>BPTQ01000009.1:41919664-42326444 GCA_019973895.1 Chrysanthemum seticuspe
CAGAAAAAGTAGAACAATATAATGAGACATAATAAAAAGACATACTTATAATAATCACAAGTTGTGATCTGGATTTGTTCATGATGAAATCATAGACCTACTGTAGATATCAAAATAAATAAATAAGCTCTAGCATATTGCAACTTCTAGCGTTCTATAAACTTTAACAACTCTAAAGTCTTAATCCTTACAAAGCCCCTTTGCTAAATTGTACCTATCCATTAGCTTTTCATATTTTCATCATTTAATTATGCATAACATGCAATGTGTAAGCTACATATTACTTCACATTACTCTTTCAAACACTAACTTTCATCATTATACCATATAACTTATCACATTTATATCAGGACATACAAGGTCAAAAGTCGCGACTATCATCTAGAAGATGAGAGAAGGACCGCTGAGATGATTTTTACGTGGCAGGAGAAGATCGACCACAGACAGCGTTAGTAACAAGTGGAGTGTTTGAGTGGTTTACCTTTTGCGGGGTACTTTCCTCTAGGCTTTCTAATTAAGCGATTTAGTGCTCTCATTGTACATATTTACATCCACTTTTAGATACAGAGATTCATATTTGTATATAATTACAAATTTTGTCGTTTTCCTTATACATATTCTATGCTTATATATATGATTTCATTCGTACGGTCATATAGTCTTATACAGACACACATTCACACACACTCACTGCTTCCGGAAGCCTTTCTTAATGCAAGTCTCTCTACGTGGATAATGGTATGATTGTCTACATCTTGTCTCCCCCGTACCCAGATATGGCGTGATTGGATATTGTTTTTGTTGTCATAGCAAGTCTACTAGCGAGCTACTCATAAAAAGTCTTTTGAATTGATGGACTTGAAACTATCCTAAACGATCTTATGTTATAGTACATTTTACATTTGTGTACCTATATTTACATAACGATTCACTTAGTCAAGTCAATCTGAACACTTAAGTATCAAGTAATAAGTAGCTACGCGTAAACATAAAGCAAATCATGACAATCAAGCCGTATCATGACTCATAAAGCTCGAGACTACCCGTTAACTTATAGTCCTAAAGCTGAAGTCAATTTTGTTCGCAAATTTTCGATAGCCAACAAGGCTCGCACACTTGACTTCTAATGTCTAGTCGAGGTAAATACATCTATGAATCAAATACAAAAAAGAAGCATATATTGAAAGAACATGTCAATATCATTGCATATGAAACAATATATTCGATAGACAGAAAATTAAAAATTTGAACAACTTACTAATGCTGATCTGTGAATTGCAACAAGCCCTAACCAAATCATAGAAGAAATGTGCCCGCCAACTTAAATTTGGATATTATATGGGCTGCAGTGGGCTTTCAAAAGCATTATGCTCATAATCTATTAGAATTTGCTCATGGGCCCAACTGATTGTTTGTAATAAAATTATCCAATGTGAAAGTGTGAAATTATGTCTGCAATGAACAGCTACTCTTATAGAACACAACGGTGTTCATCTAAGCTTATTTGTCGAGTTTAAGAGTTTATATAAAAGTTCGAAAGTTAATAAGATCAACTCTTATGGCTTATAAGCTTATTCTTTTTTTATTGGGTAAAGGGTTTCGATACCCGGTGAATAGAATAAATAAAATACAATGTTTAGTTAGATGGGAGAGTGGTGATGAGCCACTCTAAACCAATTGCAAAAGCAAGCTACCTATATGAACGAACAAGCTCGAACATAACAACCACTTATAACAAATTAACAAGATATGAACTTAGAAAAAATAAACCATTCAGCGCCTATGCATCCAAGAGCATATCTTTAAAAAAGAAAACATCACGTTATATCAGTTGAGATATTCCACTTGCGTAATGTATCCACCACCTTTCGCGTTAATTTGAATCGTATAGTGGTCATCTTCAGCCTCACTATCTCCATGATAATATCGCACACCTGTTCTTCTCGTCTAGTATCTTTGGAATAAAGGCGGTTATTCCTCTCTTGCCATATGTAGTACGAGGAAGCGGCAAAAACCAAACGAATAACAATGCTCCCTATGGAATTACACAACGAGATAGGTAATAACCAAGAAGTGATATCCGTTAACCTGGTAACATAACCTGTAGACCAGCCTTACGGGTTACCAGCTTCCAAACCTTAGAAGAAAACGAGCATTCGAAGAAAAGATGCTCGTGAGAATCAGGTACAGCCTTACATAATGCGCACCGAAGCAGGTTTAACTCGGCTGAGTCGCCAACATCCCATTGCTTCAGTTTATCTTGGGTTTTTAACTTTCTACGCATAAGTAACCAAACATGGAATGCATGACGAGGGATAGCAGCACGAAACCACACTATACGAGTCCATGGGACTTCATGTCCTCTTGGTCTAATTGTATCCCACACAAGCCACACTTGGAAGTCTTTCAGCCGACCGTCTCTAGTTTTCCACAAAACCTAATCTTCTTTATTTTCGATTAAGATTAGGGGCATAATCTGGTTTACAATAGGAAACCTAGTATTCCAAGTACTTGGCCAAGACCAAGAACCATTTAGTAGCACATCGGAAACACATTCAGAGAGATTAAAACCTTCTCTAGTGATGGTTCGCACAGTCAAACGGTTTCGAATAGGACTTTGTTCGCACCATATATCAAACCATATTGATGTCGTTTTACCATTTCCTATTTGATGCCAAAAGTATGGTCTAACAATATTTCTAATTTGAAGAATCTTCCTCCAACCCCAGCTCACATTGGACCTAAGCGGAACATCCCAAAAGTTTTGACCCTTTAATTTGTAAGTATGGATCCAACGCACCCACATTGAATCCTTACGAGCAACAATGTTCCATAAATGTTTCGTCATCAATGCGACATTGAACTTTTCTAAGTGTCTAATTCCTAACCCACCTTCATGTTTAGGAAGGCATAAATCATCCCATGCAACCTTTGCTTTCCCTCTTCTCATATCTCCATGGCACCATAAAAACCCCCTCATTAGCTATTCAATATCTTGAATAATGCGGATAGGAAGAATAAAAACCGATGCCCAATAACCATGCATAGACGAAATGACCGATAAAACAAGTTGAAGTCTACCCGCAAATGAGAGACTTTTGTTCTTCCAATCACTAATGCGATTTTGAACCCTCTCTACAAGAACTTTGCAATCTTTGTAGAGGAGACGAGACGAAAGCAAGGGGACCCCAAGGTATTTAATGGGAATGGTACGTGCTTCGTATGGCATCATTTGGAGAATAGAAGATTTGACATGGCTTGCCACATTACAAAAGAATGTTGTGCTTTTAGGAATACTTGGAACAAGACCTGAAACCTCTTTAAACTCCTGTAATGATCAATTCATCTGCAAAACATACATTTACAGTCTTTTGCTTATGACAATGATTATGTTATTGGAAATCCTCATTACTCGACACCTTTCGTCTAAGGATGAGCGTAAGAATTTCCATCACCAATGTGAAAAGATAAGGAGACATCGGATCCCCTTGCCTTAATCCTCTTTTACCCTTGAAATAACCATGAAGCTCGCCATTTATACATAAAGAAAATGATGTAGAGGATACACATGCCATGATCCAAGACACCATCTTTGTATGAAAACCAAATCCAATAAGAATACCTCTTAAAAACCGCCAGTCAACTGTGTCATAAGCCTTTTGAATATCAACTTTAAACGCGCATCTAGGGGGCCTTTATTCAAATGATAATTGTGCATTAACTCTTGAGTGAGTAATATATTGTCTGATATACTCCTACCCGGAATAAAAGCCGATTGATTCTTACTAACCACATCACCCAAGCCTTCTTTCAACCGATTAGTAATAATTTTACTAATGCACTTATAAATAACGTTGCAACAAGAAATAGGATGGTAGTCATTTACACGAGAAGGAGTGGATACCTTCGGGATAAGAGCTAATATCGTATGGTTCACTTCTTGAAGCAACTTTCCATTTGAGAAAAAGTCCCGAACAACATTACATACATCATTCCCTACGATATCCCATGATTTTTTGAAGAAAACCGAGGTATATCCATCGGGACCCGGGGCTTTGTCATTCCCAATATCGAACATGGCAGCTTTTACCTCTTCGTTTTTGAACTCTAGAATCATATGGTCAGCTTTAGAAGAGGTTAGCTTCTTCGAGAACAGGTAATGAGTGTCTAAGGGAGTTGTATCCCTCTCAACTCCAAGAAAGCTGGTATAATGATCTACAAAGACACGGGCAACACTTGGGCCTTCGTGTAACACATTGTTCAAATCATTAACAGCCTCTATCCTACTACTACATACTCGAGACTTAACCATTTTATGAAAGTACGCGGAATTCGAATCACCAACACAAAGCCATTCCACTTTAGCTTTTTGCCTCAAGAAAAGCTCCTCATCAAGCACCGCTTCATTAAAAGATTTAAGATAAACAGCCTCTTCATCTCGTAATAAGTTGGACGAGGGATCTTTATCAAGTGCTTTTTGAACTTCATCTAATTCATTTCTTAACAATACAACCCGTTCATGGAGGTTACCTTGTCTCATAACAAGCTTTCGAAGAGGTTTCTTCAAGAGCTTCAATTTCTTAACGATTTTGAACATGTTATGACCACTAATATCCTTGTGCCATCCTTCCATAACCAAAGGTTTAAATTCAAGTTTGTAAACAATAAAGTTCGAAAATTTAAATGGTTTTGGCCTGGTTTTGGAGACTTGTTTTAGTTTAAGAACAGCATGTGCATGGTCAGAAATCATGTATCGTTGAAAGATAACATACGAGCCCGAAAATTCATTGGTAAAGCACATATTGCTCATAACTCTATTAATCTTTTTGAGCATACCCGTTTCGGCCTTTGGTTTTTGGTTCCAAGTATAATGTAAACCCGTGCTGTTAATGTCCCCAACTTCAATAGTCTCGACACACTCTCTAAATTCTCGCATGGCAATGTTAACATCAGAAGTGCCAAAGAATGTATCCTCTATGTTCAAGGCAGCGTTGAAGTCGCCCATAAGGATCCAAGGCTTGTCCCTCACAAACAGTTTGTGAACACATAAGTTTCTCCAAAGTTCACGCCTATGAATATAGGCATTACCTGCATAAACAAATGAGCAAAATAGCTTTTTTTGGTCATATTTTATTACAAGTAATGTATGCATTACTTGATCTGATTGTGAGATGATCATAATGTCCACCATATCCGAATTCCAGCCTAGAATTATTCGAGAGCCTTTAACACATTGGCTCCCATTTGATGTCCACTTCCAATGATTACACACTTTAGCGCACACCTTGTCGAACTTAGCAATATCCACATGAGACTCCAATATAGCACATACTTGCAAGTGATTTTCATTGATCACTTGCCGAACCTCTTTTTGCTTAGGGGTACGGTTCAATCCCCTAATATTCCATGAAGATATGCTACACATTGGGAACCTCTTGAGAGGGAGTGCTTGCCCCCTTAGTTCGGTCTTCTGTACCCTCCACTATAAATTTCCCCGTTTTGTCATAAACATTCTCCACGTCATCATCATCATCATCATAATATTTATTAACTTCATTAAAGACAGAATACTTATTTGAAACAGTAACTACACCTTTATCCTTATTAGTCGATGAACTAGCCACATTTAGTTTGCTTGTCGATGGATTATCTACTTCTTTCACTTGATTTTTCATAGTACTAGTATGCATGGAATTCGAGACAGGTCGATACACGAACTTTTTTTGCTTGATGCCCATAAAACGATCGTTTTGTTTCTTATAAGAAGAACCACGGTTCTTCACAGCTTGGAATCCGTCACTATCTATTTCTCCACTCTTTTTGGCAGCCTCTTTAGTCACATGTAGGCATGTTTCGATAAAATGTCCAAAGATCTTACAATTTGTGCAACATGGAGGCCTCCATTCGTACTCAATAGTTACCTTTTCACAAGTGTAACCTTCATCCTCTAAATTTGGTATAGCAAGCACCATTGTTTCTTTCATTTCCTTCTCCGCATCAATTACAACCATGGCTCTAGCGTAACTGTTTCTACCCCACGACTCATTACACATTGTACTTGTGTATGAGTCAAGCATAATAGGCCTGCCAATTTTGCTTGCAATAGCGCTCAAACCATCAGCTGTAAAAGCCGCCATAGGCACATCATGGATCTTAACCCACACAGGAATAGAAGTTACATTTTCTTTAGTTAGACATGCCGATGGAGACCACTTGTTCAAAATGATTGGAACATTGCGTACCATCCATGGGTCGTTTTCAAGAACATCATCCATACCTTTCTATGTTGAGAGCTTAAAGAAATAGAACCCTCTGGCATTCATCAAGATTTTTTGAATTCCATACTTGCCCCAAGCATTAAAGACATAATTCTTGACCACAGGAAATGCCACTCTTTTACCAATAAAGTACCCGTACAAAGAGTTACTCATCCTATCATTGACTTCCATAACAGATGACACCGGTATCTTTACTTCAAACTCATTTGATTCTAGGTTCTGTAAATCCAGTTTTCGAAAATTTACCTTTGTTTGAACCTTGTCAATTGTAACAGCAGTAGCAAAAGACACATGTTTACCTTCCTTAGCAGCCCTTGATGACTCTTGAACCATATGGAGCAAATTAGAATTCGTATTACCATTTTGACCTTCCATATTCTTGATCTTATCACTAATACTAGACAATAGCGAACTTATATCCCCTCTCCCGAACTCTCCTCCATCAACACACAAATTGGTAAACAAATTAAAAAGACACGAAGAGCAAACCCTAATCTTCAAGGTAATAACACCCTAATCAGCGATTAGGGTGCTTGAGCAGTAACTACACTTAAATCAACAGCAACAAAACGATAATTAAATTAATTGAAGAGTCAATTAAAGAAAATCCCTAACCAACCTGTAATTAATCATGTTGAATGGTGGTCGGAATAGCAGATGTGGTGATGTTCTCTTTCCACTGACTCTTAAGCTTATTCTTGTCAAGTTAACTAAGCTATTAGCTCAAGTTTATAAGCTCATAAGTTATAAAAAATTGAACTTATTGGCTTTTCGATTTTTACATATGAATAAGCCTTCAAATTAAATTAGAAAAACACCCCGTTAATAGATTAATGTTTGCTATGTAATCAGAAGTTGTCATATTAACCAAAGTGCTACATATACTATGCTGATATGATACGATATACTCGTATCAAACCAACATTTTTCCAAAGTTCGTGACATATTAGCTATCTCCGATCCAACACGACTTTATGTCGAAACTAACTTTAAAACCGACGAAGACAAGACATTATGATAGATTCTTCATTCGAAAATGACAATTTCCAAAATGAACGGTTTCATACCATCGTTCAGGATTTCAAAATGAATCCATTTCTTCCACATGTCAACTTTTATCCTCTTCCTACATCCGAATCTAATCAAAACGATAAAAATCCCGAATACAACCAAAACCCCAATGATCAAGCAACAAGACTCGTCGTTTCTCGTTCACATGAAAGAATTTCACGATGCATACATACAAACGTAACATAATCAATCAAATTTTGAGTAAAATGCAAGACAACTTTATGCTTTCTTTTGGTATCAATCGCGTCACATACTCGCGGTCTTTTCAATATGTTTTTCATAACTAATCCGCAACTACAGTTTACAAGTATTAGCATCAAAAAACATGTTAAAGCTTTGAATGACAACGGTAAAAAAGAAACACCTCACTTAATTTAGGTTAACGAATATCTTTCACATGATACGTTTGTCTCCATCATAAAACATGTGGGGTTTGTTGAAAAGATGTGTTCCTTATTTAGATTCTCGTATAGGATTTTTGAAGGTCATATAAAGTAGTTTTTGTTTGTAACTTGTGCATACATGGTTTTCCTTCGTGTCAAATGACACATATACTTGTCGTGATTTGTATCACTAAAGAAAAGCTCTAGTTTTGAGCTGTTTTTAACTAGTTTTGTTGTAGCATAGGAGAAATATAGATCCTCCTAAATTTTTGCTTAAATATCTTTCTAATAAAAGGTGTCACAAGTTGATTGGAACGTGACAAAACTATGCTAACTTCTTCAACCTGTGACCTCACGACATGTGGTGATATTAATATTTTTAGGAAGTTATTTAGGAGGATATTAGGGGTGAACATGGTTATGTTTTACTCGGTTTTTGGCTAAAACCGAAACAAAACTGAAAATGTTCGTTTTTGCTATTTAAAAATTATTCGGTTTCGATATAATTTACGTTTGATTTTTCAGTGTATGGTTTATTTTCGGTTTGGTTTTTCGGTTTTTATTTCGTTTATCGTAGTTTGGTTTGTCAATAGTCGAATTTCTAATGTAACATAAAATAACTTTTTCAAATTTCAAAAACAAAGAAATACAAAATAAAGACAATACGCAACTATTGATCACAAAAAAATTATATAATATAATTGTTTATGCGTTGTAAAGTGACACAATAATGACAATATTATAAACTAACGACCACAAAAATTCTAGATGATAATTTTTTATATATTATAAATGATACATTCAAGAAACAATTGAAACACGAGTTTTTAACATTATATGTATTTTGTTGATTCGGTTTTTTCATTTGATGTTTTTGCTAAAACCAAACCAAAACTGAACTATAATCTTCGGTTTTTATAAAATACAAAAACCAAACCATCGGTTTTTCAATCGATTTCGGTTTCTCGGTTTTCTGGTTTTTTTGGTTTAGATTCGGTTTTTGGGTGTTGCACACCCTAGCATTACTCTTATCTTTTTTGTATTTTACTTGTGAATTCATATTTAAGGTTACATGATTAACTTTTTGAACGTATCATCAATCATAACGACATCTTCTGTTGTAAGTTCTTATGCAACAAAACTTTTCTGAGTACATAACAACATAAACTTTGTTACACAGCAATCTGTAATTAACATCAAACTTATTGGCAATATAACCAAATTGGTTGTTATAGTGGTTTGTTAAAAATAGTTAGTTAGAGTTGTAGTTTAGTTTGCATGGTATTAGAGCTTTGAACGATTATGTTAACAAAATCATTTTTTTCTTCCTCTGAACATCATTTATGTTCTTTTTCATTATATATAGGATAACAAGATGATTCGAAATCCTTTGCTTTTTTCATTTTTTCAACCTAATCGCTCTTTTGATTTTCGAAATTTTTTATCGGAACTTTAGAAATACGAATCACTCGATAGAAAATCCCACTCATGTAGTCTTATCCAAAAGAAAAATGAAAGACACTTGATTATAATCCTATTTTCGATATCCAATTCTTTTCAAAAAATAAAGAAAAATTCAAAAAATGGTCGTACATTATTTGAAAAGACGAAAATACCCTTGACATATACTAAAGAATATTTACCAAATCCATCGACCAAAAAGTGATATATGGCAAACGTCATTACGTGATTATGATGGTAATACAAAAAGTGACATATACTAAAGAATATTTACCAAATCCATCGACCAAAAAGTGACATATGGCAAACGTCATTACGTGATTATGATGGTAATACAACAATAATGAATGATGATAATAAAGATGGTGATGGTTCTTTTTGTTCCATTTTTCTTATTTCCTTGAGAGTCCATATTCTCACATCTTCTCTTTTAATTGCTTTAGGATTTACTATAGATCTCTCTCTAATTTCAGGGGCCCATTCATAGACATATGTTGCATGAGAAAGTAGAAATCAAGAACCAGGTACAATCTATATCCTGTGTTAATTTGTGCATGTAAAACATATGTGTTACCAAACAAAGATAGAATCCTGAGAACTTTCTATTGTGGTTTATTTGAAATGAATTATATAGATGGTGAATGTCGAAGAAACTGCATTTTTGGACGATGAATTTATGAGTGAGAGGATGGATTTGGAGAAAACAGACTATCCAGGACCAGGAGCAAACAAGAACCACACTCCAAAACCGCCCAACGAGACGGAGAATGATCAAAGGTTTTAAATATTTACATATGGGTGCTTTTTCATAATCTAATTAGGGTTTGAACTACAAAGTTTTCTTCCAAGAATTAGGGTTTGAAGTAAAATAGGGTTTTTATGGTGAGATCTTGTTATATTGGTATCAGATAGTCTAGTTTGAATTGCAACTTTGTTTCAACTAATCTGTAAAGAAAATGTTTTCTAAATTAGTTATATTAATTTAAGTTTGAAAATACTAAGAGAGACAAATGAATAGTTATAATCTTCCTTCACAGATCTTTAAATGAAGACTTGTGTGAATTTTAATTTCGTTTCCTCAATTCATAATGCTTGTCATCTTTGGAGAACTTTGAGGTATACAATCAATACTGAGTTTGAATATGCCATATATTTTGTATTTCGGTTTGTATGGATAGAGGTTTGTAGGTTGTGGTGTTGGCGTCTATATGTTAGTTATACGTCTGGTGTCTTTGTTGTATTGATTTCATTAGGGTGTTTTTTTAGGGAGTGGGTTTTATAGCTTGGTTAACCATTTCAATTTAGGCCATTCATGTTCTTTCGGTTTTCTTTTTGTTTGTGTATCTCTAGCTTCTTGCTAGTTCTAATGAAATTTCTTTGTCGTTAAAAAAAATATTACTGAGGTTGGATCAATATATATGGTACATCCATAGACAATTAATCATTTTACTAATAAATCAAATCATATTATTTGCAGTCACATGCATGAAAAGATCTTTTTGAGGCTTTAGTGAAAGCCAGAATACTTATTTTTGTGTTACTTATCCACAGTTCTAGAACTTGAAACATAACTACTATTCAATTAAACTTAGACAAATGAAACTAATTAATACTGAGACATGAATTAACAACTGACCTTCGGCATGCTGCTACAGTTTCTCCACCTCTTCATATTTAATTTCATTTCTTCATGGTATGTTGATCAAGAAGAGTAACCTTTTGTCCATTTTTCACAAAGAAAAATTAAGATGAGTTCATGAGGGTATAAAATCAACAAATTAAAGATGAACTCAGTGTAAATTATGGAGCCCCACACTTCATGTACAATTGTATCCTAAAGAACATGTATTGTTCCATTGAAACGCTTTATTCTTATTGAGAAACGAATTATAGCTTTCATAGCTTGGAGGGTGTAAAATTCACAATAATCAATTTCAAAACGTGCTATATAATGATGATAAAACAAAGTGCCGGCCTTCCAGATACTTAATGAACCTCTAATAGTACTTAACAAGACAATATTCAATGTGGGGATTCAATTTAGGCCTCAACTCTAGTGTAAGTTTCCATCTGACCATAACTTACTCAAGCTTCTAAACGTAAAAGGCCTATCGAAACAAGAACAATCAAGATCTAGCCATCTGCTTAACAAACTAAAAGCTTACTTCTGGCTGCCCTCATTTGTTCACGTGTGTGTTCTGTCAACATTCTAATGGCAACAATGTTACTTTTATTCAATGACTCAAGATTTTGCAAATTAAACAGAACTTGTTTCTTAAGAGATCATCTAGCTAGTGACGATGTAGGTTCTTTGACATTTGGTCTACTGATGATAATAAAAAAACTTCATGTATAAAAATTACAAAAGGAACCAGCCAACTTCATTTTTTTTATTCTTTAAAATAATACATTACAATCTATTGCCTCACACTCCGCATATCAAGCTTAATAAAGCAAAACCATGCAAAAAGAAGTGTAAACACCAAAATGGTTTTGCTTATGAATTAGTGTTTGCATCCTACATCCATTACATGATATCAAATGCAAAGATGAATGATTGTAATGCAATAAAAAGTCAACAATATCTTTCTTCTTGTCTTCGCCGTACAAAATGTCAAAGTAGAGCAATAAAAAGCTGTCTAGAAAGATATGGGAAAGCTTAAGAATGATCAGCATTTATCTCATTTTATATGTGTGTAAGTGGATGGGGTGGGTCTAATGTGTTAGGGGCTGTTTGACAAAAAACATGGTTTAGCACTGAATGAATCAAAGACTCTAAATGAACTTACTTCTGAATTAAAATGAGTTGTTTGATAGATGTTTTAAATCGACGCTCTGAATAACATAAATTACTAATTTAACCTTGTGTCATATATAATGGGTATTGATACTCACACCACTCTTTTTTATTCTTGCACCACAATCATGCATATCTCACCTTTTAACATGTGCATTAAGTGTGTAAAATTGTGGTAAAAGTATAAAAAAAATGATGTAAGTATCAACCCCCATATATATAATGAAATATGCCTCTTTAATGGGTCTCGACTTACAATTATACTGGTCACTCTTTTGTTTCGAAAAGTTGTTATCGTTGATGACATACAATCTCGAACTTTGATCAATAATATTTAAAAAATGTATCAAATCAATTTGGATTGTAGAATTAATAAATTAAAAATATGACATAGTGTAGTGAATACTTGCTAGTAGTAAACAAATAGGCAACTAAAGAATTAATATAAAAATAAAGGTACATAATGATGTATACTGAAGTGTCAGCGTGTGAGCAACTGAATGATTTTCCATCCCTTAATATGCAAAATCGTACAGTGGACCATGGAATGAGTCAGGAGACTATTTTTGTTTATCAAAAAAGGGAAGTGCTGACTGAATCAAAGGCAACCTCTGAGTTACCTCATTAAGTGCCTATCGGGTTAAAATGCTATATCGGGTTAAAATCATGTTCCCTTGCATTTTCCATTTGCATAGTGGGAAACAAATGAAGATCAAATGGTATGGGAAAAATGGGAATCAATTGCAGTAGTAAGAACTAATCTCTCAGCCACTCGCTGATCAACTGATATGCTTCTACATACATTTAGCTCTTTTCATTCATCGTTTATTTTAACGGCAATTTTATTAAGAATAAGGATCATATAATTAATTTACAAGAGAATTAGGATAACCTATCAATCTAACCAACTAAGAACCATTTTCTTTAACCAACGAGTGAGATAATACTTTGATTTCTTCGACTATTGTATGATATAGTTATAATGTACTACGACATACTCATATGTGTTTCTGCTAAAAAATTGTTAAATGATGCCTTACCATCTTTCTAAACATACATAAACAAAAAAAGTAGAAACAATATAATGAGACATAATAAAAAGACAACTTATTATAATCACAAGTTGTGATCTGGATTTGTTCATGATGAAATCATAGACCTACTGTAGATATCAAAATAAATAAATAAGCTCTAGCATTTTGACTTCTAGCATTCCATAAACTTTAACAACTCTAAAGTCTTAATCCTTATAAAGCACCTTTGCTAAATTGTACCTATCCATTAGCTTTTCATATTTTCATCATTTAATTATGCATAACATGCCATGTGTAAGCTAAAAATTACTTCTCATTACTCTTTCAAACACTAACTTTCATCATTATATCATATAACTTATCACACATTAGTGTAAATTTAACTATTTCATGACATACAAGGTCAACTAAAAGTCGCGACTATCATCTAGAAGATGAGAGAAGTATTGGGTCAAACCGGGTCAAACCCGCCAAAACAGGGTAATCACACCCGCTGGACAAAAGAGCAGTTACAGAAAAACAGTTATAACTGTAAATCAGTTATTCAACAAAGGGACACAACGGTTCATCAACCGACACAATGTTTAGATATACTGTTTCGTTTAGTATAAATAGGAATAGATCTGTAGGAACAAACTTATGTATGACAATTCGAATTTATAGCAAGATTATAGCAAATTTATATTTCCAGTATATTTTGATTCAAAGGTTTTATTCATTTCGATCCAAGATCGAGAGTAAAATTCCAACATTTGGCATCAGAGCAAGGTTTGAATAAACCAATCATCATATACCAGTTTTTCCTTTCGAATAAACAACGCAGCAATTGTTTCCAGAAAACGGTTTATAAGAACCAAGAACACGAATCAAAAACTATCGTTTTTCGTGTTTAAATATAAACCTTTTGTTGGTGAATCTATCAATCATTACCAAGTGATTCTAAATCACTAGCAACAAAGGGGTTTCACCCAGAAACAAATCAAAAATCATAACCCACGAAAAAAGGGGTTAGAGCATTTTTTTTTTATTCGAAAATAAAAGAAACCCACATCGAATCAGAAGTCATCATCAAAGGGGCACAAAACAGAATCAAAAGGAACGAACAAACCTGATTCTGAAGGAAATAAAGAACCGCACACCAAATCGATTCATAAAATCGATTCGAGTTAGCAAGAAAGCCCAAAACATTAGGCGGTTAGCAAGATCCCCAAATCTGCGAAACCCAAAATTTTCGCACAAATCAAGGATATCAAGTGGTGCAATAAGAACACACTCGCAAGAAACATAGAACGGGTTAAAACAACCGATTAATCGGCGGTTAACCACCAAAGCAAGAAGAAGTGAAACGGTCTCAGGAGGAGAGCTTCTTCCCCAAGAGAGGAACAGCTTTTTTATAGAACCAAAAAGAGGCGCTGCATAAAAGGGAGTAGGGCACAAGGTTTTAATAACCATCAGGTTTTAAAACAAAAATACTTTTTAACCCTTTTATTTTATTTTCTTTACATTTTTTATACCTCTTAGTTTTGTTTAGAAAATTTACTAACCTTTAAATTTAAGTTAGTACATTTTTTTGAAAATATATTAAAGCAAGCAAGGTATAAAATAATCAAGTTTTGTATTTTTAACTAAAAAGAAAAGTTTTTTTACAAATACAAAATAGCAAGATAAAACCGAATCATTTGTGATTCATAGCAAGATAAAATCGAATCATTTGTGATTCATAGCAAGATAAAATCGAATCATTTGTGATTCATAGCAAGATAAAACCGAATCCTTTGTGATTCATAGCAAGATAAAACCGAATCTTTTACGATTCACAGCAAGACCGGAATCCTTAGGTTCATAGCAAGACCCGAACCTTAAGATTCAAATAGCAAGGATCATTTTTGATCAAAATACAATATTGATTAAACTAGTCAATATTTTAGCAAGTAGCCTAGACAGCAAGATTACTGGGTAGTAGCCCAAACAGCGAGGAATTTAATCACAAATTCTAAGCAAACAGCAAGAGAAACTTCATAGTTTCTATAAAACAGCAAGGATTTTTTGATCTTTTGATCAAACGCAAGCAAGCAAGCACGCAAGCAAGCAAGCAAACATGGTAGAAACCGACAAGAATGATAGCACGTCAAACAGCACAACAGTTCGAGAACTAGGAAATGTTTCACTACAATGTCCAAAATTGACCGAAGAAAACTACACAACATGGGCTTTGATGATGGAAACAATAATGAAGGCATATGGCATTTGGGAAACAATTATTGCAAAAGAAGGAGTAACAACGAATGAGAAGAAAGAAAACACAGCAAAGGCAATAATCTTCCAAACACTGCCACAAGATGTCTTAATGCAAGTCGCACAATACTCAACTGCAAAGGAAGTATGGGACTCAATCAAAGTCAAGAATCTAGGAGCCGATCTCGTTCAAAAGGCACGACTACAAACTTTGAGGAGTGAACTAGAGACGCTCAGGATAAAACCAAACGAGAAAGTAAGCGACTTTGGAGGAAGGTTAAGTAGTATAAAGGCCAAGTTTAAAGGACTTGGAGAAAATTTGGAAGACAAGATTCTAGTAAGGAAACTACTTAACTCTGCCCCAAAGAAGTTTTTACCAATCGTAGCAACCATAGAACAATACCAAGACCTAGACGAAATGTCATTTGAAGAAGCCATTGGAAGACTAACAGCTTATGAAGAACGAATTAAGAGTCAAGACATACTAGAGGCAAATGATCAAGACAAGCTTCTCATGGCAAATTCAAACAACAAAACTTATGGTAAATGGCGAAGTAAAGATTTCAACAAAGAAGGCAAGGAGTGGAAGAATAATTCGAATGCACACAAAGCAAGCACGAGTCAAGGAACTAACGATAAAAGCAAGCTCAGGTGTTATGAATGTGGTGAGCATGGACACTTCGCGAAAAAATGCACGAAGTGGAAGAACAATAAATATAAGCAAGAGGAATCTCATCTCATCTATGACACTGACACCGAACCTACACTGCTTTGAATACAAGACAAGACGCAGCGTTTGTGATTACGGGGGAGAATATTGGGTCAAACCGGGTCAAACCCGCCAAAACAGGGTAATCACACCCGCTGGACAAAAGAGCAGTTACAGAAAAACAGTTATAACTGTAAATCAGTTATTCAACAAAGGGACACAACGGTTCATCAACCGACACAATGTTTAGATATACTGTTTCGTTTAGTATAAATAGGAATAGATCTGTAGGAACAAACTTATGTATGACAATTCGAATTTATAGCAAGATTATAGCAAATTTATATTTCCGGTATATTTTGATTCAAAGGTTTTATTCATTTCGATCCAAGATCGAGAGTAAAATTCCAACAAGAAGGACTGCTGAGATGGTTTGTACATGGCAGGAGAAGAGACCACATACATCATTAGTAACAAGTGGAGTGTTTGAGTGGTTTTCCTTCTGCGGGGTACTTTCCTCTAGGCTTTCTAAGCGATGCTCTCATTGTACATATTTACGTCCGCTTCTAGATATAGAGATTTATATTTATATATAATTACGAATTTTCTCGTTTTACTTGTACATATTCTATGCTTATATATGATTTTATTCGTACGGTCATATAGTTTATATATATCCTTACACTCTTATACACACACTCACTGCTTCCGGAAGCCTTTCTAAATGCAAGTCTCTCTACCTGGGTAAGGGTATAATTGTCTACATCTTGCATCCGATCCCTCGTACCCATATCTGGTGTGATTGGATATTATTGTTGCAGGCATAGCAAGTCTACTAGCGAGCTACTCATAAAAAGTCTTTTGAATTGATGGACTTGAAGCTATATATCCTAAACGATCTTATGTTATAGTACATTTTACATTTGTGTACCTATAGTATATTCACATAACGATTCACGTCAAGTCAACATGAACACTTAAGTATCAAGTAATCATGACTTTCATTTAAATAAGTAACAGCACATAAACATAAAGCAAATCATGACAATCAAGCCGTGTCAAGGCTCATAAAGCTCGAGACTACCCGTTAACTTATATTCCTAAAATTTTGATAGCCAGCAAGGTGAGCACGATTGAGTTCTAGTCTAGTCGAGCCAAATAAATTTATATGAATCAAATACAAAAAAGAAGTATAAATTGAAAGAACATTTCAATATCATTGCATATGAAACAATATATTTCGATAAACAAAACATTAAAAATTTGAAGAACTTACTAATGCTGATCTGTGAATTGCAACAAGCCCTAACCAAATCATAGAAGAAATGTGCCCGCCAACTTGAATTTGGATCAGCTTATATGGGCTGCAGTGGGCTTTCAGAAGCATTATGCTCATTATCTCTTAGAATTTGCTTATTGGGCCCAATTGGTTGTTTGTAATAAAATTATCCAATGTGAAAGTGTGAAATCATATGTCTGCAATGAACAGCTACTCTTATCAAACATAACTGTGTTCATCTAAGCTTATTTGTCGAGTTTAAGAGTTTATATAAAAGTTCGAAAGTTAATAAGATCAACTCTTATGGCTTATAAGCTTATTCTTGTCAAGTTAACTAAGCTACAAGCTCAAGTTTATAAGCTCATAAGTTATTAAAAATTGAACTTATTGGCTTTTCAATCTTCACATATGAATAAGCCTTCAAATTAAATTAGACAAACACCCCCTAATTAATGGATTAATGTTTGCTATGTAATCAGAGGTTGTCATATTAACCAAAAGTGCTACATATACTATGCTGATATGATACGATATACTCGTATCAAACCAACATTTTTCCAAAGTTCGTGACATATGAGCTATCTCCGATCCAACACAACTTTATGTCAAAACTAACTTTAAAACCGACGAAGACAAGACATTATGATAGATTCTTCATTCGAAAATGACAATTTCCTAAATGAACGGTTTCATACCATCGTTCAGGATTGCAAAATGATTCCATTTCTTCCACATGTCAACTTTTATCCTCTTCCTACATCCGAATCTAATCAAAACGATAAAAATCCCGAATACTACCAAACCCCCAATGAAGCAACAAGGCTCGTCGTTTCTCGTTCACATGAAAGAATATAGCGATGCATACATACAAACGTAACATAATCAATCACACTTTGAGTAAAATACAAGACATCTTTATGCTTTCTTTTGGTATCCATCGCGTCACATACTCGCGGTCTTTTCAATATGTTTTTCATAACTAATCCGCAAACTATAATCTACAAGTACTAGCATTAAACAACATGTTAAAGCTTTGAATGACAACGGTAAAAAAATATTTTACCTCATTTAGGTTAACGAATATCTTTCACATGATACGTTTGTCTCCATCATCAAACATGTGGGGTTTGTTGAAAAGATGTGTTCCTTATTTAGATTCTCGTATAGGATTTTTGAAGGTCATATAAAGTAGTTTTTGTTTGTAACTTGTGCATACATGGTTTTCCTTCGTGTCAAATGACACATATTCTTGTCGCGATTTGTATCACTAAAGAAAGTTTTAGTTTTCAGTTGTCTTTAACTAGTTTTGTATTGGCGAAAGAGAATGATAGATCCTCCTAAACTTATACTTAAATATCTTCTTCAACCTGTGACTTCAGAACATGTGGCGATATGAATATTTTTAAGAAGTTATTTAGGAGGATATTAGGGGTAAACTGTTTGACTCGATCGGTTTTTGGCTATTAGATAAATAAGGCCCAAACCCTAATGACCTAATCCCACGTACTCGGCTTGGGCCTTATTATCATCTAATATAAACATGGTTCCGTTTGACTCGGTTTTTGGCTAAAATCAAAACCCAAATTAAAAATATTCATTTTAACCTTTTAAAAACTGTTTGGTTTTTGTTTATTTTACGTTCGGTTTTTTAGAGTTTGTTTTTTCGGTTTTTTTTTCGTTTATCGTGGTTCGATCTTTCAATGGTCAAATTTCTAATGCAACATAAAATAACTTTTTTAAGTTTCAAGGAAAAAAAACACAAAATAATGACAATAAAAAACTATTGATCACAAAAAAATTATATAAGAGAATTGTTTATGCGTCGTAAAGTGACACAATAATGAGAATAAAAAACTAATACCACAAAAATTCTAGATGGTAATTTTTTATGTGTCATAAATGACTCGTTAAAAAAGCAATTGAAAACATGAGTTTTTAAGATTATATGTTATTTTGTCGGTTCTGGTTTTTCCAGTTTTATGTTTTTGATAAAACCAAACCGAAACCAAACCATAAACTTCGGTTTTTATAAAAACAAAAATCAAATCATCGGTTTTTCAATCGATTTCGATTTCTCGGTTTTTGTGGTTTAGATTAGGTTTTTCGGTGTTGCACACCCTAGCATTACTCTTATCTTTTTGTATTTTACTTGTGTATTCATATTTAGAAACTAAGGTTAGATCATAACGACATCTTGTGCTGTAAGTGTTCTTATACAGCATAACTTTGCTGACCATGTAACAACATAAACTTAGTTACAAAGCAATATGTAGTTAACGTCAAACTTATTGGCAATATAACCAAATTGGCTGTTATAGACTTATAGTGGTTTGTTAAAATAGTTACTTAGAGTTACTTTGTAGCCAAATGGCGGAGCTAGAAAAAAATTTCATGTGAGGGCCGAAACAAAATTTTTTTGGGAAATACATTAAATTGGAGGGCCGAAATAAATAATTTTTCGAAAATACACATGAAATCGCGAAAAATTACACTAACGTGCTTAGGCTTAGGGAGGCGGGACCCTTCCCGGTCCCTTAATAGCTCCGCCCTTGTTTGTAGTTTAGTTTGCATGGTATTAGAGCTTTCAACGATCATGTTAACAAAATAATGTTTCTCGTTCACTGAACATCATTTATGTAGGATAACAAGATGATTCGAAATCCTTTCCTTTTTTCATTTTTCAACCTAATCGCTCTTTTGATTTTGAAATTTTTTTATCGGAACTTTAGAAATACAGATCACTCGATAGAAAATCCCACTCATGTAGTCTTATCCATACGAAAAATGAAAGACACTTGATTATAATCCTATTTTCGATATCCAATTCTTTTCAAAAAAATAAAGATAAATTAAAAGAACAATCGCACTTTATTTGAAAAGACGAAAATACCCTTGGCATATACAAAGAATATTTACCAAATCCATCGACCAAAAAGTGACATATGGCAAACGTCATTACGTGATTATGATGGTAATACAAGAATAATGAATGATGATAATAAAGATGGTGATGGTTCTTTTTGTTCCACTTTTCTTGATTCCTTGAGAGTCCATATTCTCACATCTTCTCTTTTTAATTGCTTTAGGATTTACTATAGATCTCTTTCTAATTTCATGGGCCCATTATCAGAATAATAATTGATTAGATAACCAACTTTTGTTAAAAGAAAAGTTTATACTATAACATTTATAGACAATTGGATCCATTGAAAATGATCATGGTGTCTTAAAAATGTTTAAGATCCAATGAAAATTGCATTCATATATCACCAAAACACACCGGGTCAATTTTACTGCATGTGACATGTTTCTTTTCTTAAATTATTTCTCAAAGAAAAAAACAATAGGCTTAGTCTAAATGGGACAACTTCTTTAATGTTCTTTGTTTCTACTTGCATAAAATAGACAAATATGTATCTATCAAAGTGATCCTTATGCTTATGTAGGTTATCATGCAATCGGCATTTGAGCATTTATACATGAGCAAAAATTTTAACCTGAAAATGCAACTTCATGCTCGAAAACTTGCAAATTTCGTGTGTGTTTTCCTTGTATATATGTTAAAGTAAAATCGATGATCTATTTGTACCAACTAATTAGCTAGTCACGCCTGAACGTTGAAACCAATGACTTCAACGATCGATAAAAGAACTCGTTTTCTTGCTCTAAAGGACAATTTTGACATTTCACACATGGAATATTTAAAAGCAACGAAAAGAGGTTTTCACAAGTACATGATCACTTGGTTTTTAAAAAGAATAATATTTCAATCACTCCTTTTTGTTATGATTTTTCAACATTTTAGGTCCACAAATTATTATCTTTAAACCGGCATCAATAATTATATTCCTCTCATTGAGCTAACAAGCAACCTCCGTATATGTACCACGGTACCACCTACCTATAACAAGAAACATAATACGTAGTAATACATGCATGCATACATATATACGTGTGTGCTTGTTTTTTTTAATGTATGTTGTGTTATGTGACTAGGTTAAGTGGCTCAAGCTTAATTGTAGGCTTACGATTTATTAGGTTTAGAGTTAGCATTGCTTGTTCAGAAAGCTATGTCTTGATTATAAATACACTAGCATGGTATTCGCATGTTGCGGCGGCGGATATCCTGAAATAAAATTTTCTGGTGAATCATGCATTTTAGTTTATTATGTATTTTTTGACAATAAATTTATAGATATCAAGAATTTCGTTTAGCCTGTGCCCGTTCGGGCTCGAGCATGTTTGGCCCGTGCCCATTCAGCCTCGAGCCCATTTGGCTCGTTGCCCGTTCGGGCTTGAATTGTGTTTAAGTTTTTTGTACAGTATGTTTGATAATTCATATTTCTTATGTAAGGGTGTTTTAATAATTGCATTAATTGTATTTATTGATCATTTAATAGTGCTTTGTATTTTGTATACTAAGTTTTAAGACTTGTAAGTTATGCAGTAGAATTTTTAAGTATTACTATTTATAAATGGCTGAATTTTTAAGTATTACTACCTCCGTCCCAAATTATAAGTCCAGTTTGACTTTTTGACTCAAACTTTGACCGTAAATAATTTTGTTTGTATTATATAATATTTGATGCAAAATATATAAATGGATTGTGTTTTAAATGTATTTTCATTTGGTATAATTTTCATCATGTGTTATATAATACAAACGAAAATATTTAAGGTCAAAGTTCGAGTCAAAAAGTCAAACTGGACTTAAATTTTGAGACGGATGGAGTACTATTTATAGAAGGCCTTCTTCCATTATCTATACTACTATATAAAACATTTGGGACTTTCTAATATAAGAAGTCTTAAAAAAATTAAGACCAAAAACATTTCCTTAATAGGAAATTAGAGTCATTAGTCAATGAGATTTCAATTGTCTGAATTGCATTTGAATGTCTTAAAGAGCCCAATTCGTAACAGATATCTTCCATTAAACATGTTTAATGAAAAATGAAAACTGCAATATAATTTAGAAAAAAAGCCTAATCATTAATACATTTTTAATTCATGCTTTTAATCTATACTATAACTTATGTGATATAAATACCCACAAACAACCTATAATCAACAACACAACCACAAGCAAAACACTCAGTATCTCACTCCCCATCTCACGAGATCAACATCTTCCCAAACAAAAACCGGGTACCTGCCGCTGCATTGCGCGAGTACCATTCTATAATATAGTAAGATATGCAATCTTTATTATGTAATCACCAAACACATTCAATAATAATATCTCTATTTTTATGGTATCGGAGCTTTAGGTTCAATACCACAAAATATTTATCCTCCGGTCATCGGCTACTAGCCGATCATTCAGAAGGATTCGTTTATGTATTTCTTTCGGTTTATATTTTTTTTTATTAGTCCTTTCATCTCATCCAAATCATAAATCTTAGAGCACAAAAAACCTAACCAATTATAACACATCCCATATTATGTTGATTTAGCCATCAATCAATGAATTTTTTCTCATTAACATTACTTTTTGTTTTACCGCCAGAGATAATTGCCGTTTTTCAAGAATAGTTGGTCAAAAAATTGCCGCTCCTACCTAATAGAAAAGCAAGCCATTACGTAAAAAAAAGCCACACAAAAGAGAAAATGGCAAGTAGTAAACAACTATGATGCTGAATACAATTATACATCAGTTTAAACATCCGTTAAAACATAAGAAGCTAAAGACAAACAATCAATTAAGAAAAATAAAATATTTAATGTAAAGGCAAAAGAAAAGGCTAGTGATTTGCACACTCTCATTTCTTATATGCACACTCCAAACTGTGCAATAAGTAGTTGTACATTTATAACATGCTACTTTATCAGGTTGTACATTTGAGTGTGCAAATAAAATATGAGAGTGTGCCAATTAATTCTCAAAAGAAAACTATATATATCTATTCCTTAATTAACCATAAAAGCAGTCTTTTCACAATTTAGTCCTTTGTCATTGACCATTAGTTCAAATACAAAGATATTTAAATTAAATGGTCTTTTATATTTTAATAATAATAAACATGTAACCTGTAATATATAACGTAAAATGCGCAAGTTAGTCGTAACCATAATTCATTAAAGTATACATTCATCGACGTTTCGAGTCCTCACATGCTTCAACATAGGTTCAAATATGTTTGTTATATTGCATTGTCATCAAATCATTTAACAACCATAGAAAATGTCTAAAATCTGTTTTGGAGTCATTACGCATTTACAATCTCAGTCATTCTTTTTTCGAACATCGTTTTACATTTAATACAAGGTATAGACATGATTTTTTATGCGCGTACGAAGCGCGTTCGGGGTCAAAGGAACTTCCTTTTCGTCGAACAAGTTTTTCAACACCCTAGGCCGTGAACATAATCGTTGTAGTGTAGTATTGGGTAAGCCTCGGGGATTGATATCGTTCTCTAGGGGAATATGAATGCTAGAAAGAAATGTATTATGCTAAGGTGGGGTTGAGGATGATTCTTTTTTATCTTTTATATGATTTTTTAGAAAGCTAAGGGTAAAATCTCGGGGCAATTGGTTTGGGGGTGGTACTTCTACCGATTACTTCTACTATTCTAATTATCTATTACTACGGGTAGCTATGTCTTTTTGATTGTGTGCTCGTATGATGATTAAAAATGTGTTTACCTAGATATTATTACTCCCTAGTTATCTTTTATTGTTGGTTGAATTATCACGTCCTTATTCTTAACGCGTTGTGTTTTCTAAGGTCGTAGGGTGTGCCTTTAGCCCTAACTCTTTGAGAATACCTTAAGGTTATTGCCTACGAAATCCGCTAGATGTTTCATAAACTAACTTTAAGGTTATCTTTGGATGTTTAGACTACGAAATCCTCTAAGTGATTCATAAACTAATGTTCACAAATATTACTCAAGCATTTAAACACAGCGATAGCCTAGTTACACTCCTAAGCCAATTACAATTAAGATAAGAGATAACCAATCAATAATTAATAACTAGGTTTCATAGATCTAAGTAAACACACAAGAAATTTAGCTAGACATGTTAAACAAGCAAGCATACACACATTCAATGAAAGACATAATGATACTAATGGAATAAAACACTTATCTTGATGTGTAATATAGGGTTTAGGACCCTAAGATACTGTCCAAGTCGGACTACAAACGTTTAGGGTTTTTACTCCACAAGTCTACCTCTTAAAATACTGAAAAATCGAATTCTATATATAGATTTACACTTGAGACGGCGTCGCCTTATAGGTGGGACGCCGTCAGATCGCCGTCATTAGGGTTTTCGTCTTGGCCAAGTTATCGATGGGACGGCGTCACGTTGTAGTTTTGACGCCGTCGGGCTTCAGCAGGGACGTCGTCTGATTCTGGATCTGGGCCGTCTGAGATGAAAAGTCTTAGCGACGCCCTTCCTCTTCAAAGCCTGACGCCGTCAGGTGTTGTGAGCAAAAAGTCTACTGGGCCGTCAAGTGTATTCTCTATCAAATCTGTAGAGAGGGTCGGCGTCGCCCTTTATTTGGGACGCCGCCAGGTTCAAATTCAGCAGCTTGAGTGGCTTCGATCTTGACTTAGCCATTTTCTTCATATATTCACTCCTTTTCCTCCAAATAAGCATTATTCCAGCATTTTGCTTCCAAGAGACCTAAAAAGTGAAAAGGAACGAAATTAAACAGTAACGAATATAAAAGTGGTCGATTAAGGGCTTAAATGACCCCTTAAAAATGTATGTTTTAAATCCTTATCAAATATCCCTACACTTGGTATTTGTTTGTCCTCAAGCAAATGTGCTTTTGGCTAATCAATTTATAAGTTAGGGGGCATGAAGCATGGGTTTAACATAATTCAAAACAAGCAAAAACACCGCAATAGTCATAACAAGCACGGAAATTATATACTAGCACCTCACAAGGGGTGTTTGGATTCTCTCATCTCTCGGTGTGGAAAACTAGAAGGGGGTTGAATAGTTTTGCCGATTTTAAATTAGTTTCAAAAACTTTTAGATTCGATGTTATGTGAAATCGTATGAATGAGGAGATAGTATAGATCTATGATTATTGCAAGTAAAGTAAGTAAAGTAAAGGATAGAAATGACACAACCGATTTATAGTGGTTCGACTACAAGGACACCTTCCTTGCCCTACTCCACTCCCCGAGTCACCTACTCGAGAGTTCAAGCACTATGTCAACAAACTCCTTCAACTTGGCGGAGAAGCCTTCACAACGTTGCTTACACCTTTTTCTGGTACAAAGCTAAATACCGAGTCCGTAACACGGAGGACCAAACCAACACTACTATAACACAACAAATATGTGAAATATGAAATACAAGATCTTCGCTACAGAAATCTTGTGGAGGAACAAATCAATCAAGGACCCCTTTCTTGGATGACTTGTAGAATTCTCGTGAACTCGCCTTAGAGAAGGACCTGTATGAGAATTACAATAGAAGAAAGAAGACCAACTCTCTAGATCAAGTGATCTTTTGTTAAAAGAGTGTAAGTATATATGAGAGAGTTTGTAAGAAGAGGGGTGAGTAAAAATGAAGAAATGGCTCTCTATTTATAGGCAAATTCTTGCCACTGTTGCATGGATCCCTTGCTTGAGGGATCCGTCTAGTGTAACTCCAGGGATCCGTGAGACGCTCCTTTTTGCCCATGGGTTTTTGGGTTATGGGTCATGAGTTATGGTTTGAACCATGGGTATCTAAGTAGATACAATGTATCTAATAGATGCAATGCATCTAGTCAATGGGTATGGGTTAACTCCATGGGTTATGGATATGCTCCATGGGTATGGGTATGGGTCATGGGTTGTGGTTTTTACCCATCCTAACAAACTATTACAACAAATGAATTATTACAACAATTTGTATTAAATGACTATATGTAGATGCTTTACAAAAATAACATGTATCCTTATAGTTTTACTTATGATAACATTATATTTGTTATCAACAAAACACAAAGAGATCGCTAAATATTAATAAACGTTTTTACGGTTTATTTGTATTAACAATCTTCCCCTTTTTATTGATGACAAAACATAATGTTATGATGAGTAAAACTTAAGATTAGATGTATGTTTTGAAAGCATAAGTTTTACTTCTTCTCCCTCTTTTTGTCGAAACAAAAAGTGACCCTAATGAAGAAATAAAAATGTGGAAGAATAGTCCACGACACTCTAACTCCCCCTTGACGGTAACTCCCCCTAGAATGGGGCGTCAAATGAGAAAATAAAACTACCTACAAAGGAAAGGATAGTAATAACATGCATAAATAATCTTGTGATTGACGAGAATCAAGATTGGGAGCTAAGGTATGTAAACAAAGCCTTGTAATAAAATAACAAAGTGTAGTGGTATTTATGCCACATACAAGCATGTAAAACTAAGAACAAGACTTGTTCTTAAAAATGACTCAAAAGAAAATACTAAAAATAATAAAAAGATTCCTTCCATGCTTGCATAAGGTTATGGATGGAAGTTTTGGTGAGTAATGATGTTGATGCGATCAAGGATGAGGTTAAGTATGACTCGCATTTCTTCCCTAATTTCTATTGCAAGATCCCTAGTGGATTGGCAATGTTCACAATGTAGGTGATGTGGGTAATGTGTGCGGAAATTTTTCGGGTTAGTTTGATGTGTGAGATGCGGAAGTTGTGGTGGAAAAGTTGGAAAATACGGATCAAAGTCCGGAATGTTTGGAAGTGGTGGTGGAAAAGAACCTAGATGTTCTTGTAACACAATGGGAGCTAAAGGTGGTGAGGTTTCAAGGTCTTTGAAGATTGTGTTTGGAGAAGTGGGAGGTGTTAAAAAGACTAATTCTTTTTGCTTGGTTTGTTGGGGTCTTGTTGGCGTCTTAAGGAGTTCCAAAAGAGTTGCCTTAGGTGGAGGTTTGATGGGTGATCAAGTTGGTGTACTTGTTGGAGATGAAGGAGGTGCTATAATGGAAGCATTTTGTGGTGAATGAGTGGTTGGTGATGATCCATTTGATGATGGTTTTGCTAAGCAACAAGGCCGGATGCTAATCCGTGCGGTTTTTCTAGATTTGGGTGGTGGTATTTTGGAAGGTGGGAGGACAAAATTTTGGATTTCTTGAAAGGGATTGTTTGCACTAGGTGATTCATCTATGTTGGAAGATCTTTTGGATGACATGATGATGTTTGTTTGTGAGGTTGAGAGTGATGAATATGCAAGCATTTTGGGAATCATATTTATAGAAAAATAATGCATTGAATGCTTGACCCAAAATGTGGATTAAAATCTAATGATTAGATATGAATTTAAGGCATGTGATCATGAGAACACAAGCATTAAGTAGCATACTCCAAAAAAATGATGAAAATATAGAAGTTTTCATCCAAAGTGAGAAAAATAGAAGATAATTTTAGTTTCTGTCTCACGGATCCCACATATCCTTCCCTTGAGGGAACCGTCCAGTATTAAAGCTGGGATCCGTGGTACTGGTGACTCAGGCAGCTCAAAATTTTTCTTTTGGAAATATTTGTGCCTAGTGTGTGCCTATACGCAAACCATTTGGAGTGGCGGTTATCTCGACTCCTAAAAAGAAAAGAAAAATAAACTAGAAGTGAAAAAGCACACTATTATGTGAGATAACCCGAGTGCTCCTAATTCATTGTTGCTTAAATGAATGTACCCGAAAACACATATTAGTTATGCGTCCTCTTTAGCATTCAAAAGACATGAGATGTAATGAAAACGGGTTTTTACGTTGTATTAATAATGAAAAAGCGGTTTGTCCTAGACGTGAGAAATGGCTTTTATGGAAGTGATACGGGAAGAAGTATCCTTTTAGAAAACATTTTGAAAAGAGATTTCTTTGTGTGAAAAAAAAATTTATCCTTGAGAAAAAAAAATAGGTATGCAATTATGTGTTCGCAAAAGGTACTTGCCTTGAAAAAATAAAAGAAAACTATGAAAGTACGAGTTATAAGTAAAAGCTATCTTGGGTTTTGAAAATTCCCGTATTGCTTGTGAGTTGTGTGTGAAATAGAGATCCTAGACTCTGAAAGAAGAAGGCTAGTGTTTACATACCTTGTAGAGTTTAAAAGCTAATTACGACGATTGTTCCATGAGACCAAGACCAAGACGAAGTAGGTTGAATTGTTCCCGCTTCAACGGTTTGGTGAGGACGTCGGCTATGTTGTCTTCGGACGCTACCTTCTCAATAGAGATGTTCCCCTTTTGAACATTGTCTCTTAGGAAGTGATGACGAATCTCTATATGCTTGGTGCGAGAGTGCAATACCAGATTCTTGCTTAAGTCGATGGCACCTTTGTTGTCACATAGAATGGCTATGTCACTTAGATGAATGTCGTAGTCAACTAACGCTTGTTTCATCCATAGTGCTTGTTGGTATGCTTTTCCGGCGGAGACATATTCGGCTTAGGTTGTTGATATGGCCAATGCCGTTTGCTTCTTTGAGAACCAAGATGTTAAACAACATCCCATAAAAGTACATACACCACTTGTACTTTTTCGGTCAACATAATCACCTGCATGGTCAGAATCTGCATATACAATTGTTTCTACCCCCGTGCCCTTAGGATACCACAATCCTAATTGAGTCGTACCCTTAATGTATCTAAATATTCTTTTGACGGCTTCTAGATGTGATGTTTTAGGATCTTCTTGAAACCTAGAACATAGACAAACACTAAACATGATATCCGGCCTACTAGCCGTGAGGTAGATAAGACTACCAATCATGCCATGGTATTTTGTGTTATCAACGGATTCGCCGTCTTCATCTTTTGTGAGTTTAGTGTCGGATAACATTGGTGTTCTTATGGGTTTTGACTCTTCTAAACCAAATTTCTTTAACATCTCCTTTATGTATTTAGATTGATTAAAGAAGATACCATCTTCTACTTGTTTGATTTGTAGACCAAGAAAGAAACTAAGTTCTCCCATCATACTCATCTCAAACTCGTCATGCATGATTTTAGAGAAATCATCACACATGTCTTGACAAGTAGATCCGAATATAATATCATCTACATATATTTGAACAATGATTATATGTGACTCTCTTTTCTTAGTAAAAAGTGTGTTATCAACTAACCCCATGGTGTAGTTGTTTTTTATTAAGAATGACTTGAGTCTATCATACCAAGCTTTTGGAGCTTGTTTAAGACCGTAAAGAGCTTTCTTTAACTTATACACATGTTTAGGTTTTTCAGAATCGATGAAGCCCGGAGGTTGAGCTACGTATACTTCTTCATTAAGAAAACCATTTAGAAAGGCACTTTTGACATCCATTTGATAGAGCTTAAGATCATTAGCACAAGCATAAGCAAGAAGTATTCTTATAGACTCTAATCTAGCCACGAGGGCATAGGTCTCATCAAAGTTTATTCCTTCTTGTTGATTATACCCTTGGGCAACGAGTCTAGCTTTGTTTCTAGACACTACACCGTTTGCATCTAACTTGTTTTTATATACCCATTTGGTTCCTATTATGTTTTGATTACTAGGTGGAGGGACGAGTGTCCAAACATCGTTAGAAACAAATCGATTTAACTCTTCTTGCATAGCCATTACCCAACTTTCATCTTTTATGGCTTCTTGTGTATTCTTAGGTTCTATGGTTGAGACAAAACAAAATAAGCTACTTTGGTTTTGGACTTGAGACCTTAAGGTTCTTTCGTTTAACTTTCCTATGACCTTATCTACGGGGTGATTTTTAGACTCTTTAGTTTTTATGATTTCATCATTTAAAGGTTCTTCTCCTTCGTTTGTCTTTTTCTTTATTACAACAACTTCACTCTCGACAATCTCGTCCTCGACAAGAGGTAGAGTAGGTTTGGTGGACTCTCATCAAATTTTACGTTTAATGACTTTTCAACCTTCATTGTTTCTTTATTTAATATGACGTAAGCTTTGCTATTAGGAGAGTAACCTAGAAAGATACCATCGGTTGACTTAGGATCAAATTTTGTAAGGTAATCTTTAGTGTTAAGAAGAAAACATTTGCTACCAAAGACTCTAAAGTGATTTAGCGTAGGCTTTTTGCCTCGAAGTAACTCATATGGAGTTTTTCCTATAAATGGTCTAATTAAGACTCGGTTAGTATGTACGTTGATGTATCAACGACATTGCACCAAAACTTTTGAGGTACGGATTGCTCATTTAGCATGGTGCGACTCATTTCTTGTAGTTTTCTATTCTTTCTTTCAACTACCCCATTCGATTGTGGAGTGCGAGGAGCCGAGAAGTTGTGAGTAATACCATTAGCGTCACAAAAGGCTCCAAATTGCACTTCATTATCGAATTCCCTACCATGATCCGTTCTAATAGACACTATAGGACTTCCTAATTGTCTTTGGATTTTCTTACTTAATATTTTAAAGTAATCGAACGTTTCAGTTTTGTTCTTTAAAAATTTAGTCCATGTATACCTAGAGTAATCATCCACTATAACCAAAGTGTAGTAGTTGCCTCCATAACTTTGGATAGCAGATGGACCAAATAAATCCATGTGTAGTACTTCTAGACACTTAGTTGTAAAGACCATGTTTTTAGCTTTGTGACTAGCATGGACTTGTTTTACTACATTACAAGCATCACAAAAGTGATGTTCATATTTTAATTTTGGTAGATCTCTTACTAGATCTTTGGATGATAGCGATTGAAGAAGTCGCATATTGGCATGACCCAATCTTCGATGCTATAAAGTCGAAGTATCATCCATAGAAATAAGACAAAGTTTTTCTTGATGTTCATTACCGATTTTAATGACATAGACTCTATGTTTCCTAATACCTCTACCTATAGTGATACCGTTTTTCAATATCTTACTACCGGTTTCGTTAAAAAGTACGTTGCACTTTTTATCACATATTTGTCCTATACTTAAGAGGTTAAAGTTTAGGTTTTCTACGTGACACACATCGTTAATGATTAGAGATTTGTTAGAAATCGTACCTTTACCGATGATTTTGCTTTTGCTATTTCCAAATACCACATTTCCTCCATTGAAGGATTCATATGTGGAGAATAAATCTTTATTGCCGGTCATGTGCCTCGTGCACCCGCTATCCTTGATCCACTCATCCGGATCTAGGTCGACCTTTAAGCACACCTAAAAAAACAATTAACTCAAAAGTTTAGTCCCCATTTGTTCATGGGTCCATTAGTGTTAAACATTCCATTCATGTTAGACATATATGGATAAGGTGAGTACGCGTTCCATGGTGCAAAGTTTTGAAATGGAAAGCCATTTTGCATATTTGGATTCCATCCCATTTGATGGTTACTTCTTGGATAAACATTATTAGGTCTCCTAAATGTGTTCGGTTTTGAAAATGATGGACCTTTGTTTCTTGTAAAACTTTGATTTTGTCTTGGAGGTGGTTGTCTAATAGTAACATGGGTTGGTTTCTTCTTATTAACAATAACAAAATCAGTTCTAGATGAGGAAGCTATATTATTACCACTGTTTGCTTCAGCAAACCCACGGATCCCTGGTTGTACACTAGCCGGTTCCCTTTTTGTGGGATCCATGGGATCCGTGACTATAGTGGTTTGTTTTTCTATTGCTTTTACGAATTGTGTTTCTTTGTTTTCACTAGTTGACGCATCAAGTTGCTAAAAACCTAAACCTTTTTGGTTGTTTCCTATTTTAACAATATCTAATATCATATCTAGAGTATTAGTATTCAACTATTCATTCTAGGAATTTTAGAGTCTAGATGATCAACAAGTGTTTGAAGTTGAACGCAAAGTTCACATTCCCCACTTGCTATCTTCCCCTTTTGTAGACGTTTTAGTTTTGCTTTTAGCTCAATGACTTCTTTTTCTAAACGTTGATTTTGGTTTTTCAAAAACTTGTTTTTATTGATTACTTTTAAACTAATTTTGCAAAGTTTATCATATTCATTATGCAATGAATCATCATCTAATGATGAACTACTATAGTATTCGTGACATACCTCGTCATTTGCCATGAGACAAATTTCTTCGTCTTCCTCCTCGCTCATTCCCCACGAACTGCTTACAAATGCTTTTTGTTCATTACATTTAGGACACTTACTAATAAAGTGGTTTGGGTCCCCACATTTAAAGCAAGCCTGATCATCCCTTGCCTTCTCGTCCTCTTTGCTTTTCCGGAATCCTTTCTTGTCGTCATATGGTTTCTTGACGTATCTTCCCTTTCTTCTAAAACACTTTTTGAAGTCCCTTACCGCCATGGCATACTCCTCGTCATCATTATCCGAAGAGGAGTTCTCTTCATCGCTTGAGACCTTCTTGGCTTTAAGGGCAAGAGATTTGTGTTTCTCTTTCACTTTTGAGGCTTCAGAATCTTTAGCGAGGACAAGCTCATAGACTTTTAAGTTGCCTATGAGTTCATCAAGGGTGAGGATTGACAAGTCTTTTGATTCTTCGATTTCCGTCACCTTAGATCTCCACTTGGATGGAAGTGCCCTTAGATATCTCCTAACATGATTACGGCAAGAGAAAGATTCATCAAGTGCTTGTAAAGATGTAATTATAGTATTAAAGTTAGCAAAAGAATGATCTATAGTATCCTCATCCGATATTGAAAATTGTTCATATTGTTAAACAAATAAATCAATTTTATTGTTTTTAACTTGTTGATTACCTTGATGAGTTACAACTAAAGAATTCCAAATTTCTTTAGAGGTTTTAAGCATGGAAATTCTTTCGAATTCCTTTTTGGGTAAAGCATTATATAAAACCATTTTAGCTTCACTATTTTTGGAAATCTTTTTCTTAATATCATCGGTGAGTTTATCATGAGGTATGTTAACTAGGTTTCCACTTTCATCTTTTGAAGTGGCTTCAAAATTGCCTTCAACAATGATGTACCAAAGATCAATATCTTTAGACTTCACATACGTTTCGAATCTATTTTTCCAATATATAAAAACCATTAGTTTCAATTAGTGGAGGTCGTAGCATGGATTGCCCTTCCTTGTAATTTTCAGAACCCATAGTGATCGAAAAGTTTTTAAAATATGGTTTACTTTAAAACTTTTATAAGCTTAGCTCTTGATGCCAATTGTGGAAAACTAGAAGGGGGGTTGAATAGTTTTGCCGATTTTAAGTTAGTTTCAAAAACTTTTAGATTCGATGTTATGTGAAATCGTATGAATGAGGAGATAGTATAGATCTATGAGTAATGCAAGTAAAGTAAGTAAAGTAAAGGATAGAAATGATACAACCGATTTATAGTGGTTCGGCTATAAGGACACCTTCCTTGCCCTACTCCACTCCCCGAGTCACCTACTCGAGAGTTCAAGCACTATGTCAACAAACTCCTTCAACTTGGCGGAGAAGCCTTCACAACGTTGCTTACACTTTTTTCCGGTACAAAGCTAAATACCGAGTCTGTAACACGGAGGACCAAACCAACACTACTATAACACAACAAATATGTGAAATATGAAATACAAGATCTTCGCTACAGAAATCTTGTGGAGGAACAAATCAATCAAGGACCCCTTGCTTGGATGACTTGTAGAATGTTCGTGATCTCGCCTTAGAGAAGGACCTATATGAGAATCACAATAGAAGAAAGAAGAACAACTCTCTAGATCAAGTGATCTTTTGTTAGAAGAGTGTAAGAATATATGAGAGAGATTGTAAGAAGAGGGGTGAGTAAAAATGAAGAAATGGCTCTCTATTTATAGGCAAATTCTTTCCACTGTTGCACGGATCCCACGGATCCCTTGCTTGAGGGATCCGTCTAGTGTAACTCCAGGGATCCGTGTGACGCTCCTCTTTGCCCATGGGTTTTTGGGTTATGGGTCATGGGTCATGGGTTATGGTTTGAACCATGGATATCTAAGTAGATACACTGTATCTAATAGATGCAATGCATCTAGTCAATGGGTATGGGTTAAATCCATGGGTTATGGATATACTCCATGGGTATGGGTCATGGGTTGTGGTTTTTACCCATCCTAACAAACTATTACAACAAATGAATTATTACAACAATTTGTATTAAATGACTATATGTAGATGCTTTACAAAAATAACATGTATCCTTATAGCTTTACTTATGATAACATTATATTTGTTATCAACAAAACACAAAGAGATCGCTAAATATTAAGAAACGTTTTTACGGTTTATTTGTATTAACACTTGGATTTATATGAAATATAGTAAATGGAAATTGAAGATAAACACTCATTACCTGGCATAGTACATAGGTTACCATAGGCTTGAGACTAAATCAAACCTCCACCGCTTTTACGTAAGCACCTAGGAACAACTATCTAAGAGGTCTTTTCAAGGGTTGTAATGTTAGGCTTACGGTAGGGAAACAAAGGGTTTTGTTGGATAGGCGATTTAGCGGTGGCAAGTCAAAAATCTTATGTTACAAGCATGAAAAGAATGGCGCTGCTAAGCCAAGACTCGACTCACTAAACTCTAGATAACTTGAAACAAACATACATAAACATAAAGATAGATGTAGGATGGTAGCCCGTATGTTTTTCTTCTTCTTTATTTTTTTTTTTTTTTTTTTTTTTTTTTTACATACACTTTTACTCTACCATCCTCTAAGATAACATCAAAATATAAGGGATTTATAGGAGCATCCCTACACATGAGTTTTTATTACTCTAACAGTAATTTGACCCGATTTGAAAAGATCAAAACACTTGGAGTATTTAATTACGTAAATAAAGAGAATTTGAATTTAACATTCTTTCCCATCACTCCATAAAATATTACTTTTGCCCATGAGTCCCAATCATCCCAAAACTGTGTACAAAAGATATGACTCGACTTAGCAACCATGCAAGTAACTAGATAATTGAACTAAGGGTTTAGTATGATAACAATAATTCACTAAAGGTGAGTGCATACAAGGTAGGCTAAGGCGATTTGGGTGTACATTTGGGGGTGGATTGTAAACAATGCTCTCCATTGATATTCCGGAAAACTGAAACATCACGAGAACCGCGAAAAGGATAGGCTTTGAGAGGTTAACTAGGGGTATCGTGTACTAAAGATGAGTACATCGCAAGGGTGTGGGGTAATTACTCAACCGATGTGGAAGAAGTAATTATAATACGGGTTTCAAACAAGGGTTATCCTAATGCCTCTTATCATTTAGTTATTCCTAACTACACAAGTGTAGTCTCACTAGCGATCTCGGAATGCATCACAAAACAAGTTCTAGAATCTATTATACTACCGGTACACTCTCTAAGCATTAAAGGTGAATGCTTTTATTCCTAAAGATCTAGGGGCGAACCTCACATTTTTGGGGTGGAATTTGAGCGGTAAACGGTTTTTTTGCTAGTCATATAACTCATATTCATGAGACGCTTTATTAAGACTAAAGTTTTTGCTCGTACATGTCGTAAAATTTTTTTAATTTGGTGCTAAAATTGCCCTAAAAAATATTTCTCATAGTTTATTACACAAATGACCAAGGAAAGACAAATATTCAAGGATAAGCATAGTTTCTAAGTTCCCGTTTTATTCTCCCTCCCTACACTTAAACTGAACATTGTCTTCAATGTTCCCCGAAAGTATCAAAGTTATGATAAAGGAAGGTAAGTAAAAGAGAAAGAAACTAGTACTCCCATGATTAGCTCGGTAGGATCCGTGTGAAGTAGTGGTTAAATTCTTTCCCAAGAAGAATGTATACGTGATAAGCTCCATCCAATATTGAGTTTCTTCTTCTTGCCAAATATAACCTGCACACTTTAAGAAAATAGACGAAACCTTCGCGTAAAATCGGCGGTAAAACTATATATGACACAACTACACTAAGATATAATGCTTGTGGAATGGATGTTTTCAGATTTCCTGGAAAATTAAGACCTGAGAATTTCCAAAAATTTATAAGTAGCACAGAGAACGAGAAAATTTGATAAGCTGTTTCTGCTTAACCTGACATCGTTAGGTTCTAATCCTGACGCAGTCAGGTTGTCATGACAGAAACTGGTCTGTTGCGTTTTCCTGGAAAAATTACATCTTTAGAATCGGGAAAAATTCCTGCAAAACATCCATTATGACTCGATACAAACATTTGACTCTAACAAACACACATATGCATCAATTTCAATAGTCGTAATTCTCATGTTCACGTTCTTTTAAAAACGTATGTAATCTTCCCTACACTTATCCTTTTGTAAAATACCTTTATATGTAATTAAGACGAGGTTAAAGACAAAATAAAGCATTTTTACAAATTCAAACATGAGAATAAACAACAATGAAAAAGATATATGACACACAAACAAGCAAACAATTAAGCATGGGTTGCCTCTCACGGAGCGCTTTTCTTTATTTATGAGTCTTGTAGCTAGACTCGAAGTCGTGCTCCTACGTACCTATGTAAGTAAGTTTATCCTCAAAAATGTCATAGGGATCAAACTTATCATTTAACTTCCTATTGGTACGCTTAGTCCGGTATGCCTTTTCAAACTTTTCTCCATCGGGATCATAGATTGTCATCCTAATGTGCCATTCTCCATTTCCATCACTAGGTGGTCTATCCCAATTCCAATTATGCTTAGGCTTCTCACTCTCAACTTTCCACTTATTCATGTTGAGATTAATGGGTAAGGCTCCTAGGAACTCGGTCATCTTCCTAAACACTAAGGTATCCTCGAACGGGTTCACTTCAATGTCCCTAGCCAATTGTTGCTCATGGAAAGTTGAATTACTTACAAAGGTCTCTTCTAGATAGAAATATCGTTGAGGACCTACAAAATCTTCATTAATACAAGGTCCATATCCAACATGATCTCATAGGGTATTTCTTCCTCTTTGTAATAGATATGCTTCTTGACATCGTAAATTGACCTAACACTCCCTTCTCCTACCACTATCTTAGACATCTTACAATCAATTATGGCACTATGATAGCTAAGAATCCTCTTCTTACTAGCAATGGGCATGTCGGGTCTTTATTCATGTCTAGCACATGGAAATCCGCCAAAAGAGTTAATTGACCTACGTGTACTACCATGTCCTTAATTATCCCTACCGGATATGCAATACTACCGTCCGCTAGACCTAAGATGGTTTCTGTTGGCTCTATCTTACCTAGGTTAAGGCTTCTATGGAGGGACAACGGAAGAAGATTGATGCTTGATCCTAAATCGGCTAATGTGTCGAAAGATTTGGAATTTCCAAGTCTACACGGAAGAATGAATAGCCCGGGATCATCTAACTTCTTAGGTAACTTATTTTGCATAAATGCGGAACCACGTTCTCCTAATTTTAGTTCTTGCTCATATTTTTCTTTTAATGCAATATAATAAGGCGCGTGAGTCAAGACTTCAAGAACCGGTTTTTCTTGGTGGAGTTCCTTGTACTCCTCTTCTAGATTAGGTTTGGGTTCTTGGTTGATGGGTTTCTCACGAGTTGGATAGACCATTGGTTCGGGTCCTTGGTATTTCATGAGGGACCGCTTGGAACCCGTGTTGATGGCGTTGACCGAGTAAAATTTTGGGTGTGAAGGGCATGGATGTGCACTCTCTCATGGTGAGCAAGAACATGAAGTCGATGAAATCGAATTTACTTTTGGGTTCTTTATAGTGTCACTCGGGAGTGCTCCAAATTCCCGGTCATTGAAGGCTTTTAAGAGAGCGTCGAGCTTGGTTGTCATCTCGCTTTGTCATTGCTTGAAATCGGCTTCAAGCTTAGTCAATCGAGCTTCTTGAGATGACATGAACCTAGAAACCATTGCCTCGAGACTAGTGGAATTCCCGGTATTTAGAGGGTTGGACCTATTGGGTGGACTAGATGAGTTTTAGGGCGGGTTTGAGTTTTGGCTCCACCTAAGGTTAGGGTGATTTCTCCATGAGGGGTTATAGGAATTTCCTAAGTTGTTTTGCTCGGGCTTGAAAGTGTACCACTTCTCTCCCGCTCTGTCGGTACGCGTGGAGGCGTAGTCCGCAAAAGCTTATTCGGGGAGTCTTGTGCAATCACGAGTGTCGTGGGGACCACTACATAACTCACAAAGTAGAGTGATTTTGCTCACTTGGTGTGAAGACTTAGGATTCTCTTATGAGCTCATTAGGAAGTTGCCTTGATCTTCAAGTTTGAGCATCCTACGATTGGAACTTTATGAGTCAATGGGAGGCAAGGAGATTGCCTTGACGGTTTTAGGCAACTCACGGGGGTCGTTCCAACTTTCGTTGTCATAGAGGGCAAGGTCCTCTATTGTACCCCACGATTCTTCCGCGGTGAGATCACTAAGTTTTCACCGGCCGCTTGGTCGATGGATTGCTTAGTTGAGAAGTTTACATGATCATAAAATATTTGGACTTGAAGCCAAAGATCGATGCCGTGATGAGGGACTTTATGGAGCAAGTCCTTGAATCTAGTCCATGCCTCGTAGAGAGATTCACCTTGACGTTGTTGGAACATCAAGATTTCATTCCTAAGTTTGGTAGTTCTCCCCGGTGGGAAAAATTGGGCAAGGAAACGAGTGGTGAGATCATCCCAACTTGAGATGGATCCGGCGGGAAGTCGCTCAAGCCAATTACTAGCTTGGTCCCGTAGAGAGAATTGGAAGAGACGCAAGCGTGTGGTAGCATCAAGGTCGATGGAATCAACGATTTTAAGGAAGTCCTTGAGATGCTGATTAGGATCTTCAGAACGAAGTCCATGGAATGCACATCCGTTTTGCACCAACCGGATGGTGTCGGATCGCAGGGCCATAGTTTGAGCTTGATCGGGGAGCTCAATGGTGTTCCTATAGCCTTGGTGGCTCGGTCTAGAGTATTCACCAAAGGTACGGCCTCTTGGCGGGTCAATTGGTGGTGGGTCGATAGGAATTGGGTGATGTGGTGGCGGGTTATGACCTTCCATGATGAAAAGTGATGAGGCTACGAACAAAGTCACGAATAAGGGGGATAGACTACAAGGAAGCTGAAATTGAGAAAAATCTCACTTGATATGAATCAAGCAAGGGAACCTAAACGAGATAGAAATCTAACTAGATAATCTATTCCCCGGCAGCGGCGCCAAAAACTTGATGCGCGTACGAAGCGCGTTCGGGGTCAAAGGAACTTCCTTTTCGTCGAGCAAGTTTTTCAACACCCTAGGCAGTGAACCTAATCGTTGTAGTGTAGTATTGGGTAAGCCTCGGGGATTGAGCTGTCAGGTGTATTCTTTATCAAATCTGTAGAGAGAGACGGCGTCGCCCTTTATTTGGGACGCCGTCAGGTTCAATTTCAGCAGCTTGAGTGGCTTCGATCTTGACTTAGCCATTTTCTTCAAATATTCACTCCTTTTCGTCCAAATAAGCATCATTTCAGCATTTTGCTTCCAAGAGACCTAAAAAGTGAAAAGGAACGAAATTAAGCAGTAACGGATATAAAAGTGGTCGATTAAGGGCTTAAATGACCCCTTAAAAGTGTACGTTTTAAATCCTTATCAGTTTTACAAACTAATCTAATAACCAAAGTTGCAGTTATTTCATATACATTGCATCAAAGTACTTTTATCACCTTGTAAAATCTCTTTTGTCATGTATCCTAAACACTTGTATCATCTTTATAAAAATGAATTTTCACTTATGTAAATGATTCAAATTTAAGTTTACCTATCTTACATAAACTTCTCGTTAAGAGAAAATGTATTTTGTTTTACCAAAGAGACAAAAGTGTTGGAAAATTTAGTATACTTGTGGGATTAGTTAACACCTGGTAATGGGTAAGGAGGTATGGAGAGTACACCCATAAGGTCATTGAACACCCTGACTCAATAGTGGTTGGTACTCGTAGTGCTAAGTTAGTACTGATAGTGCTAAGTTAGTACTGATAGCTAGTGTTACTACTGGTAGTGTTGGTTTCTACTGTTAGTGTAGTAACTGATGGTTCCTACTGGTAGAGTTATAGTTCCTGCTGCTAGTGTAATGGTTCCTGCTGATGGTTCCTGCTGGTAGTGTATGGTTCCTGCTGCTAGTGTAATGGTTCCTACTGGTAGTGTTGCAGTAATTATTTGTAACAGCTTTGACTCATTCAATTGGCTGTTATGACTGCTTTATGACCACGTTTATTTGGTCATGTAACCACTATTCCTATGATAATAGAGGCTTATTATGGGTGATTAAATGGCCGTTAATCACACATAATGTCCACTGACTAGGAGTGAGTATTTCTCTACTATAAATAGAGATGATCTTCATCAGATGAAAAAGACGGATATCAGGAGAAACAAACGAAAAGCTAAACACTTATAAGCGCAAGGGTTATTGAATTGTGCCTAATTCTATAACAAACATTTGGTCTTATCCCAAGTAGATATTCGTGTAACCCAGGCATTAGGGTCGAATAGTTTACTTTGAAAAGTGATAACACGATTCCAAGTGATATCCGGTAACCACTTAGTGGTATTGCAGTTGCTACTGATTGTCTTAACCCTGTACTGGGAACTAACAACCAACAAAAAGCACTTTGGTTATTGAATAAGTAAACTTCTATAACAATACACAAAACACTTGCATCATTTAATAAAACATTACATTACAAACTTTCATGAAAGTTTTATAAACTTTTATTTAAACAAATTCCTTTAATTTAATGTTCTCTTTTGGGAAGTAATTCAAATGTGATATTTCATGAAAATATGAATTAGCCATTTTGACAATCATTCAAGAACAAAAAGGTAAGCATCAAGATTGTTTTTGCATAGAAAATATAACGCAATTAGCAATTTAAAAATTTATGTGTTTAACAATTTAAGTAAGCATCATAGCCATTTAATCCCAGTTTTTCCCATGCATCATAAGAGATAAAATATTCTAAATAAGACATGAATGATCTTTCAAAAATTGCTATATTTTTGCCTTGTTTTTTACCGACAGATCCCTCAAAAGAGACATATCCCTTTAGGGATCCGTGGATCCGTCCCCCTCTGGTCCCGCCACACTCATGCCTGTTTGTGCAAGCCTTTTGCACAACATTTTCTTAAACCCTTGCATACGCTTTTCTACCATCTAGTCACCATTCAAACCGAGCTTTAACAATGTAACTTAAGACATTATCTAGTCTTCAAAATCCTCTTAAACCTTTGATTATAAGGCTTCTAACTCTCATTTGTTGTAAGCATATTTTCACTTATTGATCCATCAAAACAAGCTTAGAGATCTTGTCATCCTCATCAATCAAGGCACACTTGCATATGAAGATCCATCACAACAAGATTAGAGCTCTTGTCATCTTCATTCATTGAAGGCTTCTTATGAAAAGAATTTCAACCATATCAAGCTTAGAGTTTCTGATGTTTAGATTAAACATTCATATCTATTAGACAACAATGTCTTGGATCACTATCACACGAAACCATGTATCACTATCATATAACATCTTGTATCACCCATTATATTTCAAATTGGAGGTTGGATGGTTTATATATTTAGGCCTTAAAACACAAAGATTACAGGTTTGGTTTGTTTAGGCCTTAAAACAGAAGGGTAATAGGTTTGTTATGTTTGGGCCATAAAAATAACGGGTTTGGTTGTACCCGAAGAAGAACTCGATATCTAGCTTAGTATCGGTAAATATTGCAAGCGGCGTTGTGAGGTTTTCTCCGCCGATAAGGGAGCTTGTTGACTTAGTGAAGTTACTATCAAGTCGAAAACTCGGGGAGTGGAGTATGGCGAAGAGGAGCTTCGTGACCAAACCACTATAAATCATCGTGTCCGGTTTGCTCTTTCTTTTACTTATCGCTTTGTGTTTATATTTGCATTGTGCTTATGTTTGTGTTGTGGTAATATGTTTTCCTTTATACTTTATACTATCTTTATGGTCGTAGAATTATTACTACTACTTTTCATATTGCATCACATTTGATCGATTATATGATACGTGAAATTTAAATTTTTAAACAGTAATTAATTCACCTTTTACGTTTTCCAAAAAAAACCAAAAAAGTCAACGTTTGATGAGATAACCTATTTACTCGACATGGTAAAAAAGAAAGTGTATCAAGTGAAATATGAATGATGTTTTGTGTTTGCTAGCTAGTGTCAACTTTATTGATTCTTTCTTACTATAGTGCATGTGTTATCTTTCCAGGAAAAACCTTATTCACCTCGATTGTTCCCAGCTTGGAAGTGAAGAGGATAGAGACTTGTAAAAAAGAAAAGTAAACATGTTTTCTTTAGAATAATATATTTTAGAGGACTTTTATGCATATGTGTAGGGTTTTTTGCTTTATTTTTCATCTTTTTCTTTTTCTTTTCCTTTTGCATATTTCTTCTATGTGATTGCTTTTTCTATAAGAAAGAATATTTTTAGAATCATTGTTTCATGAGCTTATTTCTAAACTCAATAGCCACGTAAAATAGTCGAACTCAAACTATAGGTAACTTTTCTGAATTTGATTGAATGAGCTATAATTGTTTTTCAAGCTTCCAAACAATTAGCTTGGAATAAACTTGAAGTTTTGGAAATTTTTTTGCAAATCTATGAGCCTATGACTTTGGTATCGAGCTTGATCATTTCTGGTTTCGAAAGGAAAATGGTGGTAAAATTTTATAAAAAACTTCGATAGAGTCGAAGACTTTAATGGCAGATGCAAACTAAGTTTATTTGCTACTACATATTAGGTGTTGAAAATGCTAAATTAATAATTAAGATTAGTCAATAGATTAGATATATACGTGCAGACAATTATATATATTCATCTGGCACACTAAGGTTATTCCTCGATCAATTATCAAAAATTGGCAGGACATGAAGTCCTCATGGTCCCTAAACAATGATTGAATATGGAAATATATCTTATGTGAAACGTACTTAATATATAGTTTCTTAATGTTTTTCTTATATGTGCACGTATACATGCTTGTGCGTATGTCTTATTCTTCCAAATATATAAGATGTATGCCAAATGCTAGTTTTGAAGGACCATTTTGAGACACAAACCTAAGTAGTCCATTATATGAGCACAATAGCTTTTATTAATGTTTGTATTTTTTCATCTAAGTTACTGAACACAATCCGATCAATAATTATTCATGATATTAGAGAGTCCAAAAACCACAAATCGATATATGTACATAATGCACGGCATGTCACGCTAGGTTCTACCTATCATCGATGATGATCGATGTAAAATTGTTGGGTCAAAATTTGACTCCATTGTCTTTGACAGATATTTAAACATAAAATAGCATGAATTACTCATTGAAAATCAGTCTGATAAGAATCAGAGAGTAAGTCACTTTCTAATGATAATCATAGAGTAAGTCACTCTCTGATAACAGTCAGAGAGTAAGTCACTCTTTGAGAATCAGAGACTAAGTCACTCTCTGATAACAATCAGAGAATGTTGTATACCGCTCAATCAACATCAAGCTTCAGAGACGTCGAAGATCAACTGAAGAAACATTTTAACTCACTAATGCAATGTTGGTGAGTAAAGTACTTAAGCACAAACAATATTAAGGTCACTAAGATCTGACAAAGTCTCCCTGACCCTGAAGACTCTATCTCGAAAACAAACGTGAAATGTAGGCGGGAACTTTCTTGGGACGATAAGCTAAAAGTAACTATAAGAAAGTCAAACAAGTACGAGGAGTTAGTATAAAGGTGGAAACAGTTGTCAACATTGTTTTTAAAGTATGGTTGTTGCCTTTCCAAGAATGAAATCATCATTGGATGCATGACACGTCTTAACAACCATTACATATTACCCTCGTATCATCACCTATATAAGAGAATGTTTGTAATAGAGATAGATAGAGATTCTAAACAAACAAAAATGATACAAATGTATTATAGATGATATGGTCCTCCTCTCCTAAGAACACACAAAGCTAAGCTAGCATGCTTGTGTTGTTCATATTAGGAGAGTTTCATTTGTCATTCAAACAGAATAGTGTTCCGCAACTATCTCTTGTATTTTTTTGATTTATTTCTAATAAGAATTATAAACGTTAACAATTATTAATGATGTTATTAATTGTCGTATTAGGTATAACTTGTTCTTATCTTTGCAACACATTCATATTTCACTCAAATCTTTTGACCAACAAAACATTTAAGTAACACAAATCCTTTGACACATACGGATACTTATATATTGTTTGATCAAATTTCATAACCTTACATTTGTTAGAATATTTTTTGGTAGAATTATGATGATGAGTCATTGACCATATTCCATCTACCATGGGAATATGTGTTCATGTATGTGTATAATATATGTTTGGCATGGAATAATAACTAGTCATTGATGAATTGGTTTATTCCCTTCAACACTTTATCCCTCTTTTTCTTTAATAATTAAGTAGTAGTAATTAAGTAATTGTTGCAAACATAACAACAAGAAATTTGTCTTAAAATCTATTGTTGGATTCTTTGATTCCCCTATGCCTACAAACAACAAAGAGAATCTTCCAATCCCACCACATCTTTGCCACCAAAAACTAGCCAAATCAAAGAAAACAAAAACACATTTGCCATCACTTTCAATCTCCAAAAAACACACCAACCCATCAAAAATCACCAATCCCACTAACACAAATCCCTTTGCCTCAAAGTTTTAGAAAGTTGAATCCATTAACATTATGGTAGGGTTGTTCATCTTTTTCATGATCCATAACTAGTATTGGATAATAAAGTTAGTTTTATCGATATATAATTAGTATACTTTGCGAAAAAAATGCACACTAGATATTGATCAAAGCTTGTGAGAATTACATGCACTTAAAAATCGCGGTTATTATTATGTAAACCCTAACGCTCAGTTCTTGAGTTTTGTCATTAAAGAAAATGGAAGTAAAGTAAAGTAAAACACTTTACTTCCTTTTCCGCCCACTTTTGGGAGGAAACAAAATCACCCAAATTACACTAACTTTACTTCCATTTCCTTTTCTTTTCCTCCTTAAGTAAAACTCAAGAACACAATGTGGAAGTAAATATCTTCACTTTACTTCCCTTTCATTTTCTTTTCTTTAATGATCCGACTCGAGAACACAGCGTAAGTAAGTGCTAAGTGAAAGTTAAATGTTAGCTAATTTGTTAATGTGGTATACATAATGGAAAACATGAACATAATATAACAAATCAAGCACTTTTTTTTCTCTACTTTTAAGACTAAAATGCACATATGTTTTACTTTCTTTGTTTTTGCACCATTAAAGATTCCCTTCATGCACAGTCAAATGAAAATAAATACAATACATATTTTAAACCTTTGTTTTTGGTTGATTATGAAATGTGAATTGAGCAAGGCTAAGACACAGCTCACAGCTCATGAGAGCATATATTCCCTCACCTTACCTTACCCCACTTGTGTTTCCTGATATGGAGTGAAACTACAACACCCCCACCCCCCCCCCCCCAAAGCAATTATAAAGACTAACATTAGTACTACTTATTTCAGACACAAATCTTGTGTTAGAAAGAATATAAACCATATTAACCCAATTCTATATTATCTTTGATCACACACACATATATATACCTATTTCATTCTCTTGTGTACTTTGCTTATTTCAGAAACTAGACAATGGCTCATGAGAATATTCAAAAACAAGATTTGAATTTGGTATTGTCAAGTGATGCAAAGCCTAGACTAAAATGGACTCCTGAGCTTCACCAACGTTTCGTCGATGCAGTTGCTCAACTTGGAGGCCCAGAGAGTTAGTATTTGCATTACTTACATATAAAAAATATATATATAAGTTACATAAAGTTCTTATCTTTTTTTCTTTTTTTGTATGAACAGAAGCAACACCAAAATCTTTGATGAGACTAATGGGCATTCATGGGCTTACTTTGTATCACTTAAAGAGTCATTTACAGGTACTTTTTAGTCTTGTTCATTTAGCCAAAATAGTATATAATTTAGTATCCTAAGATTTATGTTTTTGTTTATTATGAAGAAATATAGGCTAGGAAAGATTCAACAATCATCAGTTTGCAGTGGAAGTATACAAGAAGGTGCGTAAATATGTGCTTTAATTATTCGTTATTTACGAAATGATCCAACGATGGATCATTTTGGCATATTTCATATATGAATGTACTGATGACTGATTTTAATGGTACTCATGGTTTTGATGCAGAGTTTGTTGATGATCATAGAAGTGAAATCACTAGTACTGTCCATCAAAGCGAAGAAGTCCCAAATCAGATTAACGAGTAATCGACTATTTACCTATAAAGTTTCTATCTTTTTACAAATATAAGTTCTTAGAGGCTGATTTTTGGAAATTCTTTTGCATCAGGAGCGTAAAGATTGCTCGGGCTCTACAAATGCAAATGGATGTGCAGAGGAAACTTCATGAACAAATAGAGGTAAAAAAACCCCCGAAAAACTAGTATGTTAAAGTACAGTTGTGCATGCATTAGGTACACCGGTAAATATGCGCGGACCTACATGGAGGCCGGCTGGTATTGGAGTATGCACGCGCATATCCTGATTAAAAAGCAATCCTAATATATAAAAATGATATAATAGAGATTTGTTTATCATGTCCATCTCTCTTATAACAAACTTCTTATGATAGTTATTGTGGTCGAATATCTTGATCCGCCAGTGACGGTTGATATATAGACAAATGTGCATGCACAGTGACTGTGAACCACATGAATTTTTCTTACGTTAGTGTAAATTTTTGTCAAAAATACTGATTTTTCATAAATGCACATTTTCCAAAATTTATTTGTGTTACTAGTCTTATATAGTTATTAGGTGATGCACCTCATAACTCTAATTCGGGAACTACATGTGCAGATATACGCTTGTCGGCTAGTTAGTTTATGAGTGGTATGTGCACATATATACCCTGAAAACATGGCTTCTAAATAATATTGCCTAAGAAAAATAAGATATTGCAGCCTATTTTGTGAAATGTTGGTAGTGTATATTCTCGTTAAAAATCCTGGATCTGTCACTGACTGTCACCGAATTCTAGGTTCAAAGACATTTGCAACTAAGAATTGAGGCTCAAGGAAAGTATCTTCAATCCGTATTAAGAAAAGCACAGGACACACTAGCAGGGTACAATTCATCCGCTATAGAAGTGGAAGTAGCAAAAGCCGAGCTTTCTCAATTAGTTTCAATGGTAGACAATGGGTGCCCGAGTTCTTTATCCGTACTAACAGAACTAGAGGATTCAACCTTAAAAAAAGACTCAAACGAAAGCCTGAAAACAAAAGCCGTCGGATCATCATTGGAAAGCTCATTGACATCATCCGAGAGCTCGGAGAGAAAGGAAAATGATCATCAAGTTTTGTCATTGATGGAAATGAGCACTGAAAGGAAGAGAAGTGGAAGTACAATTTCTGATGGTAATTATCAAGGTAAAAGACTACACAAAGATAGTAACAACAAGTTTGATTTGAATAGTCAATATGTGAATGAGGTTGACTTTGACTTTGACTTTGAGTCAAAGTCAAACACATTGGACTTGAACTCCAAGTGAAAATAGTAAAAAGTAAAAACTAGAGTTCAATGGGGTAACTTTTGGTGGTCTTTTGTGACATGGGTGATGGATCATGAGTTTATGCTATATATTGTAATTGTACTATGTCATTTAGAATATATATATCATATAGTATATATATATCAATTTATAAAAGTATATATATAAATATGTATTTATGCTCACAAGCTAGCACTATATTTCTTATTTTTTATGCTTGTATTTTCATTTCCAATAAGATGCTTCATATCAAGAAAATTCGAATATGTGAGGACAAATGATGGAACAATCAAATCAATAAACAAGAATATATTATTAAAATGATGTGTAAATAATGCATGATAAGTTGTACTAGTACAATAATTTGGAATTTCATAAAGATAATCAATCATTTGTATTCCTTTAAGCTTTGTTCTATGATCACTCGATCTAAAAGAAAAGGTGACCAAAATTCTTTTCTTTACCTAATTTTGTTTTTTTATTGTTCAAGATAAGATAGGTGAAATGATCATCAAGTTAGGCATTTGAAAACATCATATATAGTGTTCATTGATACAATAAAATGTAAATGAGGCCATGACTCCCATGAGGGGATGATTGTCGGCATGCAAGCAAGACAATATAAGGTTAAAAAAAATTCTAATTAATATCTTTAACAACTATCACATATGATATAGCTTATTATGTGAGTAGTGTATCAATAAGAAAATTGTCCGGTTTCCTTTAAGACATATGTAAAATAGTACTGAGATGATAGATGATGCTTTGTTTAGAACAAATAATTATTGGTTATTAGAAATTTAGAATTGTTATATGGCCATATGGGCCTCGGGCACACCAATGTCACGCACTAGACTATAATGGCCCATTTAAAGCCCATAGCATTTTTATAGTCAATTCTTATTCATTTCTTTGATAAGTTGGTGTGTTAATTTGTGTGTCATATCATCGATATTAATATTTGAGTTTTGCTAAAAAAACAACCCTATGCATTGTGCTTAAATCTTTTTATAATTGAAAAATCAACACTTAATTAATATCACATATTCCATGTTTAACAACATTTTTTATAATTACTAGTTGGATACCCGCGCACAACTGCGGCGATAAATATAGTTATATGTGTTTGCTTATCCTCTTAGTGAATTCGTTTCAAAACACTCTGAATGTATATGTGTTAGTTGTATGTGTTTGTTTGGGTTACCCGTAGCTTTCCCGTGACATCATTATTCCCGCATATAGAAAAACCATCGCAGTCTCTTACCCGTCAAACAGTCCCCGCAAAAGTATATAATTTTGACGAATCAAGATCGTATTGATTGAAATAAAGGTTAAAGTTGTAAAAATTTGAATCAAAATAAAATAAACCCACAAAAAATGTAAAAACTAAAATCTCATAAAAATATATCAAAATGGATGTTGAATTAAAGAGCACAAAATTTTAGAAAATATGGTGAAATTAGATTATAAAAAATATAAATAGATAAAAAGATATTTCAATTTGAAAATAAAGGTGAGTTTTTAGTTGAGAAGTGACACATGTCACTCCATAATTTGAGCTCCTTATCTTAATTTTTTACGGAGGCCACAACTTAAATGCTTTATATAGTAGTATAGATGTGTGAGGCAATTTTTTCCATTATAAGCAAGCAAAAAAGTCTGAATTTTTAAGTCTTCTAATTTTAGAAGGCCTAAATGCATTATAAGGTAGTATAGATAATCATCAAAAAGATTATAAGTATGAAAATAACGAGTTCATTAAATATAATTTTACACAAATGATGAGTGTTAAATACAACCCATAAGATTGTAGTTAGCAAAAACTCTTTATGTTTTTATCAACAGTAAATAATTTCAACCATACATGTTAAGATCTCTATCCATCCTCTAAGTTTCGATTTTACGATCCCTTAAGCAAAAATGAGTCGATGCTTCATAGGATCTTAAAAGGCATCGAATCTTAAGTTGGATCTCAATCTTACCATAGGATCGTAAGATCTTGATTCGATCCCACTTCCTTTGAATTAACTAAATAATAAACTATAAATGAATGAACTTAAAACAATAAAGCAAGCTTGGATAATTATAAATGTTTTATAAGACTAAGAGTAAAATATAAAGATTTTATGATTAAAAAATTCAGCGTCCTCAATTTAACGATCCATAGCAAGAACTCGATCTTAACACCCTTGGTTTCAACCATCATATTTCTCAATGTATTTCAGTTAAAAAAAGATTACACCAACATGCTTATAAAATAATTGCATTAGAAAATATACAAGAATCACTTATCAAGTTTATTAGTACTATAAAGAACGGATGAAATCTAGAAATCTAAAGCTCGTCGCGGCTTGAAGCAGATGAAAATGAAGGAAGTTCGATGTTGTTTCCGCAAGGTCTTCCGTGGGGCATAACCGGACATTCGATGAAATCAGAACCCGATGCATCGACACATTGGTACACTTGGTATACTTGGTGGTTACCATTGGAGTCTACATTGCACTCTATAAAAGGGACATAGCCCACTGCCTTTGTAATTGCATCTTTAATTTGGTCCATTGTGTGAAATTTTCCATCAGCTGGTTTAATTCCTGTACTCAAATTAAAACTATATTGGTTAATATTTTATGTGTTATGTTTAATAAACTTATACTTGTGCATTCTGAAAAAAAAAACCATATATTAAGGAGTTGTTTGTTTGAACTTATTTTGTTGACTTATAAGCTAATGTAGATTCGGCTTACATATACTCATTTTGTTTAAGCTTATATGTGGCTTATGAGTTTATTTGTATTTCAGCTTATATTTTATATGCCTCAATTTTTTGGCTTATTTTGAGACTTGTGGGCTTATATAAGTTTATTACGATGTGATAAACTTATATAAGCACATAAGTCTCAAAATAAGCCGAAAAATTGGAGCTTGTGAAATAAAAGCCGAAATCAAATACGCTCATAAGCCCACATATAAGCATGGGCGGTACCACACTGGGGGCAGTGTGGGCAGCTGCCCCCGCAAAGTTCATTCGAGTAATGTCAATTGGTTAGGGAATTTCATTTTGCCCCCATAAATGGGTAAATAATATAACTGTGAAAATTTATCCAATAGTTGCATCATAGTCAAGTGATTAAAGACATTTGCAATTTCTTGGAGATATAATGTCCGATTCTTTTGCTACTCTATAGACTTTTGTGAATTTTTGTCATCCAACTTTTTCTTTTTGCTTCAACTACTTGTGTTAATATCGATCAGAATAAGTAAGTATGTGCTGAATATTGTGCATATCATCATCAATTCGTAGTTTGGTTCTTGAATGCTAACAAATACCCGAAAATTCACTTTCATTAACAAAGGTTGAGTTACTAGCATGACCCGACCGACACCCACTTTTAACTTTTGCCCCTTCTAAAAAGTTTTTCTGGTACCGCCCCTGCATATAAGCTTAAACAAACACCCTCTAAGTCTAAAATAATTGTACCTTTTGTTTGCATCATAAGCAACCTCTCTATCATAGTATCATGTGATCATATTACTTGTTCAATTGTTGTGTAAATAGCTATGTTTTTATACTATAGTGCTTGTATTTTGCGCTTAAAAATATATGTACCTGCGTTCGCAAGAGCATGAAGAAGGTTGGCTTTTTTCTTGAGAGAAAGAGCAGCCTCAAAGTAACCACTTTCGTCGAAAATAGATTCGGCACAAGTACCATGCTTTTCCCATTCGTGACGCCAAAATTTCAAGCCGTCACCACTTGGGCACGCAAGCGTTGGCCATTCTTTTTGTAGCACACTTTCAAGGTTAGAAACCTATACACATAAACATAGTACATGTTGTATGTGTTAGAGTTTTGGGTTTATAATAAAGTTATGTACATCGATAGTTGGATGCATTACCTTCGAGTCATCAAAGGGGTTGGATGAATCGCAGTTAGATGGATAGCTGCCGTCCTTGTAATTAGGCCAAAGCCCGTGGATACTGAAATCTTCCCCTGGCTTCCCGGTTTTTGGATAGCAGCAGCCTCGCCTCGAGTCACAATATGATGCTGGCCACTGCAAATCATCATACACAATTAACATTCATACAATGCATGTGCATGAAAGCATATACTAAATATAGCAAAAATCAAACCTGTTGAACAAAGTAAAAGAAATCAAACTCTTTAGCAAAACTTAAGATTGCAGCACATTGTATGACCAAAAATATGATCAACAATGATCTCCCATTAGTACTCATGTTAAAAGAAGATTTAGATGTGCAAAACAAGACGTTGGGTCATGTCTATTTATACAAATAATTATAAAGAAGTGTTTGTATGTGATATAAATTAGTATATGAAGAGGATATGCCTTATAAGTATACTCTTATCCTAACATTGCTTGTAGATATGAACATTGCTTCAAGTCTATGTGTGTCGATATATATAAATTTTCCAAAAAAGTATTAAAATTATTTTGAAAGCATGTATCTTGGTGAATTTTATAAGACGTGAACAAGTGTCGTTCAGTTGTTGAAATACTATTTGTTAGAATTATTCAAAACATTAAAAATAATAATGTTTGTACTTAAGGACCTCATACAATGTACAATGTAACACATTATAAACGAAATGTGTACTTGAGACAAAAGCAATAGAAGATAACTTTAACCTATAAGGAAAGTAGCCAAACGTGAAATTCACGAACAAAGCAGTTTGCATATATATCTTGTCATAACTTATGTTATACAAGATCGCAAGAACACGAATACGTAACTACTCAGGGTGGTCATTAATATGTGTGAGGTCTCAATGTTGGAATCACTCCTAACTAGTATTTCAACTGTTATCACACTAATATGTGTGAGGTCTCAATGTTGGAATCACTCATAACTAGTATTTCAAGTGTTAGTCATTAATATATAATAGGTTGATTAATTAGGCTTTTATGTTAGTAATCATGGCTAGGCTTATGTAAAAAGCCCATAAGCCTATGCAAAAGCCCAAGTGGCTAAGGAATGGACTAGATGTGTTGCCCTATCTCCCTTCCCCTATAAATACATTGTATCCTCTCATTTGAGAGGTTGGTTGTTCACTTAATACATTCTACGCATAAGCTTTATCCATTCATACATGTGTATTGTGTTCATCCAATCACCTTCATCTCTATTTCTATCATATTGATCCTTGTGTTAACTTATGATGACCTAACAGTGGTATCAATCGCCATCTAGTTGGGTGAGACGGTTTATTTTTTATGTTTATTTGTCTACGCGTATTGTTTCTCGCTATACACCTTTCTCACGCTTAAAACTTTCATTTTTACACTTGTAAACTCAAGATTCTTATAGGTTAAGGTTTATGTAGTGTTAAAGTTTCTGTTTTTTGTAAAAAGTTACAAACTTTACGTGTTTACATTAGTTTTTAAGCATGGTTTTGTATCGTGTTCTACTTTTACGCGTAAGGTTGAAACTCACTTTGGATCATTAAGTTTCAAACTTTTGTGTTATTTTGGTGATTTTGAAGTTGTTTCATCTTTAAAATCAGGTTTACAAAACGTTTTAGTGCATAAAAATCAAGCTTGGTTAACACTGTCCTTTTTACGCATAGTAAAACCCTAGTTTTACGCCTAAGCACCTACGCATAAGTCAGTCTGTTTCGCCTAAGCTTTTACGCGTAAGAATTTTCTTCATTGATCTTCGAAGTTGTTGGTTAACTCAGTGTTTTCTTGCTTGGATAAGCCTGAAAACACTTCGACTTGTCGATATCTTTTACACTTGGATAAGCGTAAAGGATTTTTTGGGTAAAACCCTAAGTTTACGCATAAGCATAACTGCTTACGAGTAACATCTTACGCCTAAGCTTGCTTACGCCTAATGTTCTTACTTCTAAGTTTTTTAGTTTACGCACAAGCTTACGTTTCACCTAAAAGCTTACGTGTAAGAAGGATTTACGCCTAAGCTCTTGTTTACGCGTAAGTAGGAAGTTACGCGTAAGACTGTCTGTTTATGCCTAAGCTGTGTTTTTACGTCTAAGTGTACATCATCAAAAACATCAAGTTTCATTCGACTACAAAGATCCATCATCAACACAAGTTTCAAGATGTCTCAACCACCATACTCTAACTACTTTCCTCATGAGTATCCTCAACAACAACAACAACTACAACAATATCCTCAACAACAATTTCAACAACCATCATCAATGTACTTTCCTCAAGGAGCACAACCTCTTCCACCACAAATCCCTCAACCAAACCCTCGTCAACAATATCAACATTTTAACTACTTCCAATATCAGTTTCCAGCTAAGTATGCTATGAATGTCACAACGCAGAAACTAAAGATGTGTGAAGCTTTAAGCAGCCAACAATCCATTCATGAAGTTGGATCCCTTGATAGACATCCAATGCTCACTCCCAGAAACTATGATCAATGGGTGATAAGGTTTTTTAGGTTTTATGACCTCAAGAAACCACATGGTAAGTTTTTGAAGAAGGTCATCCTTGAAGGTCCTTTTCAGATGCCTACTATAACTATACCCGAATATCCAACTGCTACTCCACCAAGAGATGATGTTACCAACATTCTTAGAGTAGATCAACTCACTACTGAACAACTTCTTCACTTAGAAGCTGATGAAATTGCAATGCAATATATTCTTTTGGGATTATCCAATCCGATTCTTCGTAGTGTTGATGCTCAGAAAACTGCCAAAGCTATGTGGGAACAAATTCATTTTTTAATGGAAGGCACTGAACTCAATCAAGAAGAAATGGAATCAAAACTTTACTTATCATATGAGAATTTCATGATTGAACCAGGGGAATCATTAGAGTCATACTATCATCGGTTCTCAGACATCATCAATGACTTGGACAATCACGGCATCATTATGCCAGGGATTGCAATCAACACTAAGTTCCTCAGCTGTCTTGGTCCTGATTGGGAAAAGTATGTTACATTCATCCGTCAAGCTAAGAATCTTCATCAAGCAACGTACGGATTGTTGTATGACTATTTGAAGCACCATCAAAAGGAAGTAGACAAAGACAGAATTATCCGTGGAGTCCTTGCTTCTCCAACTCTCCCGGATAATCAAACTCTTGCTTTGTATACTCAAGCATGTTATCCTCAATTTCCAAACTTGCCAATTGTCTTCACAAATCCACCACAACAAACTGCTCAGATTACACCATATGATCCATCACAGCAAGGACAAGAAACTCGGCTAGTTCCTTACAACAACAACAATACTGATTCAGCACTCTACAGTGAAACTCCATATGAGGATGTTGAAGCCTTCGATGCGTTGAATCAAGGATTTGTAATGATTGCTAGAGCCTTCGGGAGATTTGCTAAAAAATCCAACAATCGTATTTGTACCTCATCAAACACAAGAAATCAAGCTGTTGTTAACAATGGAAGAGTTGAGGTTCAGAACCGTGCAAATGGTCCTCAGATGGGTAGTGGTCAAGGTTTTAATGCTAATAGAAGGAATAACATAGGTGCTCCACGATCATCTGGCTAATGCTTGCCCAAAGCCGAGAACAAGAGGTAGCGCTTATCACAAGGAGGCTTTACTCTTGGCTCTTAAGGATGAAGCTGGTGGAACACTTACCGACAAAGAACAGAGCTTCATGGCTAATGCAGAATCTGATGATGACATGGAGGACTTGCAAGCTGACGCAGCTGTGATGTTAATGGCAAACATGCAAGAGCTCCACATGAGTGATACAGGCCCAGTGTATGACACTGATGGCTTGTCTCAGGTACCGGATCCTAATATATGTCTTATACATGATCTGATATCTCCGCCTGCATCTGCATCCGACGAGGCACAGAGTGTTCAACATGAGCCTTCTACATCTCATCACGAAGATAATCAAATGGATCCCGTAGTTACATTTGACGATTAATATGATCTTATGGTTAATATTGATAATCAAGTTGACTCTGTGCTTATATTTGAGGATCTAAGTAATGAATATGTAGAGACTCAAGTTGAACAAAATGAGCCTCTGTCTAATCCAGATCCCGAGCTCATGACCTTATTTCAGACCACCCAAGCTCAATTAGAGAAGTGCAATGAGATTAATAAGAATCTTAATGCTAAGGTTGCACTGTTAACTAAGGATAATGAATGTTATAAGTTACAACTCAATAATTTTGAAATAAAAGAGAAACGTGAATACAGTTTTGAAGTCGCTTTTTCAAAATCATACCAAAACAAAAATCTTTGGAAACACAGATACGTGATCTAGTCGAATCCAAGAATGCATTGCTTTCTCAAATAAAACAACAAAAATTTGATCATCAACAACAAATTAACACTCTTACTTCGGAAACTCAAAAAGCCAAGTCTGAGTTGTTAACATGTCAAAAACAGTTTTCTGAGTACAAAAAACATTCAAGGATGAGAATTGATCAGTATCTTGATGAAATTGTCGATTTACAAAACAAAATCAAAGAGTTTCGAAATGTTGTTTATAAACATGGTTAGTCAATCACGACAATTCAAAAGTTTGCTTTTAAGCCAAATCCATATGGATATGGACCAATTCTTGCTGATTACAAACCACGTTTTTCACATAGAGCATTCAAACCAAATCCTCAAGTGTACAGTGCATAACATAGAATTAATGATTCCATTATGAGTGTTGTTGAATATAATCGTGATGAGGAATCAAATGCTGATGCTGAGAGTCGATTAAAAATAGAAAATGTTGAATATAACAAACCATTTGACTATTCAAAAATCCTACCTTTTGTTAAACATCAGGACAATACTAACACACCTTGGGTTATCACACCAATTACTGAGTCCTCTTCTGATTTTAGTCCCCTACACAATGTTGCACAAATTAATGGTCATTTACCTTCCTTCAGTGAAATAAAACCATTACCCGAAAAATGTCAAATTCTTAAATATTTTGATACATTCATGTCTGACATCAAACTTTTGGAACATGAAATTGAAGTTAATTCGGAAATAAAAGCTGAACATTTTCAATCGCCATATGAGCGAAATCAAAGAGATATTTTTCAGAAAAGGCTTTTACCCCATGTCCGAAATTTACGAATGTGTGCAATATATTGGGAACGGGATCTTCAGAAGGAGATTGGACTTATGAAAACAGTTTTCGAGAAAACAGAAACATCGATTTCAAATACTAAATAGAAAAAGAAAATATTGAGAAATCATGTTGATCGACTCTTGGAAGATGTTATCTGTGCTGATACCACAAATGTTGTGTTGTTACATACTGTTGCATATGCATTTGATTATATTGTTTTTGATTATGTTGATTATGTTGAGAATGTCGATAATGTGTCTCAAATCGAGTCTTTGAAAGTTGAAAATGATCTTTCGAATGTAAAACGTCGTCTTCAATGGTGTCAACAAGATTGTCAAAATCGAGAACTTGCTTTGCAAAACAAAATCAACCAGTTGCGTGCCACACCTTTTGAACCAAAACTTGAACAACTGGATGATGAAAACGTGTCTTTAAAATGTCAAATTTCAAAATATGAACAAGAAATTGCCAGTCAAAACTGAATATGGTGTCATATTTGAGTTGCTCAAAAAGACTCGTGCTAAAGCGTCAAAAGATATTGATGATTCTCTTAAATACACCAAAGAAGTAATTAATGCTTGTGGAAATGTTCACTCTGAAAATCAAGATTTGTTGCACACTATAATTGAGTTGAAAGAGAAGTTAGGGAAATATGAACAATATAAGTTTAGTAACATAAATGTCCTTGCACCTGGAATATTTAAAATTGACACTAGGATGCCTAATGACAAACCACAAGATACTAATGTGCTTCCTTCCACTTCTACAGGAGTAGTTGCCTCTAATCCTAGCGTTAGCACTTCACAGCTTAAGAGCAAAAACAAGAAGAATAGGAAGTTGCAACGTAAGAGAAGACCAGTAAAGACCCATGCAGTTGAAGAACACACTAGGACTTTAAATAAAACTCATGTTGCACCCACTTTAGACATTGCATTAGACAAATGTAATAGAAAAAGTGATGTAACGAATGTTGAATCTTTAAGTACTTTGAATGTTTTGTTTGAAGCATCGTGTATTGGTTGTCGTAAAAGCATGTTTTCTGGTTGTCATGATAAATGTGTTGCTAAATCTATCTTATCTCGTAAGCAGAATCATAGAAAACGAATTACCTCTAGGCCCACTAATGCTTCTAAGTCTGTGCTAGGAAAACCTACTTCTAGTGTTTCTGCAAATATCATTGATGTACCCTTAGAACCCACTTCACCTCCTAGGAAGTGAATATCATCTAGTGCTTTCACTAAGACCAAAGCACAAACTAGTTGGACTTGGCATAGATGGTTACAAAATACACCTAGATTTAAATGGATTCCCAAAATCATAAACATATGTGTTTCAACTGTAACTGTAACGGAACCCTCTAACTCTTCGGGTTCCACCTCTACTTCTATTCCACCTGTGGCATCTGTGTGTAATGCAGGTGATACAGATCATCCTTTGGATTGTTGATAGCGGATGTTCCCGGCACATGACAGGCAATCTCAAACTGTTATCAAACTTTGCCTCAAAGTTCATCAGCACTGTCAGATTCGGGAATGATCACTTCGCAGCTATCAAGGGCTACGGAGATTACATCAATGGGAACATCGAAATTAGCAGGGTTTATTATGTGGAAGGTCTCGGTCACAATCTATTTTCAGTCGGTCAGTTTTGTGATGGTGATTTGGAAGTTGCTTTTAGGGAGAAGACTTGTTTCATCCGTAATCTACAAGGAAACGATCTTATGTCTGGAAACCTCACATTAAGCCTTTACACAATATCAATGCAAGACATGATTGCTTCATCTCCCACCCATCTACTTTCTAAGGTAACATCTACAAAATCTTGGCTATGGCACCGACGTCTTTCACACTTGAACTTTCAAACCATAACCAATCTTGCATGACACAAACTAGTTGAAGGTCTTCAAAGGTTTAGGTATTCAAAAGATCACTTATGCTCAGCTTGTGAACAAGGGAAAAGCACTCGTTCTCACTTTCCCTCAAAGAAGGAACATAGCTCTTAGCATGTTCTTCATCTTCTTCACATGGATTTGTGTGGCCCGATGCGTGTGCAGACGATAAATGGCAAACGCTACATACTAGTAATTGTTGATGACTACTCAAGATGGACATGGGTTTATTTTCTTCGAAGTAAAGATCAAGCGCCACAAATGATCATCACCTTTCTCACGAAAATTTAAGTTCAGTTCCAGAACACAGTTAGACAAGTCAGAACAGACAAATGAACTGAATTTGTTAATCAAACTCTTCGAGAATACTATAAGAAAGTGGGAATTTAGCATCATACATCTATTGCATGGACACCAGAACAAAATGAAGTTGTCGAAAGACGAAACTGTACGTTAGTGGAAGCTACAAGAACTATGTTGATCAATGCAAAACTTCCAGATTACTTATGGGCAGAAGTCGTGTCAACTGCATGCTACACTCATAACCGTTCTATGATAACCAAACGCCACAACAAAACACCTTATGAGCTTATCCATAACCGAAAACCGAATCTAAAACACTTTCACGTATTTGGTGCTCTTTGTTACCCGAATAATGATCGTGATGACTTTGGAAAGCTCAAAGCCAAAGCTGACATTGGAATCTTCATTGGATACTGTGAAAACTCAAAGGGATGCCGGATTTGGAATCGTCGTACAAGGGAGATTATGTAAATGATTCATGTTAATTTTGATGAACTTACAGAAATGGCTTCTGAGCAAAACAGCTTGGAACCCGGACATAACCGTCTCAACTTCCCCCAATCATCAGCTGATCAATATTTTCAACTCACTCGTCGTCAAATGGAAACATTGTTTGCTCCTTTTTTTAATGATGATATTGATCAACGTGCTCCAGATGTATCAAATGTTTTCGCTGATCAACCTGATAATATTCCAATCCCTGATACTCCTGAAACAACAACAACCGTTGTTGATGCACCTCCGATTGAATCCACAACAACTGCTGAAAAAACTGCTTCTAATGACGCTGATCTAGCTGATGATCCTCTTAATCAAGATGTACCTGCACCCACGGATTATGATGGAAATGCATTCATTAACCCTTTCGCTACTGAAAATGCAAACTCAGATGTTGCTGAATCTTCTACTAGCCATCTGAATCCACCAAATCTTCACAATGTATATCAACATCAACCCTCCACACATCGTTGGACTAAAGACCATCCACTTGTTAATATTATTGGCAACCCAAACCAAACAGTCATTACTAGACAACACCTTCAGCCTGACGGTGAATATTGCATTTATGCACTCACCGTTTGTCAAACTGAACCCAAAAACATCAAAGATGCAATGACCAAAGACAACTGGATTGAATCCATGCAAGAAGAGCTGAACCAGTTCAAATGCTTAAAATTATGGGAATTGGTTGAAAGACCAACAGGGGTCTATGTCATTGGTCTCAAATGGATTTGGAAAAACAAGTTAGATGTTGAGGTTACGGTTATCCGAAATAAGTCACGTCTTGTGGCTAAGGGTTATAGACAGGAAGAGGGGATTGACTTAGAAGAATCATTCGCACCGGTAGCTAGACTCTAGGCTGTACGGATTTTTCTGGCATTCGCGGCTCACATGAACATCAGTGTTTATCAAATGGATGTCAAAACTGCTTTTCTGAATGGTAAACTGAAGGAAACGGTATATGTTAGTCAGCCAGAAGGATTTATTGATCCAAAGTTCCCTAATCACGTCTACAAACTGAACAAGGCTCTTTACGGTCTCAAACAAGCCCCTTGGGCGTGGTATAATGAGTTGTCATCCTTTCTCCTTTCTTATAATTTTATCAAAGGATCGGTCGACCCAACACTGTTTATTCAATATCATGGGGCACACATTTTAATTGTTTAGATTTATGTGGATGACATCATTTTAGGTTCTACCCATAAAAAGTACTCAAACGCTTTTTCAAAACTAATGAAAACATATTTTAAAATGTCAATGATGGGTGAACTTACATTCTTCTTAGGACTACAAGTTCATCAATCACCCCGTGGTATTTTCTTAAGTCAGTCCAAATATGCTCTTGAAATATTGAATAAACATGGAATGCAAAGTTTTGACACCTATGCAACACCAATGGCGTATACCAACAAACTGGATGCTGATTTGCATAGGAAATTGGCTAACCCTACCAAATACCAAAGTATTATTGGGTCTCTCATGTATCTAATAGCCAGTAGACCCAAAATTGTACTTTATGTATATATTTGCTCCCATTATCAGTTAAGACCAACTGAAAGACACCTCACTGAGGCTAAAAGAATCCTCTGATACGTAAAGGGAACCATTAATCTGGGGATCTGGTATCCGAAGGATTATGGTTTTGAACTAATAGCTTTTTCAGACGCTGATCACGCAGGTTGCCTAGATTCATGGAAAAGTACTTCAGGAGGTTTACAATTCCTTGGTGATAAACTAGTGTCATAGCAATCGAAGAAACAGGATTGTACATCGTTGTCCTCAACTGAAGCAGAATATGTAGCCATGTTTGCGTGTTGTGCTCAAGTCATATTGATGAGAACACAACTCAAGGACTATGGTTATGTATTTGACAGAATCCCGGTGTACTGTGACAACCGAAGTGCTATTGCGATCTCGTGCAACACCATTCAACACTCAAAGTCAAAGCACATCGATCTTCAATATCATTTCATCAAAGAGCATGTGGAAAAGGATACTGTTGAATTATACTTTGTAGGTACAGAACACCAATTAGCGGATCTTCTCACTAAAGCTTGCCTCCAGCAAGATTTACTTATTTGATTCACCGAATTGGTATGCGGTGTTTGACTCTAGAAGAACTGGACAAAATTTTAACACATTCTTAAAAATAGTCAAACACCAAAACCTCTTTTGTATATACTTTTCAAAAACAAAATACAAAAATATAAAATCAGATAAAATCCAAAAATATTCTTCTATCTAAATTTCTATCAAAACCAAACATTGCAAGTACAAATCTTCCATCAACACTGTGTTCCATCAAACCTTTCACCATTTTTCCTGAACAAGTGTTGAGGGGGAGAACGTAAATATTTTTCAGTTTTATAACACCTTGTACTTGCATGTTACCAAAAATATGTTGTTTCTTCAGAATTGATGGATATGTCTCTTGTTAAATACTCTCCTCGGACTCAAATGTTTTTAAAATTTCATCATTTCAAAAGTCGAGGGGGAGTATCGTTAAGTTTTTTCTTTCCAAAATGAGTTTTGTCTAACCAAAGTGGAAGTTAATGGGTCTTGGTTGAAAATGGTTGAGGTGAAGGGACTAATCTTTTCAATTTTGAAAAGTTATTATTAACAAAATCACCACCTAACTAATTCAAAACATTTATTTCTCACATTTATTTCATCTACCAACCAAGATCCACGCCTAGAAATCAATCTTCAAATCCGCTAGAAATCAATCTTCAAATCCGTGTTTCCAAATCATAAACTGTAAGTTGTAATCATTTTTTATCATGATTTTAAACATTGGTTTCAAATATCTTTCAAATCCAACGGTTAAAACTTTCAAAATGAGCGATTTTGGTTTACGCGTATGCGTAAGAACAAGAAATCTTCCAATGTATGTTTTTGATAATATGGGTTGTATCAAAACCTTTACTAATATGTTTAAACCCATTTCCATCATCATAATCAACCCAGAAACTTGTTTTGAACCTTTTTGAATTTTTAGGGTTTATGTACGAATTGGGGGTTTTCGAATAAGGTTGTTTGAGTGCAATTATTTGGTCATAACATGTTTAGAACAATGTTTATTACACAAAATTAGCCTTGAATCCTACCCAGAAACATCAAATGTGGATAATTGAATTTTTAGGGTTTATAGGTCGAAGAACATGAATCTTTTGATTCACTGGGTATTTTGTGTTAAAAATTGTTGTTAGCCATTCATCAGACATCTAATAACATGCAGAAACAATCTTGATGATTTCCTATGGCTAGATTTGTTACGCGTAGAACTAGGGTTTAGCAATTCTTACGCCTAAACTGTTTTGTGCCTAACTAGATCAATTTCATACCTGTTTTGTGTTTCTGGTAGTATCAGGATTGTGTTGTAATCATGTTGTTATGTTTAAATGTTAACTGGTTGATTACGCGTAAAAGAATCAGATTAAGGTGTTCATGATGTGTTAAGCATATGGAATACCTTTTGCGTAAAGGTTACGCATAAGATCAATCTTACGCGTAAAACTTACGCATAAGGGTCTACAGTGGGACTACGCGTATCCTGGAAGGATATGCGTAAACTTGGATGTTTATGCCTAAGGGGTACTCTTACGAGTAAACCTTACGCGTAACTCCATTTGCCAAAGCTTACGTGTAAGCATATAATAAGGTTTTAAAATGTACCTTTTTGAGGGGTCGTTTAAGCCCTTATTTGATCACTTTTGTATCCGTTATTACTTAATATCGTTCCTTTTCACTTTTTAGGTATCTTGAAGGGAAAATGCTGGAATGACACTTATTCGGACGAAAAGGCGCGAATATACGAAGAAAATGGCCAAAGTCAAGATTCGAGACACTCAGGCTGCTGGAACTGAAGGTGACGGCGTCAGGTGTTATCTGCGACGCCGTCAGACAACTTTTGTGATGGCTCCGTAGCCAAATTGCTCATTTACAAGCGACGGCTTCATGTTTTAAAAGAGTAGGGCGTCGCAACTCAGACGGCCTAGATTTGATCCAAAAGACGTCAGAGACTGAAGGGGACGGCGTCACAAGCATAAGGTGACGCCATCGCAAGACTAACGTGGCCAAGACGAAACCTTAATAACGGTGACCCGACGGCGTCACACATCAAAGGGTCACGCCGTCGCACTTGTAATCTTATATATAGAATCTGAATTTTTTAGTTTTCAGTGTGTAGTCTTTTGGAGTAAAAACCTAAACCGAACCAAGGCTGTCTTGTACAGTATTTTAGGGTTCCATACCCTATCTTACATCAAGATAAGTGTTTTACTTCATTAATTCAATTATGTCTTCAATTAATTGTGTGTATGCTTGCATGTTTCCCATGTACGGCTAATTTACTTGTGTGTTTGCTTAGGGAATATGAAATTTAGTTATTGAATATTGATTTGTTGTCTCTTATCTTAATTGTTAATGATCTAGTATTGCGATAGGTCATCCGTTGTGTAATTAATGCTTGACTAATCTTTGTTGAACCTTAGCTTATAGTACCTAGAGTCATTATAGGATAAACCATCTGAAGAGTACCTTAGTGTTAAGTTTATAAATCCTAGAGATTTTGTAGGCAATAACCTTTGGTAGTTTCAAAGAGTTAGGGATAAACGCATACCCTACGACCTTAGACACACAACGCGATTAAGAATAAGGACGTGACAATTCAACCATCAATAGGAGATAATTAAGGAGTAATAAAACCTAAGTAAACACATCTTTAAATCATCATACGAGAACACAATAATTAGACATAGACTACATACACCTTAGATTAGATAATTAGACGAGTAGAGTAATCGATAGAAATACCAACCCCCAAATCCAATACCCCGAGATTCGTACCTTTCAATTTCCTAAAAACATAAAAAGATAAAAAAAAATAATCTTCCTCAACCCCAACCTTAGCGTAGTAACTTCTCACTAGCATTCCTATTCCCCTAGACAACGATATCAATTCACGTGGCTTATCCTAATACTACACTACAATGATTAGGTTCACTGCCTAGGGTGTTGAAAAACTTGCTCGACGAAAAGGAAGTTCCTTTGACCCCGAACGACGAGTGTAGCGTTATCAAGTTTTTGGCGCCGCTGCCGGGGAATAGAATAGCTAGTTAGATTTCCACCTCGTTTAGGTTCTCTTGCTTGATTCCTATCAAGTAAGCTTTTTTTCCCATTTTTTAGCTTCCTCGTAGTCTATCCCCCTTCTTTGTGTTTGTGTTCGTAAAACCCTTTTCATTTGTCGCTATGGCAAGTGAAGTTGCATTTGAATCATTAAAAAAATGAGGAACAATTGAATTTCGCAGATTGGATTGCTTTTTATTGTTCTAATGAATTTTTGAGTGATCTTAGAGATATCCAAAAGGAGACGGGTGTAAGGTTGGATGGATTTGATAAATTTTGTGCTTGTGTGGCTTCTATTCAATGATCATTGTTAGAATCAACTCCTTTTAGTGAGACCCTCTGGAAAAAATTTGAGAAAAGCCTCCTAAGCATAAACCATCAGCTGTCACAACTTGAGGAAATGGATAAGGAGGATTTATCCAACCTTAGGCATCATGATAAAAAAGACCTAGTTTTTAAGAACATGGAACCTAAACCCGAACAAGATTGTGAGATGGTTATAGTTGTACTGCCTAGTTGCATGCTTGGGATAGATTTCAAAACATATGACACGCGTGAGGAATCCTTTAGGCAAATAGAACATAGTGATCAAATTTTTGAGAATAATTCTTATGAATCGGATCAAGAATTTGAAATGGCTAAAGAAGGATTTGAGATACTTAGAAGTGTATTTGGGTTAGATCATACTAAAACACATGATGAAGTTTTAGGAGATCTAGATATAATGGAGAATGAGGTGGAAACTCCAAGCCCACAAGCCCTACCATCACTTGAGGAAGACACATCGCCTATAACTTACCCGTAAGAAGTAGAAGAGACTATAGGAACTCCGATTGATATAGAACCTTTGGACCAAACTCCACTAGAGAATGTAGGTTTAGATGCTTGTTGTTATGACCTCTCTCTTATTCCTAGGGAAGTTCCTAATTTTGATGAACCGGAGCCTCAACCAAAAACCTTACCCAATTTTCCGTCTTTAGATGTGAATCTTGGAAAAAAATTAGGCCCCAATCCACCCATCAAAATAAATAGTCCGGGTAGTTGCTTGATAAAGGTGGTAGACTCTAGGCCATGTAGAGTGGAAGCTAATATAGGAGTAACCCATGACCTTACACACGTATATCACCCATTCATGGTTGATAACAAGAAACATTATGGGTTTAAACCGGGTTTATTAGGTCAAGATGGATCCTTAACTAAGAATCTTTTGAAGTTGATAGAAGATGATCCATTTTTAGGAGAGAGATTTGATTCACCCGCTACACCAATAGAATTAGGTAAGGTTATAATGAATGGAGCACACTTCTTTGAGCATATAAATCACCCATCACCCACTCCTCACGTAGCAAATTTCCACCCTAAGGGTGTGTATCGCTACTATCACCCGCACTTAAGCTTAAGTGTAGGAAAAACCTCCCCCTTATTCGTTAAATAAGGGTAGAGTCAAGCTCGTGACTCGAACAAAAACAAGCGCTTCTTGGGAGGCAACCCATGTGTATTTGTTTTTCATTTTTATTTGTGTGTCATATATCTTTTCATTATTGTATGTTCTCATGTTTGAATTTGTGAAAATGCTTTATTTTGTCTTTAACCTCGTCTTAATTACATATAAAGGTATTTTACAAAAGGGATAAGTGTAGGGAAGATTACACCCCTTTTTAAAAGAACGTGAACATGAGGATTACGATTATTGAAAAGATATATATGTGTGAGTCAAATGCTTGTATCGAGTCATAATGGATGTTTTACAGGAAATTTTTCCATATTCTAAAGATAAAAATTTTCCAGGATTTTTTCCAGAAAATCGCAGGCCTGTTTCTGTCAGGATAACCTGATGACGTCAGGGTCGCAACCTGACGGCGTCAGGAGGAGTAGAAACAGCTTCTAACTTTTTCTCGTTTTCTATGCTACTTATAAATTTTTTGAAATTTTCCAGGTCTTAATTTTCTAGAAAATCTGCAAACATCCATTCCACAAGCATTATATCTTATTTAAGTCTGGAATTACATCTTGTTTAGATTTTTGTTTGTTCGGTTTGATGCGTTGGGTTGTCTGTTTTCTTAAAGTGTGCAGGTTTTATTTATCAAGAAGAAAATACAAAAGATTGGAAGAAACTTTTAACGCATACATTCTTCTTGAAGAAAGATTTAACCACTACTTCACACGAATCCTACCAAGTTAATCAGGGGAGTATTAGTTTCTTTCGCTTTTAATTACCTTCCATTATCATAACTTTGATACTTTCAGGGAACATTGGGGACAATGTTCAGTTTAAGTGTATGGAGGGAAAATAAAACGGGAACTTTGAAACTATGCTTATCCTTGACTATTTGCTTTGTTCAATTGCATTTGTGTAATAAACCATGAGAAAATGTTGGTTAGGGTAATTTTGGCACCAAATTTTCAATTTTTCATGACATATAGGAGTGGGCCATTAGTCTTAATAAAGCGTCTCATGGATAGGAAATTGCATGACTAGCACAAAAACCCTTTACCACCTAAATTCCACCCAAAATGTGAAGATCGCCCTTAGATTAGTAGGAATTAAAGCATTCACCTTTAATGCTTAGAGTATGAACCGGTAGTATAATAGATTCTAGAACTTGTTTTGTGATGCATCCCGAGATCGCTAGTAAGACTACACTTGTGTAGTTAGGAATAACTAAATGATAAGAGGCATTAGGATAACCCTTGTTTGATACCTGTAATTTAATTACTTCTTCCACATCAGTTGAGTAATTCCCCCACACCTTTGCGTTGTACTCATCTTTAGTACACGATACCCCTAGTTAATCCCTTAGAGCCTATCCTTTTCGCGGTTCTCGTGATGTTTCGGTTTTCCGGAATATCAATGAAGAGCATTTTTTACACCCCACCCCCAAATGTACACCCAAATCGCCTTAGCCTACCTTGTATGCACTCACTTTTAGTGCATTATTGTTATCACACTTAACCCTTAGTTCAATTATCTAGTTGCTTGCCTAAGTTGCTAAGTCGAATCATATCCTTTGTACACAGTTTTGGGACGATTTGGACTCATGGAAAAAGTTAAATTTTACGAGATGACGGGAAGGGAACGTTAAATTCAAATTCCCTTTATTTGCATAATAATGTACTCCAAGTGTTTTGATCTTTTCAATTCGGGTCATAATTAGTGTTAGAGTAATAAAAACTCAAGTGTAGGGATGTGCCTATAAATCCCTATCATTTTGATGTTATCGTAGAGGATGGTAGAGTAAAAGTGTATGAAAAAAAAATATACGGGCTACCATCCTACATCTATCTTTAATTTATGTTTGTTTGTTTCAGTTATCTAGAGTCTAGAGTGTCGAGTCTTTGCTTAGCAACGCCATTCTTCGCATGCTTGTAACATAAAGATTTTTGACTTGCCACCACTAAATAGCCTATCCCACCAAACCCTTTGTTTCCTTACCGTAAGCCTAACATTACATCCCTTTAAAAGACCTCTTGGATAGTCATTCCTAGGTGCTTACGCCAAAGCGATGGAGGTTTGATCTAGTCTCAAGCCTATGGTAATCTATGTACTAGGACAGGTTAATGAGTGTTTATCTTCTATTTCCAACTTGTTATATTTCATATACACCCGAGAGATGTGAGTATCCAAACACCCCATGTGAGGTGCTAGTATGTAATTTCCGTGCTTGTTATGACTTTTGCGGGGCTTATATGTGTTATGGATCGTTCTAAACTAATGCTTCATGACCTCTAACTTATAAATTGATTGGCTAAAAGCACATTTGCTTGAGGACAAGCAAATACCAAGTGTAGGTATATTTGATAAGGTTTTAAAATGTACCTTTTTGAGGGGTCGTTTAAGCCCTTATTTGATCACTTTTGTATCCGTTATTACTTAATATCGTTCCTTTTCACTTTTTAGGTATCTTGAAGGCAAAATGCTGGAATGACACTTATTCGGATGAAAAGGCGCGAATATACGAAAAAAATGGCCAAAGTCAAGATTCGAGACACTCAGGCTGCTGGAACTGAAGGTGACGGCGTCAGATGTTATCTGCGACGCCGTCAGACAACTTTTGTGACGGCTCAGTAGCCAAATTGCTCATTTACAAGTGATGGCTTCAAGTTTTAAAAGAGTAGGACGTCGAAACTCAGACGGCCTAGATTTGATCCAGACGACGTCAGAGACTGAAGGGGACTGCGTCACAAGCATAAGGTGACGCCGTCGCAAGACTAACGTGGCCAAGACGAAACCCTAATAACGATGACCCGACGGTGTCACACATCAAAGGGTCACGCCGTCGCACTTGTAATCTTATATATAGAATCTGAATTTTTTAGTTTTCAGTGTGTAGTCTTTTGGAGTAAAAACCTAAACCGAACCAAAGCTGTCTTGTACAGTATTTTAGGGTTCCATACCCTATCTTACATCAAGATAAGTGTTTTACTTCATTAATTCAATTATGTCTTCAATTAATTGTGTGTATGCTTGCATGTTTCCCACGTACGGATAATTTACTTGTGTGTTTGCTTAGGGAATATGAAACTTAGTTATTGAATATTGATTGGTTGTCTCTTATCTTAATTGTTAATGATCTAGTATTGTGATAGGTCATCCGTTGTGTAATTAATGCTTGATTAATCTTTGTTGAACCTTAGTTTATAGTACCTAGAGTCATTGTAGGCTAAACCATCCGAAGAGTACCTTAGTGTTAAGTTTATAAATCCTAGAGATTTTGTAGGCAATAACATTTGGTAGTTTCAAAGAGTTAGGGATAAACGCATACCCTACGACCTTAGACACACAACGCGATTAAGAATAAGGACGTGATAATTCAACCATCAATAGGATATAATTAAGGAGTAATAAAATCTAAGTAAACACATCTTTAAATCATCATACGAGCACACAATAATTAGACATAGACTACATACACCTTAGATTAGATAATTAGACGAGTAGAGTAATTGTTAGAAATACCAACCCCCAAATCCAATACCCCGAGATTCGTACCTTTCTATTTCCTAAAAACATAAAAAGATAAAAAAAAATAATCTTCCTCAACCCCAACCTTAGCGTAGTAACTTCTCACTAGCATTCCTATTCCCCTAGAGAACGATATCAATTCCCGTGGCTTATCCTAATACTACACTACAACGATTAGGTTCACTGCCTAAGGTGTTGAAAAACTTGCTCGACGAAAAGGAAGTTCCTTTTACCCCGAACCACGCGTGTACCGTTATTAGCATATAAGCTACGGGTATGCCTTTACGCGTAAGAAATTCTTACGCCTAAGGGTTGCCCTTATGCTTAAGCTTACGCCTACGCTTAAGGTCCATTGTTTACGCATAAGCTCACATGCTTACGCCTAAGCCAAATTGTCACTTTATTTTGCAATGTTACGCGTAAAATACTTGTAATAAGTTACTCATAAGTCACAAAAACCAAAATGTTACTCATAAGCTATAAAAGGTTAAAATGTTGTGTGATTAAGTGAAATTTGGACATTAAAATTCAAAATTAACATACTCACGTAATTCATCACATCAACTTCAGACAATTGGACCTAATGTGACTTTGGACTCTTAACATTCATAAACATGATAACATTCAATCAAAATAATTGTACAATAAAATCAAACTTACACTAACAAAATGTCTTTCGATATGTTGGTTCTTTTGTCTCAATACCTTTCAGATCGCGAAATGGATGTCAATCAGGAAAATCTCAATGCCTCAAATGAGCTCACAATGGCAGATATCTTCCCTACGGACTACCACAAAACTATTGGTAAGAAGAATCTCAGAGTCGACTTTGAAAACTTCACACGTTCTGAATCCTCGTGCAGAGTTGCAGTTGACATACTCAAGGATCATCCCTACCGTCTCATGCTATCTAACTCTGCTTTTGTGCACGAAATTTATATTCGTCAATTCTGGCACACAATGGACAAAATCGATGGTCAAGATGCTGTGAATATTACCATTGGTACCAAAGAAGTCAAAGTTACAGTGGCAGATCTTCGAATTATTCTTCTTTTACCAGTTATTCACTCTTCTGAATATGTTCCAACTCCAAGTGAAGAGGAAGTATTGCAGTTCATGGTAGACATTGGATACGATGAAGCTTCTGGCATCATCACCAAACATTCCAGTGTTGATCTCAAGAACATCCCACAGCCCTGGAGGACTCTTTATATCATGATCGCCAAGTCAGTCTCAGTGAGAGATAGTGGACATGAACACCCCAAGCTAATGCACCTTCAAACATTTTGGGGAATGGTCAACAAGAAACACATTGACTATGCAAGCTTGATATGGGAAGACATGATGCAACATTACAGGAAGCCTGGTTCCAAAATCCCTTTCATCATATATACAAAGTTGTTGATCCACAACCTCCTCAGGAAGAACCTGGACATCCCAATGAGAATCAATGACCCCAACACTCACTCTATGTTGTATGAGCCTACCTTGAACACTGTCAGATTCAAAGACTCCTCAACACGTAAACAAGGTGCGGAATTACTTGATTGCCTGATAACTGAAGAAATCAAGGTTCTTCCATCGTACCGTCGTTATAAGGAGGTAGTTCGTGCAGATAAGGTTGGGTTTATGGATGAAAAGACTACTTCAATGGCTACCACAAGGGCAAGGAGAGCAGGAAGAACTGGCAACACTACCAAGTATAAGAAAAGGCATCCACACCTAAAGAAAAGAGTCCCAGCTCAGATCGTTCATCCTAAAGTTGAACTGGAACCAATTCTACATGACGACGAATCTGAAACTGAGTCAGATGAGGTGACTATCTATTCTGAAGAGCAAAAAGATGATACTTCTACCCAGAAGTCAGAGGACAAACCTCCCATTCCCACATCCAACAAAGGAAAGAAGCCAGTGGAGGAGGAAGAAGAAGAAGATTCAAATGATGAGATTGATCCTAAAGATGGAGACAAACAGTATTAGAAAACTCTGAAACAACTAAGGATGGACCATGCTACTAAAGAGTTCAATCTTAAACAACTGAGAGGCCCTAGAGGTTCCAGCGGTGGTGTTCCTTTTACATCAGTTCTTGATACAGTTAATCAACCCGGTAAGGGGACTGGTTCCACCACCAAGGAATCTACGGAGCAAGAGCAGCAAAAGGATCAGATGATGTTTGACATTGAACATGATGAACAAGAGACTGATGAAAGAGCAACAGAGAAAGATGTGGAGGAAGCTGCAAAAGATAGGGCTGCAGAAGAAGAACTTGCTAAGAAGGCCGAAGAGGAACGCATCAGAAAGGAAGCATATGACTACATTCTGGACAATCCTGAACACAATCCTGAGCAAGCCTCGAAGCAACCTCATGACACTTCCACTATAGAATCATCTTCTCACTCATCACCACCACCATCAAAAGAAACAACAACAAAATCATCATCAAAATCAGTCAAGAAAAGGGCGGATACATGCGCATCTCGTACCAAAGCAAAGATCCAAAAAGTCATGCATCAATCTAGGAAACGTAAACAAAGTCTTCAGGACCAAAAATTGAATATGCTAGCTGACAGGGTCAATGAACTTGGTCAAAAGATGAACACGTTCATAGAGGAAAGAGATCAGAAAAAGTTATTCCTCAACAGGGACGTTAAAGGAGAAATGGAAAAGCAGATAAGGAACTATACTCACTACTTCCTTCTCCAAACTATTCCTGGAGTAACTAAAGAAATGTTCTCAAGACAACTCTACCCAACTCTAAAGACATTGGTCAGGCAAACAATCACCACAACACCGGTGGTCATGCAAACTCGAGCAGTCCAGCCTCCTAATGTCACTAAAGCTGATTTGATTTCACAGCTGATATTGCAGATGTCTCCTCGATCTCCTACTTTCACATCTGATGAATCAAAGCTTTTTGAGGCACTACTTGCATATCAACTGAAGACAACATACAAGGAAGAAGTTGGTCAGGAAAAGCGACCAAGAGATGATGATGATACGGATAAAGACCCAAATGCAAAATGTCCAAAGAAAACTGGCGAGTCATCATCATCAATGCCACCACCACCGCCAAATACCACCACCACATCAACTACTCAAGCTTCTCAACAACCTCCATCATCTGAGAAACTAGGGATACTGAGTCTCCACCACCACTGTAGAAAATCGGTGATTACGTTACTTATACCGGTGGTGAAGAAGAAGAAAATCCTGAGCCCCAACAACAACCATCATCTCAACAACAATTTGAATCATCCTCCAGACCAAAGAAGAAGAAACCAAGTTCGGTCGTCTCCTAGCTAGATGAAGATGACACAGAGGAGTATGATTGGTTCAGTCAGTTGGTTGATGTGACGTCTAGATTACCGAAAGCTCAAGAACTGGTAGACGGTCGTACAATGGAGCAAGTAAAAATTATCCAAGATCAGTTCAAGATTAAAAAGATGACGAAAGGGGAATTGCGTAGGATTAAGAACGACGCGTTCAACTTACTGAAAGAAAGATCAAACAGCGCAATTGAAGTCGAATATCATTTGGACAATATTGCCCGTGCAATGTCCAATAACATCGACTGGCTAAATCCCGAGTCGAACATCTATTTTTCAAGGAAGGATAACACTCCATACTACACCGATTGGACAAAATCGCTACTAACCATTAGCCGCCCCGAGCAACCCAAGATTCCATACCGCTTCTTCTTCAACAACGACCTCGAGTTTCTCCAACACGGCAGTAGCGTTAGCAAAAAGTATGCTACATCACTCACCTTCAACATACCAGCTGCAATATTCTCTACAAACATAGCCATTGAAGAAGATGCCACCAAATTGTTCGTTGACAACGTGGTGGACTATGATCTTGATGCAAAGTATGGAATTCATCATTGTCCATCAAGGAGAAGATTGTACTACAGGAGCTGTCAAGTGCAAAAGTCGAACAAGGAGGTTAATTGTTAAGAGTGATAAGAAGATTGTTGCTATCATGAAGGTCACATTGGCAACTAAATGGGGTTATTCATTCTTGAAAGAGATCAAGGTCAAGAGACAAGATGAACAAGAATATGAATTCATTGAGGCTGATTTCTCAAGATTGTCACTCAACGACATCGAAGATATGTACCTCACAAAGGTACAAGGAAGGATGAGACAATTCTCTACAGATGTTCAACTTCAGTACACCACAACCCTACTGATCTTCATTCGAAGCAAGGTGATTCAAGAACGTGTTGAAGATTTACAACTTGTGGTCGATCATACCAAAAGCAAATTAACCTTACTCAACCGTTGCTACACTTTCCCAACATCAATCAACTACATCAGTACACTATCGTAAAGAAGCCAAAGTTTGGGGTCGTCTACCGCAGTGAACTTCATCATACCTGCTTCCTGGCAAACGACGAAATCCACAAATTTTGCGATCATACGTTGAAAATGGTTAGGGATGGGTTAGCTTACTGGTTAAAGGATATCCAAGAAGGTATTGGGTCGAAGAAGAGGTGGAATTAGGAAGAAAAAAAGGAAGCTCGAAGTATAATCAAAAGGCTGGATGAAAGGATGTTTCATAGGGATCAGATGAGGAGATTGGAAAGTTATGTGGGAGGACGACAGAATTTCTCTATTACAACGTTTCAACGTGAAAAGAGAGTCCCTGGTCTAATTTTCTAATTGTTGGGTACTCCTTAAAAACTCTTGATTGTTACTTTGATGATTGATTTATTTTATTCATTATGGCTTGTGCACACATAACAATGTACAACCCGTACTTGTAATGTAAGGACCCTGTGGTACGCATCAGTGCCACAATCCTTATAAAAGGAGCGAAAGCTTCTTACTTTAGAGTAAAATTTATCAAACTTTCAAAATTTTCAAAATTTTGCTCAAAAGTACAAGTACTTCCTCTCGTGTTTTCAAAACCTCAAAAGTTAATATTACTTTTTGAGGGGAAGTATTTGCTAAAATATCTTTGTTCACAAAATGTTCTTCGTGGAAATCTTCCTACAAAACTCGAAATGGTCATATTCGATATCAAATTTCATTAAAAATAACATTTATATGCCATTTTTCAGGGGGAGAAAAATTATGTGATACAAATATGTTGAATTGTGATTGAATCTTCGTGTGATTAGACTTAACCAATGAATTGACGATCTCTGAAATGTCATAAATTGAAAAGATTTGTCTTCCAAGACTTATCCGAGTAGATAGTACCTATTCGAGAAAATCTTGATAAACATGAACTTTGACGGGTTTGACAACCTTTTCAAGGTTTGTCCACATCTTCTAGGTAGTTATTAGAGCTAGTTGTCACCTAAAAGCTGGCAATGAATCTCTTTAACTATGCAACGTAACCGTGTCTCGCGAGGAATTATCTATCTTGATTCGATCAATTTAAAAGTGCGCGCTCTACCCTCACCATGCAGATTTATGTCAAAACACTTAAGCACATGTGAAGGGGGAGTATTTATGAAAATGCAAAACTCTCGAAGTGTTACAAACATGTTTTTCATTCATAAACACTTTGAGAGATTTTCAAGAAAATGGTATTATGGCAACATAGGATAGTCATGGAGTTATAAGCTGACTAAGTTTAGGGATAAACGTCCTATGATCCGCCAGAGCCGGAGGGATCTACCCAAGGACACCACCAATAGTTAGTATTTAGAAGTCCTTAGGTATTATTATAAAAAGGAGAAATGAGAATCGGAGAAAGAAGGAGTTGAAGAATTAAAAAGAAAAGTAAAGAAAATAGTGAAAAGAAATAGCCCTCCAAATTATTCAACTTAGGGAAGACACCGGGTTCAATTCATATGCTACTGGTTGTCACTAGATGACACCGGTATTGAAGATTAAAGTCGTCATGGACCAAGTGACGCACTGTGTGGAAAACTAGAAGGGGGGGTTGAATAGTTTTACCGATTTAAAACTTCCTTTTAAATATTTAGATCGACTTATGTCAATCTATTTGGTTGTTTATGTTGGACGTTGATAGATAGATATATAAACGTGTAAATGAAAGATAAAGAGTAAAAAGCACAACACCACGACACAAGTATTTATAGTGGTTCGGCTACAAGGACACCTTCCTTGCCCTACTCCACTCCCCGAGTCACCTACTCGAGAGTTCGTAAACACTACACCAACTCCTTGTGGCGGAGAAGCCTTCACAACGTCGCTTAACCTTTTTCCGGTACAAAGCTAAATACCGAGTTCTTTCACACCAAGGCGAACCACACCTAACACAACGTCGCCTACCCTTTATACGGTGCTAGGCTAACCACCAAGTTCTTTCACACCTTAGGAGAACTAATCCTATCACAACGTCGCCTACCCTTTATTAGGTACTAGGCTAAGCACCTAGTTCCATTATGGAGGAACTACTACCCTTCATGACACAACACCTATTATCAAGGAGATCTACTCCTTGTTACAACACCATCAAGGATATCACCATCCTTGTGAATAAATAAACACTTATATGTATAACGATGCACCTCATCGATTATACGACCTAAGCATTCTTCACAAATGCTACTTGATTTGATTCTTCGGCATCCTTCACTAATGCCTTTGACACAACGCTTGGCATCCTTCACTAATGCCTTCGTCTTGACACCTTAAGCATTCTTCACTAATGCTTTTACGCGGATGATCAGCATCTTTCACTAATGCTTTCATCTTGACACTTTCGGCATTCTTCACTAATGCCTTCAACCCAACATCTATGGAGAAAGGAAGAACTATCAACAAGAGAACCTTCGTTGTCTTGATGATGACGAAGCATGGCAACTCATGGACTTGAGCTTGCACGTCTTCAAGATGTGGTGATCTTTCCTCTAATAGGAATCTACAAGATCACACAAAAACAAAAGAGAAAAGCTACATAGATCTCTTGGATCTGAGGTTAGAGGGTTAGAATACCTGGGGGAAGTATGTGTGTAAAGGGATGAATAGAAAGGAAGAAATGGCTCTCTATTTATAGAGGAAATTCACTACTGTATCCCCGGATCCTACGGATCCCTTCTACTTGGGATCCGGCTAGCACAAAGCCAGGGATCCGTGGTCCGCTCCTCTTTGCCCATGGGTATTTTGGGTTATGGGTCATGGGTCATGGGTTATGGGTTGATCCATGGTTTTCAATCTAGATACAATGTACCTTAAGGATACATTGAACTTGTGTAAGTGGTATATATAAAACCATGGGTTATGGGTCAAAAACCATTTGCTAGTTTTTATCTTTTTTAGTATATACTTACTTTTACCCATTTTAGTATATACTTGTTTTTACCCATTTTAGTGTACTTAATATAAGTATGTATTAACCCAATATGTAAACACTAGTTGTTGTACATATGTATCTAACTCATAGAGTTACTTAAACTTGTTAAGCCAATATGTAAACACTAGTTGTTGTACATGTGTATCTAAAATATAAAATCACTTAATCTTGTTATAGTGTTTTATGTGAAAACGTAAGTGTGTTATAAAACTATTAGTTCAAACCATTTACGTATTTTATTTGTTTCGTTAATATGATTTTACTTTTGTTATCGACAAAACATTAGAAGATCGTAAAATATAAATAAACGTTTTTACGGCTTATTTGTATTAACACACTGCACTAAACCTTCTTAGCCACTCAAGTTCCTCTCAACATAAGCTTGTTTCATTCTCACAGGGAGCCCTGTGTAAACTATCGACTTTCTCTAAGAGATTGTTGGTATTGAAGAAGGAGACCCGCTCCCTAGTCTCCGCTCAGGAAAACCAAAGTGCACTAATTGAGTCTAGAGCCACGAGATTCATCAAAAGATCTCTAGGAACACTTGAACTTTCATCACTTGTCGTTCAACATTAAGGATGCAAGTGATACATTCTAGAGTCCTTCGCAGATCCTAGCAATCTGCCGAGAACATTTATGAGGGGATTCACATTTTTGATCCTCAGTGATTGAATAGAAACTCCTTCCAGGGTCAACATCAAACAGCCCTGACAGAAGGTCACTTCGGTAACTCCTTGTGGGTTACGCTTAGTGTTGTCTCAAACGGTCTACAATCGTGAGGTGATACTTCGGTGTACCTCAGCGACTCGCCTGAACTGTAGATGTACTTCGGTACATCGTGTTATCCTACTTGAGGGACTCCAGTTCAGGAACAGCCTTTGCTAGAATTAGAGATGTGTTTTCACACTATGTTGTTAACACCCTCGAAGTTCGAACTTGTAAGTGCTGGAAATCCAGCTAAGGAGATTCCTTTCAAGAATCGATTCCTGAAGATGTGGGTCATTACTTGAACTTGTTCAATGTAATGCCAACTGTCCCTCCACGGGATTCGGATGGCTGATTCGCCCGACCAAGGTGAATGGAATCAAGAGATTCATCAGTAAAACAATTGTAGTGGTCAATTCTCTAAGAAAAGTCCACAGTGATCGATTGGTGTTTTTCACTGACTCATTTGTGCAGTTGCTGATGGAATCAATACACTTCTTCTCACAAGAAAGAAGAATGCTAGAATACGTCAAAGCAATCGTTATTACATCATCACCAAAAACTTACTCAAGATTGTTGAATTCATCACTAACACTTAGGGGGAGATTGTTGGAATCACTCCTAACTAGTATTTCAAGTGTTAGTTATTAATATGTAATAGGTTGCTTAATTAGGCTTTTATGTTAGTAATCATGGCTAGGCTTATGTAGAAAGCCCATGAGCCTATGCAAAAGCCCAAGTGGCTAAGGAAGGGACTAGATGTTGGTTGTTCACTTAATAAATTCTACGCATAAGCTTTATCCATTCATACGTGTGTATTGTGTTCATCCAATCACCTTCATCTCTATTTCTATCATATTGATCCTTGTGTTAACTTATGGTGACCTAACACTCAAGTTCAATTTCTGTTAGATGTAAATAATTAACCACGAAGTGGTCACGCCAACTTCTTGAAAAAGGAAGGTCTTACCCAGTAAATTAGTCGGCTAAAATATCATAAATGATGAATATTACCCAAAAAGAACATGAACGTGTACCAGAAAAAAGTTAGATACATATATAGAAGTGTGTTTTAAAGTTACATGCATGTCCATTTATAGAGACTAGACGAGTACCCGTGCATAGCAACGGGATTTTATAGCGGCAGATAGTTTTAACGATAAATAATAAAAGTTCGAGGATAAACATAATGTTTTGAAACCCGGTTCGACCCGGGTTGTTAAACCAGGTGAACCGTTCCTGTCGAAAAACGGGTCAATATAAACCGGGTCAACCCGACGGTTGGGTCGAAAAAATGGGGTCAAATGAAACCAGGTCAACCCGTCGGGTTTGAAGCGTTCCGGGTCAAACCGGTTTTCAATTTTTATTAATAGTTTCTTTTTGAAATGTTGCCATAATAGAGATTCAAAACATTCCATTAATATAAAGTTTCATTTATTGTGATGTTTTAAGTTTTTTCTTACCTAATATAAATTTTTCCGCATTTCATATATTGACTTTTCCGCTTTTCCACATTTACCATTTTACTTTTATATGTAGTATAGATAGACAAAGAATGAGTTTAAGAACTCATCTTTTTTTGGGAAGAACTCATCTTTTTTTTATTGGTACACTCAAATTATGCATTACATAGTCGTAAATTGTCTACAATCTGCTTTATCTGTTTATACAATTACAACAACAACAACAAACCCAATCCCGCAGAGACAGGGTATGGGGGAGGTAAAATGTTGACAGATCATACCCCTATCCCAGGATAGACCCGGGAGTAGAGAGACTGCTTCCAACGAGACCTCCAGCAAGTGCAGGTGTGCGGGTGAGATATAAAAGAAAAGAGAGGAGAGGAGAGAGCAAAAGTCAGTAAACAACAAGCAAGAGTAGGAAAAAGATAGCAGGCAAAACAAGCAAAGCGCGCAACAAGCACAACAGAGCAGGCACAAAAGCAAGAAACCCGAAGAAAGGCACACGCAAAAAAGGCATATAAGCAAAGCTCAAACAAAAAGGAGCCAAGGCATAAAAAAATAGACAAACCTAAGGGCAACACAGAGCAAAGCAAAACAACGCACGGGAGGCCAAAATCTAGGGCAAAGCAAAAAAAGAGGCACCAAAACCAAAACGCATGGGGTAAGAAAAATAGGCAAACATAAGGAGGAAACACATAAACAAAGTAAATCAACACACGGGGACTAGAGCTACGGCAGAGAAAAAAAAACGAGGCACCAAAACCAAAACGCATGGGCAGGGCAACAAAGAGACGCCAAAAGCCTAACACCTAAAGCAGGCAAAAACTCACAAAGCTCCTAATCTAATCAACAAGCCTGGACTACCCGTGATAAGGTTTTAAAAGGTACCTTTTTGAGGGGTCGTTTAAGCCCTTATTTGATCACTTTTGTATCCGTTATTGCTTAATATCGTTCCTTTTCACTTTTTAGGTCTCTTGAAGGCAAAATGCTGGAATGGCACTTATTTGGACGAAAAGGCGCGAATATACGAAGAAAATGGCCAAAGTCATAATCGAGACACTCAAAGCTGCTGAAAACATAAGGTGACGGCGTCAGGTGTTAAATTGCGACGCCGTCGGAGGATTTTGTGACGGGACATAAGCCAAAACTCCTATTTTCAAGTGACGACGTCAAGTTATAAAAGAGTAGGCCGTCGCAACTCATACGGCCTAGATGCAAAACAGACGGCGTCAGAAGCTGAAGAGGACGGCGTCACAAGCATAAGGTGACGCCGTCGGAAGTCTAACGTGGCCAAGACGAAACCCTAATGACGGCGACACGATGGCGTCACAAAACATAAGGTGACGCCGTCGCATGTGTAATCTTATATATAGAATCCGAATTTTTCAGTATTTATGTGTAGTCTTTTGGAGTAAAAACCTAAACCGAACCAAGGTTGTCTTGTACAGTATTTTAGGGTTCCAAACCCTATCTTACACTAAGATAAGTGTTTTACTTCATTAATACAATTATGTATTTGATTATTTGTGTGTATGCTTGCATGTTCTCCATGTCCGAATAATTTACTTGTGTGTTTGCTTAGGGAATATGAAACTTAATTATTGAATATTGATTGGTTGTCTCTTATCTTAGTTGATTAATGATCTAGTAATGCGATAGGTCATTCGTTGTGTACTTAATGCTTGATTAAATCTTTGTGAACCTTAGAATATGACTCCTTGAGTAGTTGTAAGCTAGACCATCCAAAGAGTGCCTTAGAGTAAGAGTTTATTATCCCTAGTGGGTTTTGTAGACGAGACCCTTTGGTAAGTTCAAAGAGTTAGGGAGAAACGCATACCCTACAACCTTAGACACACAACGCAACTAAGAATAAGGACGTGACAATTCAACCACCAATAGGAGATAATTAAGGAGTAGTAAAACCTAAGTAAACACATCTTTAAACTATCATACGAGCACACAATAATTAGACATAGACTACATACACCTTAGATTAGATAATTAGATAAGTAGAGTAATCGGTAGAAATACCAACCCCCCAAATCCAAACCCCGAGATTCGTACCTTTCCTTTCCTTAAAAAATTATAAAAAGATAAAAAATAATCTTCCTCAACCCCAACCTTAGCGTAGTAACTTCTCACTAGCATTCCTATTCCCCTAGAGAACAATATCAATACCCGTGGCTTACCCTAATACTACACTACAACGATTAGGTTCACTGCCTAGGGTGTTGAAAAACTTGCTCGACGAAAAGGAAATTCCTTTGACCCCGAACGACGCGTGTAGCGTTATCAAGTTTTTGGCGCCGCTGCCGGGGAATAGAATAGCTAGTTAGTAGTCCACCTCGTTTAGGTTTCTTCGCTTGATTCCTATCAAGTAAAATTTTCTCATTTTTTAGCTTTCTCTTAGTCTATCCCCCTTCTTCGTGACCTTTGTTCGTAACCCCATCACTTTTCATCATGGAAGGTGATAACCAACCACCACTCATCAACCCACCACCAAATGACCCGCCAAGAGCCCGTACTCTTGGTGAATACTCGAGACCAAGCCACTTAGGCTATAGGAACACCATTGAGCTTCCCGATCAAGCCCAAACTACGGCCCTGCGATCCGACACCATCCGGTTGGTGCAAAACGGATGTGCATTCCATGGACTTCGTTCCGAAGATCCAAATCAGCATCTTAGGGATTTCCTTAAAATTGTCGATTCCATCGACCTTGATGCTACTACTCGGGAGACCACGCGCCTGCGTCTCTTCCAATTCTCTCTACGGGACCAAGCTAGTAATTGGCTTGAGCGACTTCCCGCCGGCTCCATCTCAAGTTGGGATGATCTTACCTCTCGCTTCCTTGCTCAATTTTTCCCACCGGGGAGAACCACTAAACTTAGGCGAGACATCTTGACGTCTCAACAACTCCAAGGTGAGTCTCTCTACAAAGCATGGACTCGATTTAAGGACCTACTCCGTAGACTTCCCCATCATGGCATTGATCTTTGGCTTCAAATCCAAATTTTCTATGACCATACCGATTTCATCACTCGACGATCCATTGATCGAGCCGCTGGTGGAAGGCTCAGCGACTTTAATGCAGAGAAATCTTGGGATATTATAGAGGAGCTTGCTGATCAAAGCTACGAAGATTGGAATGAATCTCCTGAAACTCCGGTTAACGTAGTTAATGCCATATCAACTCCTTTTGAATCTTCCGACACCCTCGAGGAGCAAATGAGTGCCATTGAGAGAGGGATTGATTATCTTATGGAAAGGAAAAGAAGATTCCCCGTACAAATTCCTCGAAAGCTGTCAAATCCACCAATTCCACCAACCACCCCACACCTTTTTCGGAATCCTCAAGTCGTGAGCAAAACCCAAATTCCAAAAGGCGCTTCCGTTCTACTTCCCCAATACCACTTTCACCGAGCTTTAAGGAACAAATGAGGGAGTACATGGCAGCTCATACGGAGAGATTAGCCAAATTTGGAGAGGAGGTTTATAGGCAGAGAGAGGAAATGCAAGCGAAAATGACGGAAATGATGAATTTGGTAATAGAATACACCAAAACAAAAGTTCCCGAAAAGGTACTAGTGAGAAGCAACGATTGTCCTCCCACTTCGTTTGTTAACGCCGTTTCCATTATGCCCGAGGATGCAAGGGTTGAGATGAGGAAAACTGGGAAAAGCAAGGAGGAGGAGTCTGTGCCTAATGATGAGCCTGAGACCATTGAGTACTACCTTAAGCATGAAATTAACAAGAAAACCATTGCAAACCAAGTAAATAACTTTAGGTACAATGAAGTTCTTAGGGAAGCTCTTGAAGGAAAAATGACAGAAGAAGAGTATGACGCCTTACCTATGGGGCCCCTGTATGAGTTGGTTATAAAAAAACCATTAACAAAAAAATGAGACACCACAGGGAATTTCGTGATACCATGTAGCATAGGTGATATTGATAATATAAATGCCTTAGCCGATCAGGGGACTGATGTGAACATAATGCCATTATCAATCTATAATAAGTTAACTAAGGAGAAACCAGCTAAGACCGATCTTAGACTTTCCTTAGCAAATCACACCTATGTCCACCCCATAGGAATCGCGGTGGATGTTCTAATTGAGGTGGCTAATATCGTTTATCCGGTGGATTTCGTGATCATTGATGTTGAGGAAGATAAAAACATGCCCCTCATTCTTGGGACACCATTTCTGGCCACCGCCAAGGCGACCATCAAATGCGGAGAGGGCATCATGATACTCAAAAGCGGGAAGGGGTACGCCAGGATACCCATCATCCCAAGGTATCCTCTTAAGATCATGGAAATGATTACGGGTGAAAATCGAAAAGCCCCTGGCAATAGTGTTAAGAAGAAGATGAATGACTGGGAAAAAGGGCTTAGGGACTTTATGGTTCAAGGATTGTATGCAACGTTGTGGAAACCCGATAAGAAGTTAGGAAATAATCCCACTTCGATACCAAAGGCACAAGGGAACCCTAAGGAATTTCTAAAAGGAGAAAAAGTACTTTTATACAAATCACGGATAAGGGCATTACGAGGTAGAAACAAACCAAGATGGTTTGGACCTTTCACAGTGAAGGAAACCAATTTAAAAGATAAAACTTTCACCATAATAGACAACGTTGGCAAGGAATCCACGGTAAGCATACAACGTCTACACCCTTTCGACGAAGGGAAAGCGAAGGAAGAAAGTGGCGGTAATGAAGTCACGTAGGAGCACGACTACGAGTCTAGCAACAAGACTCTTAAATAAAGAAAAGCGCTTCGTAGGAGGCAACCCATGCTTAATTGTTTGCTTGTTAGTGTCATATATCTTTTATTGATTGTTTATTCTCATGTTTAAATTTGTAAAAATGCTTTATTTTGTTTTTAACCTCGTCTTAATTGCATATAAAGGTATTTTACATAAAGGATAAGTGTAGGGAGGATTACATACGTTTTCAAAAGAAACGTAAACATGAGAATAACAATTAACTAAAAGATATATTTGTGTGTTTGTTCGAGTCAAATGCTTGTATCGAGTCATAATGGATGTTTTGCAGAAATTTTTCCAGATTCTAAAGATGTAAATTTTTCAGAATTTTTTCCAGAAAATCGCAGACCAGTTTTTGTCAGGATAACCTGACGGCGTCAGGATCGAAACCTGACAGCGTCAGGAAGGAGTAAAAACAACAGATTACTTTTTTCTCGTTTTCTGAGCTAATTATAAATTTTCGGAATTTTCCAGGTCTTAATTTTCCAGAAATTCTGTAAACATCCATTCCACAAGCATTATATCCTAGTTTAAATCGAGTCTTATATATATTATTACCGCCGATTTTACGCGAAGGTTTCGTTTGTTTTCTTCAAGTGTGCAGGTTTAATTTATCAAGAAGAAGTTACATAAGACTGGAAGGAGCTTTTCACGCATAAATTCTTCTTGGAAAGTATTTAACCACTACTTCACACACGGATCCTACCGAGCTAATCAGGGGAGTACTAGTTTCTTTCGTTTTTAATTACCTTCCATTATCATAACTTTGATACTTTCGGGAAACATTGGGGACAATGTTCAATTTAAGTGTAGGGAGGGAAAATAAAACGGGAACTTTGAAACTATGCTTATCCTTGAATATTTGCTTTGTCCAATTGTATTTGTGTAATAAACCATGAGAAAATGTCGGTTAGGGTAATTTTGGCACCAAATTTAAAATTTTTCATGACATATTGGAGTGGGCCATTAGTCTTAACAAAAGAGTCTCACGGATAGGAAGTTGCATGACTAGCACAAAAAACCCTTTACCACCTAAATTCCACCCAAAATATGAGGATCGCCCTTAGATTAGTAGGAATTAAAGCATTCATCTTTAATGCTTAGAGTGTGAACCGGTAGTATATTAGATTCTAGAACTTGTTTTGTGATGCATTCCGAGATCGCTAGTAAGACTACACTTGTGTAGTTAGGAATAACTAAATGATAAGAGGCATTAGGATAACCCTTGTTTGATACCCGTAACATAATTACTTCTTCCATCTCGGTTGAGTAATTCCCCCACACCCTTTGCGTTGTACTCATCTTTAGTACACGATACCCCTAGTTAACCCCTCAGAGCCTATCCTTTTCGCGGTTCTCGTGATGTTTCGGTTTTTCCGGAATATCAATGAAGAGCATTGTTTACACCCCACCCCCAAATTTACACCCAAATTGCCTTAGCCTACCTTGTATGCACTCACTTTTAGTGCATTATTGTTATCACCCTAAACCCTTAGTTCAATTATCTGGTTGCTTGCATGAGTTGCTAAGTCGAGTAATATCCTTTGCATACAGTTTTGGGACGATTGGGATTCATGGGAAAAGTTAAAGTTTATGAAATGACGGGAAGGGAACGTTAAATTCAAATTCCTTTTGTTTGCGTAATAATGTACCCCAAGTGTTTTGATCTTTTCAATTCGGGTCAAATTAGTGTTAGAGTAATAAAAACTCAAGTGTAGGGATGTGCCTATAAATCCCTATCATTTTGATGTTACCGTAGAGGATAGTAGAGTAAAAGTGTATAAAAAAAAAATCGAAAAAAAGTAGAAAAAGAGAAAAAGAAAAAAAATAGAGTGTTGAAAAAAAAAAAAAAAAAAAAAAAAAAAAAAAAAACGGGCTACCATCGTACATCTATCCTTTACATTTATGTTTATTTTAGTTAGCTAGAGTCTAGAGTGTCGAGTCTTGGCTTAGCAACACCATTCTTCGTATGCATTTAACATAAAGATTTTTTACTTGCCACCACTAAAAAGCCTATCCCACCAAACCCTTTGTTTCCCTACCGTAAGCCTAACGTTAAAACCCTTTAAAGACCTCTTTGATAGTCTTTCCTAGGTGCTTACGCCAAAGCGATGGAGGTTTGATCTATTTTCAAGCCTATGGTAATCTATGTACTAGGACTGGTTAATGAGTGTTTATCTTCCATTTCCAATTTGTTATATTTCTTATACACCCGAGAGAGATGTGAGTATCCAAACACCCCATGTGAGGTGCTAGTATGTAATTTTCGTGCTTGTTATGACTTTTGCGGGGCTTATATGTGTTGTGGACCATTTTGAACCAATGCTTTATGACCCCTAACTTATAAATTAATTGGCTAAAAGCACATTTACTTGAGGACAAGCAAATACCAAGTGTATGGATATTTGATAAGGTTTTAAAAGGTACCTTTTTGAGGGGTCGTTTAAGCCCTTATTTGATCACTTTTGTATCCGTTATTGCTTAATATCGTTCCTTTTCACTTTTTAGGTCTCTTGAAGGCAAAATGCTGGAATGGCACTTATTTGGACGAAAAGGCGCGAATATACGAAGAAAATGGCCAAAGTCAGAATCGAGACACTCAAAGCTGCTGAAAACATAAGGTGACGGCGTCAGGTGTTAAATTGCGACGCCGTCGGAGGATTTTGTGACGGGACAGAAGCCAAAACTCCTATTTTCAAGTGACGACGTCAAGTTATAAAAGAGTAGACCGTCGCAACTCAGACGGCCTAGATGCAATCCAGACGGCGTCAGAAGCTGAAGAGGACGGCGTCACAAGCATAAGGTGACGCCGTCGCAAGTCTAACGTGGCCAAGACGAAACCCTAATGACGGCGACACGACGGCATCACAAAACATAAGGTGACGCCGTCGCATGTGTAATCTTATATATAGAATCCGAATTTTTCAGTATTTATGTGTAGTCTTTTGGAGTAAAAACCTAAACCGAACCAAGGCTGTCTTGTACAATATTGTAGGGTTCCAAACCCTATCTTACACCAAGATAAGTGTTTTACTTCATTAATACAATTATGTCTTTGATTATTTGTGTGTATGCTTGCATGTTCTCCATGTCCGGCTAATTTACTTGTGTGTTTGCTTAGGGAATATGAAACTTAATTATTGAATATTGATTGGTTGTCTCTTATCTTAGTTGATTAATGATCTAGTAATGCGATAGGTCATTCGTTGTGTACTTAATGCTTGATTAAATCTTTGTGAACCTTAGAATATGACTCCTTGAGTAGTTGTAAGCTAAACCATCCAAAGAGTGCCTTAGAGTAAAAGTTTATTATCCCTAGTGGGTTTTGTAGACGAGACCCTTTGGTAAGTTCAAAGAGTTAGGGAGAAACGCATACCCTACAACCTTAGACACACAACGCAACTAAGAATAAGGGCGTGACAATTCAACCACCAATAGGAGATAATTAAGGAGTAGTAAAACCTAAGTAAACACATCTTTAAACTATCATACGAGCACACAATAATTAGACATAGACTACATACACCTTAGATTAGATAATTAGATAAGTAGAGTAATCGGTAGAAATACCAACCCCCCAAATCCAAACCCCAAGATTCGTACCTTTCCTTTCCTTAAAAAATTATAAAAAGATAAAAAATAATCTTCCTCAACCCCAACCTTAGCGTAGTAATTTCTCACTAGCATTCCTATTCCCCTAGAGAACGATATCAATACCCGTGGCTTACCCTAATACTACACTACAACGATTAGGTTCACTGCCTAGGGTGTTGAAAAACTTTCTCGACGAAAAGGAAGTTCCTTTGACCCCGAACGACACGTGTAGCGTTATCAACCCGCATATCCTAATTCTATCTCTCCATGCCTTCCTATCTGAGATCATGTCCTCGGACAAGAGCAGCTCCTTAAAGTCGAGCTTAATTCTATCATCCCACCTGAGTTTGGGTCTACTCCTTCTTCTCACGCCATCTACGACGAGCGCTTCGACTCTTACTGGTGTTGTTTGTGCCTTCCTCCTGACATGACCGAACCACCTCAACCTTCCTTCTCTCATCTTCGAAATAATATTCTCGACCTCAAGTTTTGCTCTGAAAACTCCGTTCGGAATCATGTCCAGCAAGGTTTTGCCACAAGTCCATCTTAGCATTCTCAGTTCTGCCACCTCAACTCTGTTCGCATGGGCCTTGGTGATGGGCCAACACTCAAACCCGTACAACATAGCCGGTCTAATCGCCACTTTATAAAATTTTCTCTTAAGCTTAAAGGGGACATTCTTGTCACAAAGGACTCCCAACGCCGCTCTCCACCTCGCCCAACCAGCTCTGATCCGGTGAGACACGTCCTCGTCGTCTATCCTCCCTGATTTGTGAATCATCGATCCCAGATATCTAAAAGACTCCTTGGGTGGCAGGATCTGGTCACCAATACGAATATCTTCGTGGTGGCCTGGCTCGATCCTCCCAAAGTCACATCTCATTCTCTCTACTCACACGAAGACCGTTGTTTTCAAGAGCCTCCCTCAAGTGCTCAAGTCTGTAGTTTAACCCTTCCGGTGATTATGCCACCAACACAATATCGTCAGCAAAAATCATGCTCCACGGGATGCCCTCCTTAATTCCTCGAGATAACTCATCTAGGATCAAGGCGAAGAGGTAAGGACTAATGGCAGATCCCTGGTGGAGCCCGACCTCCACAGGGAAAAACTCTAAGAGTTCCCTTATCTGTTTATACAATTGACTATGCAAATCAAATTAAAAAGTGTGTGAATCACCTCCTTTTAAAAAACAGTATATCTACATACCGTAGTATATTGCAATTTGATGCAAGGATAATTCGAAATGCAAGGTTTATAACAGCATTAATAGTAATACTAAAGTCCCATAAAAATGTGCTAGCACTTTAATAATGTTAGTTACTTTAAAATCAACTAATCAATGCCATAACTCAATTAGTTATTTAGCCCATAAAGAGCAATGCGTAACCACCCTTATGGCTTTAGAGTTGTTTAACTTGCGTACACTCAATCATGATTATTAGTTGCACGAAAGAGACATTTCCTGAAGTAGGTGACAAATCCATACCAATATTGTGTATGAAATTTATGGTTCTTGATCGGATTCACATGTAACAATGAATCGCAAGTATCGTGAGATAAGTACTAAGGGTATGTTTGGCGTAAGTAAGTGTTTCAGATAAACAAGTAGAGTATGTAAGTAAAACAAGCATGCATTCTCACCCCAAAAGTAGCTTAAAACGAGTAAAGGTGGGGCTATGAAACTCACCGTAAGCAAAGATGATAAGCGGTGCAAATAAAGTGATGAATAAGTCGAGAAAGTTCTACGAGCAACATAAAAATCTATGTTGCGTCTTAAGTTTTAAAATGATATGTAAATATGCAAATAAGCTTTATAAAGTTATTATATTAATTATGCCATTGTACATAGTGTTTTTAAGGTTTATAAAACGACAGTGACTAAATTTAGCAAGTTATGAAAGTTTTACGAGCCCTAATTTATAAGTTATCCGGTATTCGGGTTTTATGTCATTTTTAATAGTCTATATGTTCTAATTTGTCATGTATCGGTCAATTACTATATAGAAAGGTAAACGAGTCTATTTCCGATAGTGGGTCCACCACTTAGATTTTCATGTAAAAGTGTTGGATGGTTTCCAATAATACTAATTGTTAAATTTAAGTTTTTATAAAGTAATCAGTAACACTCAAAATATCACAGTGGGAGATAGTGTCACTGAGATGCTACTTTATATTACAAAGTTCAAGTCATAGAAAACGACTCTAAATGAAATGTTTATAAAAATCATCATTCGATATTATTTTGATAAACATTTTATGTAATCTTATATTTTGAGACCTCTTGTTGTAATTCTGATTTCATTTATCGAATGATAACTTGCTTAGAGCACAAGGTATCATGGATACCAATAACACGTTATTGGTATGCCACCTCATCGCCACATCATACACCTCTCAATAACTCACCAATAACTCAAACACCCTTCGTCATAACACACCAATAACATGTTATTGGGTTCACAAAATACCTCACTAAAAATACCCCTCACTCACAATACACTAAAAAAAATAAAAAATAAAAATAGTAAAAATTTGTCCTCTTTCTCTTTTGGCTTGAGCCACTCAACCAACTCAAACAATTTTTAGCTCACAAATGGCATGTTAGATGGTATGGTAATAGCATGCCATTGGTATTTCTTTCTTTCCTTTGGCATGTTATCTTACACCCATACCCTTTGCTCTTATTTATAAGAGTTAATGAAGGAGTTGGAGCTTTTATTTTTATATATTTCTAGTAAAGTAGCTGGAGCTTATATGTGTAAAATAATATTAAAGGACAATATATAAGCATACAAATTAAATTTAGGTACTTATGTAATTTTACACACTTAAAGCTTATGAATTAAGAGCTTGTGAATTATAAAAACTATTTATAACTTATTTTAAAAGCTCAAGCTCCCATAAACTATTATAAGCTTTGCGCCAAACATAGGCTAACACACACAACACATGAATATGAGTTTGGCCTTTATCATGCGTTGGAACCACTATTTCCGGAACAAAGACGTTTATATACAAAACTCATTTGAGCCGTTAGAAAAATACAACGAATGATTCATTGAGTTGTGAACCCGTTGTTGGTATATTATGATGTAACATGAATGGTATATAAATTCTCATGCTCGTCCAGCATCTGATACACAAGCTAGTAGTGGCTGTGGTTAATTCTCGGTTGTTGTGGCTTAGGAGGCATGTAAAAAGAATCACCAGAGTCAATTGGGGTATGCATAAACGGGTTCCATCTATCGAATATTATCCTACCTCCTCTACCTATCCTACCCCGAGGATGAAATGAGCGTGATGACATGGTATTCTGTAAGGAAGAGGCTGGTGGTGGTACTATGCCTGCAGCTGCCAGCTTTGCTGGATCTAGAGGCTTCGTGAAAAGTAATACTGGCTCGAGTGGATCCTGCAGGAATACCAAAACTTGAAATTAACACTTTAATTTATTCGGATTGTTAAGCCAAGTTATACACTTATAAGAGAATTAAATTTATGCCAATTTTGGAATAACTAGTTACGGCCATTTGCCTACAAATAAATGGGTCGATTAGTGTTTGTTCAGTTGTTCTACTTTAACAGTTAAAAGTAGCTAATTCGTAAGTAAACTACGAAACGGGTCAAATGGGCCAAACTGTACAAAATACAGTAGCTTTCACTAAAGATGTTCGATTATTATTGTATAAGTATAGATATTCTTATCAGATGTAACGCATTTCTTTCTAGAATTCTAAAAAGTTTACGAAAAAGTGTTTCTTGGTTGGCTCAACGTGATGCCCAGCCCACTTGGCCTGCACATTTTGCCATATCTACTTAGGCTCGAAATTAACCAGGTGCCACATCAGTGTCATGCGTACAAAGGTCAACGCAGTCAAATTTAATTGCAAGGATTAATATATTCTAGAAGTAATATATTACTAAAGTTACCTTTTTCTATGCCATTAGCCCTAACAAGAATGCTAAACAAGTGAGTTTAGGAAGATTTACCAATTTATGGAGCCACGAGGATTGGACAGGTGGACGTCTAAATTCTCGCTTGATGCCTCCCCCAGAAGGCAATACATATCTGGAGTCCATTATAGCCTGATTCTGTGCAGCATACGCATACGGACCTGAAAGATTGTGCTTTTGGATATCATCTGAGTCGAAAAATTCATCCTCACTGGGAGAGAATTTTGACATATAAGATGGCAGTCCAGGTAGCGCTAAACTGTCTTCAAGGAGCTCTGTTTCATTCTGAAGATACACGAACGCACAAAACAGGATTTCATTATTTACACTCCGAAGTCATGTATAACGGTAAGATGTGGGATATGGGTTAATTGGGGTTGTGTTTTATCTCAAATGGGTTAAATTAATAGCTACAAGGCGAGTGGGTCAATCGAGTTGAAATTCATCTGAAGTCTAATATTAATGTTTACTACCTATAAAAAAGTGTTTCAAGTGGCCCAGTCCGGCCCATTCTTTGATAACCCGTTTGATCGTGCTAAAAAAACTACCCAATTCAACCAAACTCGTTTTACTCTTAAGTGAATTACTATGATTTACCTTGTACTTCAATTGGGTCCTTTGAAGGATGACTTCGATGTCAATGACGTCTCTCTTCTTCTCTTCTCTCTGTACCAGACAATAATTTACTCGTAAGTATTTTAAGCAAAAACCATCTATGACGCAAAAATAGACATTGAGGAAGAGGTAATAGTGATACCCTGATTACAGCCTCTAATAAGTTCTTTGCTTGCTCAAGATTGCGTCTAACCTGAAGAATGTAGATAAAAATATACAATAAGAACAAGAAGATGTATTATTAAGCACAAAAACCATATAAACATGGATTAGGATCCTAATTCGTTAAGTGGTGGCAATACTTACTTGACGAAGCTTTTCAAAGGATTGCACACTGTTTTCCCGTCTTTGCATCTGAAACACAAAAAAGCGAAAGTCAATTACTCAAATGTAGACATGTTACTGCAGGTTCAACTAAGATTGAACGGGTTCGGAACTTACTCTTCTTGTATGAAGTCTATGAGCTTTTTCCCTGGGTCTAAATACATTGTATGGATTGGTATCAGTAGCTGGTGGGGGTGGCTGAAAAACACATAAACAAGATGGACATTAGCTTTAAAATACTTCGGTGTCGGGGTAACTAAAATTACGCTTTTACCCATTCCATTTCCTATTTTGAGAGACTTTGCTCCCATTTAACAGTGCCTTTTTGGTCATTTTAAAACCTACTAACGTAATCAAAAAATTTAAAACACTCAAAACATGTAACTTATTCAAATTCCGAATTCCTAACACTATCTTCTACAGCCTGTTTTATTACAGATAATTATCTTATTTTCTATACATATAATATCACGGTATCACTTTCAGAACACACATCCAAACACGAGCAAATACTACCTGCAAACGCCGCAAAACAGGTTTTTGCCGTCTTTGCCGCTGACACAAAAAAGGGGAACGTAAAAAAATAGGCGTTAGTTTTTATATTGTTATGATAAATTGGAAAATTCAAGTTTATATTCAAAAACTTGCTTACCTTTTCTTTCCAGTAATTATAAATGGATTGGAACACTCCATATTGAATGGACAGAGCTTGGAGGGCCTATCAAGTAGACACAATAAGATAATCAACGATCAATGTTCCATAAATTATCAACTAAAAAAACTTGCAATAATTATGAGTAAGATCGTCAGCATTGCTTCAATCTATACATGACTCTCTGATTCGAATTTTTCTTACTTTTTTTCTTTACGACAACAAGAGACATAAAATCTAGTAAGAATAACTCGTACCTCGACAGCAGCATCGAATGTCAAAAGTACAGGTATAGGTGAACCAAGTGTAGGAGTTATAACTCCTGCTTTTTCTCGAGCCTTATGATCTAATACCTCCAATTTGAATATAATAGTTTCCACCCTGTCCCAATTATCAAATCCAAATCAGAAAGCCTGCAATATGTAACGCACTAATATTTAAGACTCGAAACTTACTTTTCAGCTGGAAGAATCTTTCCTTCCTTATTGTACTCTTCGAGCCAATCTTCATCCTCATTGTCAAGATCATACTCGATAAACTCTCCAATCTCAGCCCGTGCTGCAATTATATTGATATTACCAATAAAATTTAGGGTTAACAATGGTAATAGTAACAGATCTCAACTTTACTATTCTGGTAGTTCGTTCTCTTAACTTTATTATACTTTAAACTTCAGGAACCAAACTTTCATCATTTAGTCGACATAATAAAAAAACAAGAACTGCCAAAAATGTTAAAAGTTTAGTGGTTTTAACTATAAAACATTAATGATGTTCTAAATCAAAATAGTCCCGGTTATTAGCATACCTCCCCTTGCACGTAGATAAGACGTAGGTTGATTAAAAGTGGCAGAATAATCCCGTTCATACGTATCCACAATCACATATTCAGGAGTAGGTATCTCAGAAGCCGTTTTCTTACTAGCAGCTTGTGGTACCTAAATATCAGATAACATACATTAACCAACACGAACAAATCAACAGTCAACGAAATCCCAAAAACACAAGCTAAACCTGTGCCTCATTATCCGCTTCTGCAACAAGGCGAAGCATCTGTGTCCGGGTAGCACTTGGGGTATCGTCATCTTCGAAATCTTTAATAGATTTCAAAATAGGTAACTTTTTGTGTATATCTAAGGGACGCGGTCTAAACGATAGCCTACTCATATCAGATTATCAGCAACTCATTTATCAATATCAACTGTCTTCTTATTTAGTTTCACTGCAAACAACCATACAGTACACGTTACTCGTCCATATAACATGTTTTTTACTATGTCACACGCTCACAATAGATTATCGTGCAACTATATGTAACTGCACTACATTTAAGGCCTACTATTTGCTTATTTGTGCTGCAATAAGTACTTTTTCGTTTTCACTTAACACACTTGCATTTTCACGCAAATGTACATAACTGCGTTACATTAAAAGGGTGTTTCAGATTAGCATATTTTAAGGTTGCGTTTGTTTTTTCACACGTTTTACGTCTTATCTGCAACACCTAAAAATACCCGTAAATTTGAACCGCAAAAAAGTCGTTTTTTTGCTTCTTACGTCTAAGAAAATAAACAAACGTTAACGTCTACGCGCCTACGTACATAAGAGGAAAAAAGTACTTTCTTGAAAAACCAAACATAAACCTAAGTTATACATTAAATAAACTATTAAAAAAAAAAAAAAAAAAAAAAAAAAAGAGTAAAAATTAGGGCTAAATTCATATTTTGCCCTAATTAATATGGAATTTAAAGAATTAGGGCTAAATTGAAATTTGCCCTAATTTTGTAAATTAGGGCTAAAATTGGGGGAATGAATAATTGAGGTGAGGAAATATGTATATGTGTACCGGAGATTGTGATTCCGGTAAGAAAGATCCGGTTGACAGTGGTGGTTATTGGGGTGGTGATGATGATGATGATGATTTGGTTAAGTTTGATTGACCCGATTCGGATTTAATTCTAGCCGTAGATATCCGGATCCGAATATCTTCTTTTTGTCTTATTATTTTGGGCTAGTTTTTTTTTTTTTTTTTTTTTTTTTTTTTTTTTAAGGTATGACCTTTTTTAATAATGAAACTCGTTGTATTTCGATTATTTCGTGTATCGATTTTTAAAAATAGTTGATTTGATACCCAAAAACACGTTGATTGATATGCAGAATAATCAAAATGAAAAAAGTTAGTTATTAAATAGTCTGATTTTAACGATGCTCATACAACTCAAAAAACTGACAAGTAAGATAAATTTTCAGATAATTAGCTCTATTATTTATGGATGTTTGGATTTGTTTTTGTTGTAAAAAAACTAAAGGAAAATGCTAAACGTGGGCCTAAGTGCTATATATAGAACATTAAGATATGCAATGAATGTTTCTAACTTAATAATAAGTCATCCACCATTCCACCCCTTGTATATAAATACTCCACCATTCCACCCCTTGTATATAAATACTCCACCATTCCACCCCTTGTATATAAATACTCCTAACCGACCTAGTGTACAACTACTTTTGCATATATATATATATTTTTTAAACTTTTAAATGTAGCCTTATGGCTACAAATAGCTAACCCTAAAACTAAAAAATGATTTTCTTTTTATGTGACTAGCGGAGGTTCACTCGGCGATTTAGTTAGAAATTTTAACTATTTATGTTGGGCGAGCCTTACTACCTGAAATCGAACCATACAAGTTGGTAACCAAACATGAAGATACCCGAAATGTAGTGTGATAAATCCTTGGTAGTATCACATAACTTATCCTCATTCTCATAATTTAATCATTTTTTCTCATGTTGTCGTTCCATCATCTAAAACAAAAACTTAACACACTCTTCGACGAATACCCATGTCGATCGACATGTAAAGTCTGAATCTTAAACCCGTCCAATAAGGGGGTTGTGAGATGTTCGAACACTTATTTATCAAGCCTTGATCACTATTCACGATTGCAAATTGCTTACTCGGTTCAGCTTTACAAAATATTATAATACTTTCAAAAAGGAGTCCAAACACTCTTTCTAATACATCATTAACTCTTGACAACTTTTGTACGCATAAATGAGTAAAGGAATCCAAACACTCTTGTTAATTGTTAGGATCGATGAACTATAGATTTATGTGGTTTTGAGAGGTCTAGGTTGGTGGAAGAAGATGAAAGTCTTCATCCTTTTAGAGATAGAAAGTAGAGAGATGGTGGAGAAAACACAAAGTATTTTATTGAAAGAGAAACAATACACACACCTAATGCTTAACCACACCCCTCATGGAGAGTCATGAGGGGTATTTATAGGCTCAACATGCTACAACTTTGCCACTTAAACGATACTAGTCCCTAAGGGCAAAGTATACTACGCATCTAGTCCAATTCACGTAAGTGACGTTATCTTTATAAAAGAGCGAGGCTAACATTAATACATCAATTTCTTTTAGGGGCAAATAACTTTAAGTTGCCAATGCCACCTTCCTAAAAGGAGAGCTTTATCGGGTTTGAGTTATGCGATGGTGGACTCAAATCCTGTGAATTAGTCGGCTAAAATGTTAAAAACCATGATTAAAAAAAACACTTTGTAAAAGTTTTGACTAGTACTTATAAATTTTTTTAGAGAAAAGGTTTCATATTTATTTAATTTAAATATTAAACTGTCAAATCTATATAGAATAAGGGGGTGTTTGGGTGTGCGGTTGGAGATGAATTATTTGTTTATTGCGTTTGCAAACCGCAAATAATACCCTTTGAAGTGTTTGGCAAATAATTGATTAACTGCGTTTAGAGCCTCCAAAACGTGGATTTCAGGCAGCATGTATGGACTTACTTTTTCAAAACGTAGTTTTGTGGCTGAACGTGGTTTTGTGGTTGAAATGTGATAAGCAATCACATACATTTTGCTAGGTGCAAAAAAAGTTTGGTAGACTACGTCAACTTCCTAAAAAAAAGTTTTACTTGATTTGAGCATGATAACGATATACTCAAAACTCATGGGTTAATCAACTGGAATGTCGGAAACCAAGAAAAGAAACCATGCTTTAAGTAAGGGGTGTTTGTTTCGGTTTATAACTTATTTGATTTTGAGCTTACGTTTCATAAGCTCATTTATTTTGCTTATTTTGAATTTTTGTGGCTTATATAAGTTTGTTATGTTATACAAATTTTCATTTCTTTTTGACATAATAAACTTATATAAGCCGAAAAGTATCAAAATAAGGGTGTGTTTGGGAGGTGCTTATACGGGCTTATGGGGCTTAAATTTCAAAAATAAGCCCCAGCCTAAAAATAAGTCTCGTTTGGCAAGAGACTTATATTATTAGCTTCGGGCTTTTGAAGTTATAAGCCCCAACCCCAAAATGAGGCTAAACTTTTTAGACCGAGGCTTATAGGGTATGTTTGGCGCAATAGGCTGGGGCTTTTATTATAAGCCGAAGTTGAAATTTGTATTTTTGTTAACTTGTTTAGCAAATGGGCTTAAGCTTAGGCTTATTATTGCAAAATTACTTAAAAGAACATAATTAGACGAGTTTTTGTATATGTTAGATATTTTTGTGGGTAAATAAGTAATTTATTGTTCAAAAGCCCTAGGCTAAAGTTTTTAGCTCCTTTTATGGGGCTAAAGTTTTAAGCTCTTTTTAGGGGCTTATGATTTCATAAGCCCGTATGACAAACGAGACTTATTTTATAAGCCGACTTATTTTAAAGACCCAAGTCCCATATGCCCCTCATAAGCCCTTCGCCAAACACAACCATAATATGTTAAATTACTTAATTACCCACAAAATATCTAATGTATACACATGTTAATTTATTTATATGTCATTTTTAGTAATTTTACAATAATAAGCCTCAACTTAAACTAATTTGTCAAACAAGTTTGTGAAATAAAAATTCTAGTTTCGGCTTATAATATAAGCCTCGGTCCGGCTCTAGCCTCAGCCCCGACCCCAACCCCAACCCATTTTGCCAAAGGAAGTGATTGGCTCACTCCAAAATTTTATTAAGACACTCCATTATATGCATTAAACAATTATACTTTGGATATAATAACTGCTTGTACAGTAAGGGTGCGTTTGGTATCCTACTATGGGAATGAGACTATAACTATGATAGTGATTAAAGGTGTTTCTTTAAGATGAGAGGCCCACCACTATGGTAATTAATGATAGATATACTCCATGCTCCATATACATCAACTAAGCTAAGTATGGATCTTTCATAGGTGATGGACCCACCACTACTATCAAACTCATACCCATTGTCATTCATGACATCATACCAAACGCACCCTAAGTATCCCAAACATACCCTTTTGCCAAACATATCCTAAAGTCACAAAAATGAGCTCATAAGCTCTGAACCATATAAGTCATGACCCAAAACAAACGCCCCCTAAATACGAAACAAGAAAGGTTTCCAAACACACCCCTAAGTTTCTCTCACAACTCAATTTTTTCTTGAAACAAAACATTTTCAAGAAACTTGATACTCTCGTATGAATTAAATTCCATTTTCAACCCTTTAATTCTTCAATCAAAACCCACAAAAACCCCTCAATCAATTTCATATCTCAAACCCATCTCTGCCACCAATCAAACCCATCATTTTGGTACTTGAATGGGTCAATTGTGTTGATTCAGTGGCCAAAAAAGGTAAATCTTTTTTGGGTTTCTGTTCATTTATGAAAAAGATTAGAACTTTATGATAATTTTCAAAGATCATGTTGAAATTTGAATTGCATTGTGGAAATTTGGGCTCTTTAAGATGTGAAATGTTTTTTTTTTTTTTTTTTTTTTTTTTTTCATATAGGTTATGGATTTTGGTTAGGTTTGATTTGGTAGTTAAAGGGTATTTTAGTCTTTTTGTTCATTCTACGCGTTGGTTAGCGTTAAGTAGATTGGACCAACATTGAGTAGTGATAAGATGAGTATAGGGTCTAGGTAGTTTTCCTATTGGAGGGTAGTTTTTCTTCTAGGTTTTCTAGGCGATTTTAAGTACCCTTGCGTGTACGTATTTGCCCCTGCGTTTAGGTATGGAGATTCACATATAGCTTCTTTGGGCTTTCTAGACGATTTTAGTAGACACACATGTACATATATATTTTTTCTCCTGCGTTTTAGGTATTAAGAGTCATAGCTAGTTTAATCTTGGCTTTTTAGGCGATTTTAGTAGCTTCATGTGTACATATGTGCCCTTGCTTCTAGGTATAGAGGCTCATTCTCTCATAACTATATACATCTACAAATTTTGCCGCATGGATGCGGACTTATATATATGCTCATAGGCCATATTTTCGTACGTGCTTTTATGCGTTTTACGCTTATATATGCTTCTGTTGTTGTATACTTATATTCGTATCTCTGATTATATATGCTTCTATTTTATGCGTTTTACCTGTGTAATCACACGCACTCACATATATTTATGCATGTCATATATGTGCACATACATCCACACAAACACTTGCTTGAGGTCTTCTTAGAAGTATCCCTACCCTTGGGTATACCCTCGGATAGGGGTATGACTGTCTACATCCTACCTCCCCCATATTCCGTTGTTGTTGATGTTGTCAGTAACTACTGTATAACTTTTGCATAATCATGGAAACTAAAAGCCTGAAACTCTAAAAGCGATGATAAGAATGATATTGGCCTATTGAGTATGTGTGGGACGCAACTTTTAGCTTTTATTGTTGAAACGATAAGCTTGCATAAAAAGAAGCCTTTTTGAATGAAAATGCTTTGGCTCTGATTTCGGTCTGTAAAATAAGCTACCTTGGGGTGTTCGGGTAAGTGTCTGTAATAAGCTTATTAGCTTAACAAGCACTTTTGAGTGTTTGTGCTTTAATAAGCTGTTTTGGACAGTAAGCAAATCCTAATAATGCTAACACCATCAATGCCATTGTCCTTTGACCCCTCAAGTAGCTTTTAGACAAGATGCAGCTTCTAATAAAAACAAAATGACCCCTTTACCCTTAATCTATTATATTTACTTTTTCAGTCTTATATATGTTTCATTTTACACTTTTTGACTACAATGTACTTGATTTTTCTGCATTTTAGGATATCGGTTTTATATGATAACCACGTGAAGCTATGAGCACCCTTATGACCAATACTGTCAATGAAACAAGTGACAAAGATGGCAAAATTGTAAATTCTTCAGCCGTTGAAGGAGATAAAGATTTTGAACTTCATGAAGGTATCGAATTCGAATCTCACGAATCAGCATATTCGTTTTATCAAGATTATGCAAAGTCAATGGGATTCACCACATCAATAAAAAACAGTCGTCGGTCAAAAAAGTCAAAAGAATTCATTGATGCTAAATTTGCATGCTCGAGATATGGTGTCACACCAGAATCAGACAGTGGGACCAGCAGACGTCCGGGTGTCAAGAAAACCGACTGTAAAGCGAGTATGCATGTTAAAAGAAGAAAAGACGGTAAATGGTATATTCATGAATTCATAAAAGAACATAATCACGAGCTTTTACCAGCCTTAGCTTATCATTTTAGAATCCATAAAAATGTTAAATTAGCCGAAAAAAACAATATCGATATTTTGCATGCGGTTAGTGAACGTACCAAGAAAATGTATGTTCAGATGTCTAGACAAACCCTTGGGAATAATCATGTCGACTTTTCGACGGTTGACTTGAATTACCAACATGACCGAGGTCGGTTTTTGGCTTTAGAAGAAGGTGACGGTCAAGTTATGCTCGAGTATTTTGTTCATATCAAGAAAGAAAACCCTAACTTTTTTTACGCGATTGATTTGAACGAAGATCAAAAGTTGAGAAATTTGTTATGGGTCGACGCGAAAAGTAGGCAAGATTATAAGTTTTTTAACGATGTTGTGTCTTTTGATATAAGCTATGTTAGAAGTACTGATAAAATGCCGGTTGCTTTGTTTATCGGGGTGAATCATCATTTTCAAGCTATGTTACTTGGATGTGGTTTGGTTGCTGATGACTCAAGGTCAACGTGTGTCTGGTTAATGAAAATGTGGGCCCGGGCAATGGGCGGGACCGGAAACAGTCCAAAAGTTATAATTACTGAATACGGGAAATCATTTGAAGCATCCGTAAACGAGGTTTTTCCGGGGTCTCGCCATTGTTTTTATCTTTGGAGTATATTAGAAAAAGTACCAGAAAAAAATGATAAATTTTTTAGTAAATTTAATAAGTGTATATATAAGTCTCTAACGGATGAAGAGTTTGATATGAGGTGGTGGAAGTTGATTGGTGTATTTGAGCTTCAAGAAAATGAATGGTTTCATGCCTTATATGAAGATAGGAAAAAGTGGGTCCCACTTTATATGAAAGATACATTTTTGGCAGGATTGTCGACTGCCCAGCGAGCCGAAAGTCTGAATTCTTTCTTTGATAAATACGTTCACAAGAAAGTTTCGGCAAAAGAATTTGTGAAACAATACGGCACGGTTTTACAAAATCGGTATGAAGAAGAAGCGGTTGCAGATTTTGACACGTGCCATAAACAGCCGGCATTGAAATCGCCTTCACCGTATGAAAAACAGATGTCGTGTGTTTACACTCATGCAATTTTTAAAAAGTTTCAATCTGAGGTTCTGGGGGTTGTCGGTTGTTGTCCAAAACGGGAAAGGGATGACGGGCCAGTTACGGTTTATACAGTTGAAGAATATGAGAAGAATGACAAGTTCATGGTGACGTGGGACGAGACAAAATCCGAGGTTTGGTGTTCGTGTCTTTTGTATGAATATAAAGGTTTTCTTTGTAAACATTCAATGATCGTTCTACAAATGTGTGGGGTTTCAAGTGTTCCAAATCGCTATATACTAAAGAGATGGACTAAAGATGCAAAGAATTATCAGTCAATGAATGATGGAAGCGAAGGAAACGAACGAATGCAAACGAGGGTAGAGTTATATAATGATTTATGCAAACATGCTATTCGGTTGAGTGAAGAAGGATCTTTATCTGATAAAAGCTATGATATTGCGTTGCGTACACTTGTTGAGGTTTTGAAAACGTGTGTAAATGTGAATAACAAAGAATCTTTCAATAAGGCTAATTCAATCCGCGGTGTTGAAGATGAGAACGCAAGTGTTTCTGCAAAAACCACTAAAAGAAAGAGTGCTAGCAAGAAGCGGAAGGTTAGTTTGGGAAGTTTGTTATATGTTTATCTGTGAATAAAACGAACATCCTATAACTTATTCTTTGTTGTTTGAATTATGTAGGTGCAATTAGAACCTGAACCTGTAGTGCTTGAAGCTCGAGACAGCATGCAGCAAATGGTTAGTTCTGTTTTCATCTATGCGCATTTTTGTCAAAAAGCTAAAATTAAAAACATTATGACAAAATAGTGAAAATACCTTTGATGAAAGTTGTGACGTTTTATCAGGCACATGGTCTGAGGTTAAGTGTATGATTGTTAGTCATATGTCTAAAGTACCACTTAGTAACATTAAAATAAGGAATTTATGTGGACTGAAATTTATATCCATGATGTGTTGGTTACGATGAAAAGGGCAAACAAGTAGTTTTCGATAATAGTATAGTCTGTTTATGTAGGATATTGTATGCATAAAATTAATGCTTTTGATGACTTATGACCCATTTGACCCGTTTCGTCTAAACTTTTTTTTTTTTACCTGTTAGGTATAAAATCATATATTGACCCATTTTTATGTTAAGTGTCGAAATAAAATAAACATATATTGACCCATTTTTATGTAAAGTGTCGAAATAAAATGTAAGTTCTGTGTTTGAATTACCCATAATTTTTAATCTGAATTTCTCTCTGATAGGAAAACATGAGCTCGGATGGAATAACTCTGCATGGCTATTACGGGAATCAACAGAATGTACAAGGACTGGTATGATGCTTTATGATAAATTCTACTAAAGATCGAAAGTGAAAATATGATATTTGTTTGCTTGAAAAATTAATTCGTTTTCAATGTAGCTGCAGTTAAACTTGATGGAACCGCCACATGATGGTTACTATGTTAATCAACAAAGCATGCAGGGGCTGGTATGCAAATTCTATTTGATTTATTCAAACAAAACTTGTGCCAATACTCACGGACTTTTGTTTTGTAGGGTCATTTAAATTCATTGGCACCAACGCACGATGGTTTTTTCGAAGCTCAGCAAAGCATACATGGTCTGGTATGTTTACTACTACAGAACGGATTAAAATCTGCTTAAAAAATTGTTTTATCCCATGATTTGTTAATGACAACTCATTTGTGTGTCTGTGCAGGGACATATGGATTTTAGACCGCCAAGTTTAGGTTACAGCATACAGGTTAGTATGTGCAATTATTATGCGTTAGTTTTGACACTAAGTTTGGGTAGAAACGGTCCGAGTCGGGTCAAGTGTCAACCTTCAAATATTTTTTTGCCCATTTGCTGTAAATAGTTGTAAACTTGTAATTACAAAAAAAGTATCATTATAACAGAGTCCAAATTTTTAGATAAAACAGTTCAGGAGGATTTATGCATTACATTGATTTTGGGCGACTTTTAACCCAACTTGGCCCGTCTGATCAGTTTGAGATAGAACGCTACCCAAATTGACCCATTTTATAAGTAATTGGATCAAATTTACGATCTCTAGTCTCTTCGCCTTATTTATGCTCGTTTATGTGATAGCCTTATATCTGTTAACGAGGCATCTTATACATCAATTGTATCGTCTTGTTTCCAGGATGAATCGGGTTTGAGAACTAATCATATGCACAACAACCCGCCTAGGCATCCATGAGACACATCATATCGTCATGGTAGCCTTCTGAAAGTATTCACTTTTTTTTACACATTAAATGATGAAGGTACAATCCTGAAACCAGGTGCTTTTGGCACTCGAGTTTATCTCAAATGTATATTTATGTTATAAATGTGCTAGTCATTTAGTGAATTAGTCTTTTGTATGTAGATAATCGTTAGTTGGTCCAAATTATAATATGGCCCTATCTTTAGTTATGAATAGCAATATAATGTAACGCTCAAACTTGATCATGTTAACTAAGTTTTGCTGGAATCTTTAACATGTTCCTGATATATTGTATATGCGGAATCATACTATTAGCCACCAACTCTTGTGGTATCGTAATCAATATGTTCGCTGAAAATACACCAATTTAGATATGTTGAAAGTGACAGCACGAAAGTGCAGGTGAGACAGCACCGTAGTCACTTTCAACAACTCTGATCGATGGTGTTGCTGTGTATATTTGTCATTGTGACATCTTAATGAAAACATGTGTTTGTTTAACTTGAAGTACACGGTCGTGCAATTTGAGAGAAGAGAAGTCCAGTTTTGTAACCATATTATGTTTGATGAGATGTCAATGTAATGCAGTGATCCTTGTTTTTGTCTGTTTAAAGAGAAAACACAAGGATGGAGAAATTGTGGTGTATATTTTTTGCCTTGATCAGAGTGTAAACGAGCCGAGTCCGAGCTCGATAGAGCTTGAGTACGGCTCGTGAGATATTCCTAAAGCTTGAGCTCAATTTAAGCTCAACTCGTTTATGGGTAATATATCTCTCTTTTTTTTAAAAATAAAAAACTAGTCTGATAGCTACAATATGAAAATTTGGCTAAAACAGAATTTACATTCAAGTAACTCAAGAGAGAAAAAAAAAATATCTTCAAACATTTTCGTTTACCAGCATTATGTTATTACTTTATCTTCAAACTCATCATCTTACTCACACAATCATACAACATATGTTGTGCATTATTTTTATTTTTTTGTTTGTTCTCTAATCTTTTCACTTGCATAACTATAAAAGTAGATGATAAGCGGAAACAAATGCTAAAAGGAGTTAAAGCAAGTATCATTTTCTAAACTTAAATAACTTTATTATGTCATAAAAACAAGCTTAAACAAACACCTCTAAGACTGAATGGCAAAGGAAGGTGAGTGACTAACCTTGCCTCCAATTCACCCGTGACTACTTTGCCCACTAGCCATACTCATGCGCGATTCACATATTTCAAAGGCAGTTAAGGTGAGTCGTTCACCTAGGTGAGTATGCAAAAAATCAGGGCCTCATCTAATTATTTATTTGGTTTGTGAGTGTATGTGAGGTATTTAGTGAGATATATTTTTAGAAGGTGGGTATTTTAATGAAAGGTGATGGTAAGATGACATTGTGTACGAAAAGATGAGTGGGAGTGAGGGGAAATGAGAGGAGAGAGAAAGCCGAGGTGGTGCTGAGGTGTAAGGTAAGTGAGTTACCAACTTGCCATCAAACCTAAAACTATAGTAAATTGCAAAAATCGTCCTTGTGGTTTGGTCAAATTGCACGTTTCGTCCTTATGGTTCATTAAATGCAAAAATCGTCCTTATTTTGCATTGTTTGGAATCATTTTGGTCCTTCGGCACTAACTTTTTAGAAACCACACGGACGATTTTTGCACTGCCGAAGGACTAAAATGATTCCATGTGCAAAATAAGGACGATTTTTGCACTTAATGAACCACAATGACGCAACGTACAATTTCGCCAAACCACAAGGACGATTTTTGCAATTTACTCCTAAAACTAAGACCACCCATGATGGTGGTAAGTTTGGGGCGTGAAACGACCATGACACTCTTAAAAGTTGGCGCGCAAAGACCTTAAATGGGCATGGTTTGGTGATCTGTACATTTTAACAAAACACGCTCTTTTGTAAGAGTGTGTGTGGTATGTTCAAATAAAGAGTGTTAATTGACACACTTTTACTTTTGATTTACACACTCTAATGTATAATTTTCAGAAGTAATACAAGTGTTTAAAATCATTAGCCTTAAATTTTTTTTTGAAAAGCAGAAATTTATTAACCACAAAAGGGAGAAAACCCCCACAACCAAAACAAAAACTAACAGGAACCCAACAAGACACTTGGAACCTGCAGGAGCTAGAACTAGACATTTACAACACGGAAAAGAAAACAAAACAACAAGACAAGAGAACTAGATGCCTACTGCAATTAGACAGCAAGCATAAAATCCTCAAAACAACCTATCTCACTGTCATTAGCCTTAAATAAAAGGATGTATTTTTTATGTGTTTAGTTAAGGGGGTGTTTAGCTAAGCTTATGATTTGGGCTTATGCTTATGTTTTATAAACGGCTTATGACTTAATTTCATGAGTTCATAAGCCATTGCTAAGTATTTTGCTTAGCTTATCAATATTAATGAAGTAAAGTAACAAAAATGTATATGAACATTAAAAGAGAGTAATTACTAAATGAGGGTATAATTTACTTTTTATAAAGTAATTATATAAGCCTACCTCTTTTCAAATACACCACAAAGTTTGGGCTTATCAAAACCTCTTTATATAACCTCACTAGCTTAAATACCCGTGGATTCACGGGGTTTTTGAAGAAATATGAAAATGAGATAATAAGAAAACAATGAACGTAAACATGTTCCATTGTTTTTGAAGAAATATGAAAATGAGATAATAAGAAAACAATGAACGTAAACATGTTCTATTAATATATGAAAGACACACTGAGATAATAGATGAATTATTCGACAATCAATTTAGTTTGTAACAACTAAATAATAAACATCGATGCCATTGTCGTCTCTAAATTTGACGGTCTTGAATAGCAAATGACGTATGTGAGCGCTAATCAATTTGATAGCAAATGTTATTTCGTGCACACCTAATATTTCATAAAAGGTACAAAGTTTGGGCATCAGAACCTCTTTATATAAACTCATAAGCCCACTCATATAAGCTTAGACAAACATTTAATTTATGCTTGTTTAACACATATAAGCTAAGAGTGTGGGGTGTCTTAACACAAGTTAAGGTTTAACACACTGCCACGTCAGCGTCACATTTGCTTTAACCTTTCACCTTAACTCAACAAAAAAACACCTTTATTATAACTCAACCTTAACTCACTTTAACTCAAATATTTTCAAATTCAACCCTTAAACTAAAACTAACACTTCATTTATTAAAAAAACATATCATTAATTCCTAAACATATTACAATACGAAATTAAAGAAAAAAGTTACAACGAAAAAAAAAATATACGAAATAAAAAAAAACACAACACAAAGCAAACTACAACATAAAGGAAATGACGAAAATACAATTAAATCTAGTGACGAGGTTGCAAGTTATATTTTTTTTATGATTCGGTCCTTTTCTTCATTGATCCAAGCCACAACGTTTGGATCTTTGCCGTCAGTGTCAATTATCAAAAATTTCATCTTTTCCAACCTTGTTATCGTTTCATCTTTTACTTGGGCCGCCCGATACGTCGCTTGGGCGGTTTCTCGTTTGAGACGATACTCGGTGAATTGGCTTGACGAGCTCGTTCCTCCGGTGCTCGCTCCCCCAATACTTGTCGTGTCTCGGATCTGGCTTTCTTCGAAGCATGCTTTTTGCCCATGGGACGTGGTTGTTCATCATGACTAAACAAAGTCTCGTTTGTTTGGCTTGGGACATCGCCGGTTAAATCAACCGGATCCGACGCGTCCCATTTCTTATGACCACGCAAAACCTCCCAAGCCTCCTCGTTGGCAAACAACACAGTTTTGTGCTCGTCACGATACATTTGTTTCGCGCATTTGAGGACATCCATCTCAGTTTCCCCACTTTTCTGTTCCCGTTGCGAACGTTTGTAATACGCGTTGACCTTTGTGCAATCACGATTCAGCGTTTTCCACTTGCTTTGTATCATATCCTTGTTGTGTGGTTGAAAATTGAGTCTATTGAACTCATTTTTTACCCGCTGCCAAAACGTATCGCGATCTTGTACACGCTCGAGAAGCGGATCCTCCGTAGTGGCTACATAACAAGTGCCAAGTAATTCTTCTTTTGGCTGCCAACGTGTAGGGACGAAGTTGGGAATTTATTCATCCTCATCGATTGGTTCGGGGTCTTTGGATTTTTTGGCCTTTCATTTACCACGACTTTTGGGCTTTGGAGGAGACGTGGGTGTTTCGGGAACCTAATGTGTTTCGGTTTGTGAATGTTGTGAGAATTGTAGATTTTGGAAATTGGTGTTTAGTGTGTGTTGTTGGTTTTGTTCCCAATATAGAAATTGTTGATGTTGTATGTAAAGTTCTTGGCTCGACAAGCCGAGTGAGTTAGGAAAAGAGATGTTGGGTGATGATGAACCCGGGTTTGAGGTATTCCACCCACCGAGAAGATTCATAAAAGAATCATCGTTGTTGTTGTCTCCCAACATTTTTTTTAGCTAATGGAAGTATAAGATAGATTAGATTGAGTTGTGAAAGTGTCAAAAAATGGTGTGTTAATTGGGTATTTATAGTGGTGGGAAAATAATTTTGAATTTTTTTTTTAACAAAGTAGCCGTTTAAATGATACGGGTGAAAGAGATTTTTTTTTTCTTTAAAAAAAAATAAAATTGAATGTGATGTTAACGCATCCTCGTTAACGCTGCCTTAACGCAGTGAACGATGTGATTAACGCACCATAACGCTGCCACGTTAAGGCTTAATGCCCCTTCAAACGTTAACATACCCTTTGCTCTAATAAGGGGTGGAGAGATAGGATTAGGATCTGCGGGTAGATTAGGCTAGGGTGTCTAGTGGTTTAGGTGGTTTTTGGTGGGTTTAGACTTTTAGGCTTTTCTTGGTTGCTTTGCCCCGGCGTTTTCGGCTTTTGGCCCTTTTTTCCTATGCCGTAGCTCTAGGCCCCGTGCGTTGCTTTGGGTTCCTCTGGTCTGCTTGCTTTTCTTGCCCTGTTTTTTGTTTTTGGTGCCTTGTTTTTGCTGCTCTGCCTTTCCTTGCCTTGTTTTTCTTGCTTTCGTTTCTGCTTGGCTTGTTGTTTTATTGTCTTATGCTTTCTTCTCTCCTCTTTCTCACCCGCACACCTGCACTTGCCGGAGGTCTCGTTGGAAGCAGTCTCTCTACTCCCGGGTTTACCCGGGGGCAGGGGTAAGATCTGTCTACATTTCTAACTCCCCCATACCCCGCCCCGGCGGGATTGGGTTTGTTTGTTGTTTGCTCTAATAAGCTCAGCCATCCAATAAGCTTTACCCAAACACCCCCTAAGGCTGGACGCAATCGTGCTTTTCAAATCGGTTGGGCATGCAAATTCTCCACCCTCGACCGATGTTAACATCGGTTGGCTCGATTGCGGGCATAGGTTGCCACATCGGTCGTGGCTTCATATTTGAGCACATCGAGTGCAAATAAGACCGATGTAAACGTTAGTATTTGCAAGTCTATTCATTATTAATTTTAAAAATTTCTTGGGTCGTCGACTGGGGCATCCGGGTTGTCCCAGGTCGCTGGAGAAAGAAAGCTGACGTGGCGCAGGACGACCCAGGTCGTCCCAGGTCGCGACTGGGACCGGCCTGAAGGGAAGGTCGACATAGCCTGACAATTACCTCCATGGTGGCATAATTGGTTTCCCCAATTCAAAGTTTTCACACAGACACACAGTAACCTTCATATTCACACACTCACACACACACAAATCAACCATCATAATTCACCTGAATCATAACCGGAGGAGATCGGAAAATAAAAACACCTTCCGATCACCTCTCATTCACACCCACAAACACACACTAATTTCACACACTCATTTATTTTTATAAAAAAAAACTTTATATATATAAATGATCCCCAAATCATAAATTGAATGCGTAGACCTAATGCTCGTGCATCATCATCTTCAGATTCATCATCATCACAATCAAATCCAGAATCTGATATGAATACCTCTAGTATTAAAAACCTAAAATTCAAACCTAGACCCAAAAAAACAAACCCTAATTATTTCACTAATTACAAACCAAACACTTTTTTAATCACTTTATTTATAATTATACTCATTACTTCATTTTATTACATTTACACACATTCGCCTAATTCGCGCGAAAAACGATACCGGATTATAATAGACGGAGGCAGCACAGGGAGCCGTATACACGTATTCGAATACGAAATCAACGAAAACGGAGCTGTTGTGTTTGGTGATAGTAAGTTAGGGTTAGGAGGTTCAATGAGAGTGAGTCCGGGTTTATCGGCTTTTGTGGATGATTTGGATGGGGCGGGGGAGTCGGTTAATGAAATGATGGAGTATGCGAGAGGGAGGATTCCGGAGGAGAAGTGGGGGGAGAGTGAGGTGAGGTTGATGGCGACCGGCGGGTTGAGGATGGTGGGGTTGGGTGGACGGGAGAGGGTTTTGGACGCGTGTAGGAAGGTTTTGAGAGGTTCGGGGTTTGTGTTTAGGGATGATTGGGCTCAAGTTATTTCGGGTATGGATTTGTTTAACTTTTAGCTGTTTGTTTTATAAAAGCGTTTGGTAACGTAGTTGTAGCTGTAATTATAAACTGTAAAATGAAGTCGGAGTTTGTGTTTAGGGATGATCGGGGTTCGGTAATTTCAGCCTTTCAGGTATGACGGATATATGGTTGTGGTTGAAAGTTCGGAATTTTGTTATTAGTACTAGCTGTTTGTTTTGTAAAAGCGTTTGGTAACATAACTGTAGCTGGAATTATAAACTGTAAATGATGTAGAGCTAAATGCTTTGTTTATTAGCGTTTTAAATATGAGCGTTTAAGCAAAATCAAAAAGCTAAATGTTCATTGCCAAACACAGCCCAATTATTGATTTATGGAGTCGATGTGATATTGGTCTCAACTTTGATGCTCTTTTTAGTTTTTGAAGGTGATATGTGATTTTAGGACAAACAAGTGATTATCGGTTACTTAATTTAAGATATATTAGATGCCTTTCAAATTGATATTATCAGGTAGGGACGTAGGTATTGAAAAGTGAACGATATGTCACATACACGCGAATGTTAATGTTATTTAGGTAAATTATAGTTTGTTTCCCTTATGAAAATCAATCCTTATCATTAGACTTACCTTGTTCTGGAAGCCAAGTAAAGAGGACGGTTATCAGGTTATGATAGGGTTTTACATCTTTGTGTTAAAGCTAGCTGTCATTTGGAGAATGGACCTAGAAATTTTTGTTTAGGGTGTAATGTTGTTGATTTTGTGCCTTATTGAAAACTTGTTTTGGATCTCACTTCTTTACTGGTGCTTTAGTTTGGTAACCGGGTGGTGAGAAATGATGGTAACCATGGCTGGACCAGAGATGCCTAGAAAGATAATCTTTCTACATTAAGTATCACTGTTACATAAACATAGGAAGTGGTTGTAATTGCTGGTAGTTTAATGTAATTGAAAGCAATCTCATAAATGTTAGACGGGTTGCTTCTTAAGATAACAATGGGTTATTGTTGTGAATTCATGGTTTAAACGAGTAATTGCAGGTCTATAAAGGGTTTCCTTTTACAGATCTACCTACATGATGAAAGTTTGTGTGATCAAAGTTCAGAAAATCAATCTTATGAAAGTTTGGTGTTTTAGGGTCTGACGAGGGAGTATATGCTTGGGTTGTGGCTAATTATGCTCTTGGAACTCTTGGAGGTGATCCAAAGGACACAACGGGCATTATTGAACTTGGAGGTGCTTCTGCACAGGTCTTGATTCTTCTTTTGGTCCATATATTTAGTTATTGTGGTGATTCTTTTGAAATAACATACTGTTCAGTCAATATATTTTTAAATACTGTTTGGCTCAGATATGCACAATGTGTGGTTATCTTGTGTTAATGCTGGATGATATTTGTAAAGTTGGCACTATAACTAACTTTGAATGGTAGTATAAATGTGCCATGTTGTGAATGTTGCCAGTTGCCACTATCAGAATTCAAAGTATTACCTATGTTATTGTCACTAAAAATCATGACACCTAATTTTTTTACATGTCTTTGTTTTTTGAGCCATTGGTGCTAAATGATGGAGGTTCCATCCTAAATTCCATTGACAACATGTAAGTATATGTGAGACAGAGCCACATTGTCACTCTTTAACAAAGTCGATTGATTTGTTGTATTGCTACTAATATTGATTTTGTGATAGAACACTCTTAGAACTCAATTAAGAATTGTTAAGAGGCAACACACAAGTATGGATACTCAATGGATTGAATGAGAATCGGATTGCTTGTTTGTTATTAATGGCGGGAAAAACAGTTACAACAACTAACTGATGATGGTTTGTTACAGTGGAATTGAGAGAGAAAAGGAAAGTATAATTCTGAAAGATGAAAACTAAATGAAAAGATGATAACTCTTTTAAAGGGAAAATTGGCGCCAAATGTGGTTATGTGAGTTGTGTGGAAAACTCACGTGCACCTCATGTGTGTGTTTAAAAACGCACACATGCACCTCACGTGCCAACACTTCAGTTAATCACTTTAGCTGCTATCAATCCCTTCCCCTCAAATTGTTCTTGTCCTCAAGAACTAAGATCAAAGGTTGGAAACCTCCTCAAAAGATCTTCCAACAGCTTCCATGTAGCATCTTCTTTAGTGCCATTTGCCCACTGAATAAGCCCATACACTGCCACAACATTGTTCTTCTTCACTATCTTCCTGTCAAGGACTGCAATAGGTGGAATCACCATGACTCCACTTTGGTCACAATGTGGCAGAGTAACTGTCTGGTTCACGGGTCTGGTACCTCTGTACCCTTTGATTTGTGAAACATGAAAGACATCATGAATTTGTGATTGCTCAGGTAAGGACAACCTGTAGGCTACTGCACCAATCTTTTCTACCACCTCAAAAGGACCATAATACTTGGGAGAGAACTTGTTTTGCTTGCCTTGTCGAATTGTGACTTGCCTATGTGGTTGTAGTTTTAAAAAGACCAAATCACCCACCTTAAAATTCCTTTCAGTTCTCTTTTTATCTGCTTGTTGCTTCATTCTATGTTGTGACCTTTGGAGGTGGAACTTGAGGATCTTAACAGCTTCTTCTCTAGCTTGTAAAGTCCTATCAACAGCTTCCACTCTACTCTCACCACCTAAGTAAGGAACATGTATAGGTGGTGGTTGCCCATAGAGTATTCAAATGGAGTAGTGTTGATGGAAGAGTGATAGTTTGTATTGTACCACAATTCTGCCAAACTGATCCATTTTGACCATTCTTTGGGTTGTTCTCCTACCATACACCTCAAATACCCTTCCAAACATCTGTTAACGACCTCTGTTTGACCATCAGTTTGTGGGTGGTAAGAAGTGGACATCAGCAGTTTCACTTGTAAAAGTTTGAAGAGCTCTTTCCAAAATCTACTCATGAATATCTTGTCTCTGTCAGACACAATACTTTCAGGTAGTCCATGAAGTTTATAAACAGTATCCAAGAAAGACTGAGCTACTTGTGTTGCTGTGAATGGATGAGATAAAGGAATGAAATGGGCATACTTGCTCAGTCTATCCACCACCACCAATATAGTGTCTTTTCCTTGTGACTTTGGAAGAGCTTCAATGAAGTCCATAGAAATACTCTTCCACACCCCTTGTGGTATAGGCAATGGTTGTAGCAAGCCTGGGTAGCTTGCTAAATCTGGTTTGTTTCTCTGACATACCAAACATTCCCTAATCAATTGTCTGGTTTATCTCCTCATTCCTTTCCAATAAAACAAAGAAGCCAATTTCTGCACAGTTGGTTGTACCCTTGAATGACCCCCAATCACACCTTCATGAATGTGTTTGATTAACTCAACTCTGAGTTCCTTATTGTTACCAACCACCAACTTATTTTTTCTAAGCAACTGGTCATTCATCCAAGTATGGTGTTTCTTAGCAGGCTTACCTTGTTTCAAATTGGCAATAACCTGTTGAACCTGCTCATCTGCTTCCCAACTTTGCTTAATCTTTTCATACAAATCAGTAGTTATGGATGAGACAGCAATTGTCAATAATTCTGCACTTCCTTCTACTCTAGACAGTGCATCAGCAGCAATATTCTCAGTTCCCTTCTTGTATACCACCTTATAATCAAAGCCCATCAACTTGGGAAGCCATTTCATCTGTGTAGGAGTAGTGATTCTTTGGTCAAGTAGATATTTCAAACTGAAATGATCAGTTTTGATCACAAAGTGCCTGTCCAAAAGATATCCTCTCCATTTTTCCAGAGCCAACAAAACTGCCAAAAATTCTTTGTCATAAGTGGACATAGTTTGATGTTTAGGTGAAAGTGCCTTACTAAGATAGGCTATGGGGTGCCCTTGTTGCATTAACACAACACCAATGCCTACTCCTGAAGCATATGTTTCCACTACAAAGGGCTTAGTGAAATCTGGCAATCCCAAAACTGGAGCTTGTATCATAGCTTGTTTAAGTGTATCAAATGCCTTTTGAGCCTCTTCATTCCATTTGTACCCATTCTTCTTTAATAGTTGAGTCAAAGGTTTACTCAAAATAGCATAATTTCTGATGAACTTTCTGTAATAGCCAGTTAAGAATCCCAAGAATCCTCTTAACTGTTTGATGTTCTTTGGTTGTGGCCAATCTGCCATGGCTTGTATCTTGGTGGCATCAGTGGCTACTCCTTCAGCAGAAATGACATGGCCTAAGTACTCCACTTGACTTGTACCAAATACACACTTACTCATCTTAGCAAATAGGTTGTGCTTCCTCATAGTTTGTAAGATTTAAGTTAAGTGTTGGATATGCTCTTCCATGCTCTTACTGTAAACCAATATGTCATCAAAAAATACCAATGTGAACTTCCTCAAAAATGGCTTGAAAACTTCATTCATCAGAGCTTGGAAGGTTGAAGGAGCATTAGTGAGACCAAATGGCATGACCAAAAACTCATAATGTCCCTCATGAGTTTTAAAAGCTGTCTTTGCCACATCATCCTCATACATTCTGATTTGGTGATAACCAGACCTCAAGTCCAGTTTAGAGAACACAGTTGACCCATGCAATTCATCTATCAATTCTTCAATAATAGGAATAGGAAACTTATCTTTGATAGTGTTCTTGTTAAGCTGTCTATAGTCTACACACATTCTCCAAGTATTGTCCTTCTTCTCGACCATAACTACATTTGAAGCAAATGGACTTTGACTGTGTTTGATCACTCCAGCTTCAAGTAATTCTTTAACCATGGTCTCAATGGCATCTTTCTGTGCAGGAGGATGCCAGTAAGGCCTAATATTAACTGGAGCAGTTCCATTCACCAAGGGAATTTTGTGATCATGACTTATGTATGGGGGTAATGTCTTAGGTACCTCAAACACATCAGGGAATTCATCAAGCAATGTCTGTAATTCTGGTGCAACCTGTTTTGATTATGTCTTCTCAATAGACCACAAGTCTAATCCTGTGTTTGGATAGATACTCATCATCATTACCTCAACTGGTGTTTTATTCTCCATAGCCTGCACTTGTTTCCTACCTTCCACCCATTGCACTGTTCCTCTGAGCAACACCTTCTTCTCATTATAGACAAACTCCATCTTTAATTCTCTAAAATTACACTGAATGGTACCCAAAGTTTCCAGCCATTGAATGCCAAGAACCATTTCACATCCTCCCAATGGTAAGAGCATGACATCACTCACAAAAGTTTCTCCTTTGATCTTCCAAACAAAATTCTTACATGCACCAACACTCATGAGTTTCCTCCCTCCAGCTACAGAGACTGAGACTGGTAAAGGTTTGGTTTGTTCAATCTTACAACCCATTCTTTTTGCCACATTGATGTCTAGAAAATTGTGAGTAGATCCTGAATCCACCAAAATGTGCAGCTTAAACTTGTTAGCTACAATTCCAACTATCCTCAGAGTTCTATAAGAGCTTACACCAGTAAAAGCATTCAAGGATATATGAGGTGCTAAATCCTGAACTGTATCTACATATTCTTAGCCCTCTTCTCATACTCTTGTTGAGTCAATTGTTTTCTCATTGGATCTCTAACTGAAGTGTTTGGGTTAAATCTATTGTTGGTAGCAGGCAAGGCCAACAATGGTGGTTTATTACTTCCTCCTATGTGATTATTATACCTAAATCTTCCCACATTTTGACTCCCCACAGTTCTATTCTTTCTCTTAATAGCCTCCAGAGCATGCTCTGGACTTGTCTACTCTACACAAAAGTGTATCAAACAGATCTTGATATTCTTTGGCATTCTTTTCATATTTTGCATTCTTAAGAGCAGCCATTGGATCATCATTGATTGACCCAAATCTTTGAATAATGGTTGTTCTATACATTTCCCACCCCACATTATCACCAATAATACGTATAAATTGCCTATGCCAAAGTAGAGCTTTTTCACTTAAATGCACAGATACAATTTTTACCTTCTCATTATCTGGAGTATTGTCAATGAGGAAGAACTGTTCACATCTGAATACCCAACCCCTCACATCATCACCTTGAAACTTTGGAAACTCCAGTTTAGCCATCCTACTAAACTGATTTGCTTGTCTTCTCATGCCTGTATTCACCAAATTAGGTTGTGTACCCATAGCTGTGATTGTGTTTGTGAGATTAACCAAAGATTGCCTGATTTCATCAAGTGCATTATCCAAATAATTCTTGACATTTGGATCAATTCCTTCACTTCCAGTATTCACACTTCTTGTGGATGGTGCCATTGATGAACTTATATGCCACGTGTACTATTCTTGATGTTGAATGAATTTGTTATCAATTACCACTCTCTACCCTTCAATTGAATGCTAACTAACAACTTTAACCGTTTCTTGGCTACCTTCAAGTCAGACAAAACTGATCATTCATTCAAAAGCAGAGGATTTAAGCACTAATGCGCTGCTCTTGTGATCGCGATGAATACTTGACAAGTAGTCTTGTTTCTGAACGGATAGTACACTCTTAATCAATGTACCAGTGTAGTACAGTGATTAGAATCAGAATACCAGTGTAGTATTCTTGATTTTACTTTCTTGATCGGAAAATTAGAATTCTTCACCGGAATTTGATCGGAAACTGGGTAATATGATGATATAGAGCCAGGAAAGGGCTCTGATACCAATTGATAGAACACTCTTAGAACTCAATTAAGAATTGTTAAGAGGCAACACACAAGTATGGATACTCAATGGATTGAATGAGAATCGGATTGCTTGTTTGTTATTAATGGCGGGAAAAACAGTTACAACAACTAACTGATGATGGTTTGTTATAGTGGAATTGAGAGAGAAAAGGAAAGTATAATTCTGAAAGCTGAAAACTAAATGAAAAGATGATAACTCTTTTAAAGGGAAAATTGGCGCCAAATGTGGTTATGTGAGTTGTGTGGAAAACTCACGTGCACCTCATGTGTGTGTTTAAAAACGCACACATGCACCTCACGTGCCAACACTTCACTTAATCACTTTAGCTGCTATCCCATACTAGGCTCGTATCGATGTTCATAAGTCCAAATGTAGAACTCACTCAAAAAGCTAGCTTGATGAGGAGGGGACACTTAGACATTATAAACCACCGCCCAATCCCATACTTGGGCGATGTGGGATCGTAACATTTTGTTATGACCCGTGCCCAATTACTAGGGAATGACTCGTTTTAACCTGTCACCGAAAAAAGCCCCTCTTGTTTAGAGGCGAGGTTGAATTATTCCCTATGAAACACACATCTTTTGTTTAAAGATATATACTTTGATGGTGGGTTGTGCTATAAGTCTATACTTAAGAGCATCGGGTATGTACCCAGTTGTGGGCAGTTGTCGTTGGGCGTCAACACACTGCCCAAGCAGTCGTGTGGAAGTGAGTCGTCTGAACAATAGGCGTGTATAAGAAATTATTTATATTTCAATTTTGAAGAGTATGTGCATGTAGTGGTATCGTTTAGAAAAAAGTGAGTAGTGGTTAGGATGAGAACATAATAGCTGAAAAATGGTGGAGCGGTGGATAGTGATTAATAAGAAAAAGTTGTATGCGGTGGCAGAACATGAACTCTATATTGATGTGATAACAATGATGAACAGTTGAGTGGTGGGCGACTATAGATCCAAATATCCGAAAAGTTGTAAATAGAAGAGGAACTTACATTTTGCGTGAACTTAATATAAAAGGAAAACTTAAATACTTCCAAAAATCTACCTAAAGTTAGGGCGGATATAATTGGGGTCCATCCTCATGCTTGAGGTGCCTTATCACACGCCGCCACCAATAAAACCTCTCTCTCACATGTGAAGGGGGTATATGCTTGGATTGTGGCTAATTATGTTATTGTTGTGAATTCATAACAGTTGGTTATTGTTGTGAATTCATGTTATTAATGTTATGCGCTTGAATGTTGCGTCTCTTAGAAAAAAAATTAAAAAGTATTACCTATGTTATTGTCACTAGTAATCATGAGTTCATGACACCTAGATTTTTTTCAGGTAACCTTTTTCTCGAGTGAGCCATTACCCCCTGAATTTTCACAGACGGTTAAGTTTGGAAATGTCAGTTATAGTCTTTACAGCCACAGCTTGCTCGAATTTGGTCAGGTAAACATTTTTATTTAACCTTTGATCATCCATTATCATCTTTTAATATGCTGTTACTTTTATTACAATCCGTTATCTTACATATGATGTAAACCTGGTTTATAACTTACGTTCTTACCCGATACAACGTGTCTTTTATTGTTATTTTATATGACTAGTGTTAGTGCGGCAAATATTACGGAACAACTTTATTTTGATGTGAAAATTCTTGGCCTTTTACTTGATTTTATTGTTTTTCCTAATTCAGAAAAGAAAATCAGTTGGCCTTTAATCTTGCTAAGCATTGTTGTAAAACTAAAACCCTAATCTATCAAATAATCTTTAAAAAAACAAGGCTCAAGCATCTTTGATAAAGCATTTTTGCACATAAACCTTTAAATAACAAGGTTATAATCCGATACATTGAATCTATATAATGTCGGAAATACTCTTAGGTTACAACTACTCCGTCATTAGCGCTTTGGATTTTCGCATATATATATCATTATCGTTAGACATAGTTATTGGTTTATTTTACCCAATTAGATTTTATAGGAACATTAACAAGCATATTTAAACTAAATTATAACTCAACCAAGCTTGAATAAGGTAAACTAAATTGTAACAATCACGTAATGATAATGATTAGAAAAATGAAATACCGTATATATGATAGAAAAATGAAATACAGTATACATGATGATATCTCACGAGCTGGCGATGGGGTTGTTGGCAATCATGGGAAGTAACCTGATATACATAGACTAATAGTCTTTTTTGGGATTATGTAGTATCAGTTTGAAGTTGATACCACACAGGTAGAGCCTGTTTGAAATATAAATTTCTTTCTCTATGGTATGCCATATTCTCAGCTAAAACAGTTTCGAAAACAAAATATTGCACACTGCATATACCATGAAGATAGATTAACACCAATTTGCCTTTGTGCAGAATGTGGCATATGACTTGGTTCGTGGGTCACGCATCGCAAAAGCTTCTATCCTGGGTAGGTACATATACTAATTGTCTCCTAGTTAGTCTACATACATCAAGAACACATAATATGGATACAAAATATTTTATGTTCATTTGATCTGTTCTTTGGAACCAACATATTTCAAAAGTTGGATGTTTGATTCTACATGTTGTTTGTCATTCTTTTCATTTCATTTTGATGTATCAATTCAATGCTGAAAGTTCTTGTTGCGTATTTTATGGGCTTGATCTCTGTACATTTTGTAGCAACATTTCTCTTCTTTAGAGAAATTTACGTAGAGGTGGCAAGATAGTTGGCTTGGGTAACAGGTCAAAGCGGGGTTGGTTTGGTAAATGGTCATTCTTTTGTAGGGGGCAAATGGTTCGGTCTGGTTGCGTTTTTCATGCTTAAACTTTCTTGTTAATCCGTAAAAATCAGTTATAATTAACGCATTATTTATGATTACATAAACAAAACGATTTTAATTGTAATCTTTTCTTTTATATTAATGATTTAGGATGTTGCATGCACGAAAATAAACTTTGATTAGCTTTTTTTTTATTATTATTATTATTATTATTTTTTTATTTTATATAAATATTTTAGAAGTAAATGGTTTTATATTGGCAACTCTAGATTTAACTAATTTCAGGTTCTGTTGGTGCAGAATCTTTTGGTAGCAAGGGACCTGTTGATCCGTGCTCCCCAAAAGGATACAAACACAATCTGGTGATAGGGAATATCACTCCAATTTCTTTTGTCAAAATAAACGAACTATCTATTCCACAAGCAAGTGGCAACTTCTCCGAATGCAGATCTGCCTCCTTAACATTATTGCAGAAAGGCAAAGGTACAATTTTTATACTAATAATTTTAGGAATTTAATTTAGTAACACTTTCCTAATTGTTGTTTGTTCTTGTTTTAATAACAGATGAGTGTGCCTATGACCAATGCTATATTGGCTCGACCTTTATACCAAAGCTTCAAGGAAATTTTTTGGCTACTGAAAATTTCTTCCATACGTCTAAGGTTACTCCACTTTCCTCTATGTTAACTTGTTGCCTCTTCATGTACACCATAAACTAGAGGCAGGCAGGCAGAGCCTATATCAGGTCATTTTTCGTAAGAGGCGGGTTGGGGTTGACCTGAAAACAGTCATTTCTCTGCCTTTCAAGTATTTTTATATATGATTTATGTGAGGAACTGTTGAAGTGTTGATTATGATGACAGTAATAATCTAGGCGCTTCACATAAAATAATTAGGATTGTATGCATTAGAAATAGGCTTTTTGCGACTTTCAACCCGGTTGACTTTCACCTATTCCCCTTTTAGCTAATTTTTTTATTTGACTCATTCAAGATAAAACGCGACCCAAATCTATTTATGCGTATATACGCCATTCTCCATTTTGTGGACCAGTGGAACCATTGATCGCATCTGCAATGTTGAATGGCAAAAGTGAACAGACCCCAATTCTTACGGAAAATGGTGCTTTCAGAATTCTTAATCTCTTTGCTTTCTTTTACTTATTGTAGTTCTTTGGATTGTCACCAAAAACATTTCTTTCCGAGCTCATGGTGGCTGGAAAACAGTTCTGTGAAGAGGATTGGTCAAAGTTAAAGACGAAATACCCAACATTTAATGATGAAGACTTGCACCGTTACTGCTTTTCTTCAGCATATATAGTCGCTTTACTTCATGACAGCCTCGGAATTGCTTTGGATGATAAAAGGTAATTTCCTGTGATCCTTGTAAACATTTGGGTTATAGGTGACAATTTCAGACCGTTCACCTATAAATTGCTCATTTCGGATTATGTTTCATGTCTAACGTGTAAACAAGGAAATGGCTCAACAAAATGTATCTAAAATCTAAAATATATTCAACCTTTCAAATAGTTCTTTAAAAAAAGATTTATAATATCTTGATTCTTGACTCGCTAAATAGATTATAAAAGACTTGGTGAACAACTATAGCGGGTCAGTCCAATCCGCCCATTGTCATAAAATATTTTATTTTGACCAGACCTGCTTCTAGTTCTTACCCAGCCCACCCACTTTGCAACCGCTAAATCCTTGTGTTTAAGAATCTTAGAAAAACTCAGCTAAACAAATATGATTGGATGGTGCCTTGAACAGGATCGGATACGCTAATCAGGTGAATGATATTCCACTTGATTGGGCATTGGGAGCCTTCATCTCTCAGATCATGAGTGACCAAGATGTCGGACAGTTATACCCAACAAGATCTATACTCAATTTCGACTTTTCAATAATAGGTGGGTTAGTCTTGGTCATCTTTTTTTTATTTGCGGCATATTATGTATCAAAATGGAGGAATCCCAATGTAAAGACAATATACGATCTGGAAAAAGGGAAATATATAGTTACACGAATAGGTAGACACTCATAGTTCTTTTGCTTTTCTTCTTTGTTTCGGCTCCTTGGGCTTCATCCATGCCCGCTTGATGAATTAGATGCTACAAAATGATATGAAGGGAACATGTTTTGCAGAATGTGTAGTATGAGCGATTTTGGGAATCATCGTATGTAATCGGAAACCGATGTAACTCAACATTCGTATTGTCGATTCTTTGCTGGAGTTGTAAAGGGGGTGGTTACTTTTGTGCTATATTGGCTTTGGTTGATACCAAATATCAATGTTATTGTATATTGCAGAATTTGCATTTATCTTGGAGTCGTGTTCTTCTTGTAAGAGTACGTGGAATGACTAAAAACATTGTGGTCTCACTTATACAGTGCGTTGTTCCTGTAATTAGTTTCTCGGTATACAAATGTTGTGCGTTCTTGTATACTTCGATGGACTTGTAGCACAGTAGTATTTACGCTAAGATTGTATGGTTCTACTTGGCCACTCAAACAATGGTCTTGTGAAATAACATTCATCATTATGTCATATCAAGTGTATATTTGTGTGTTATTATTAACTAGGGCTGAGCAAATGACCCGAACGGACCGGACCGACCGAGACTGGACCGGACGTCGGTCCGGTCCTCGGTCTCGGCTTTTTGGCTAATTCGGTCCTCGGTCCGGTCCGGACCACAAACCGACTAATTTGGGCTAATTTAGCCTTGTTGGACCGGACCGACCGAAGGACCAACCAGACCGACTTGGACCGACCACATTCGGTCCGGTCTCGATCTAAAATTTTTGCCGAAATCGATCTCGGTCCGGTCTTGGCCGGTCCGGTCCGGTTTTTAGACCGTGATCATCCCTATATATTAACTATAGGTAGCTATCATAATAAAATATGATTAGGAATCAGACGTTTTTATATTTAGTAGCTAGTGGAAGAAAGTTGTTTATCATGTTTAAAGAACAAGCCAAGTCACTGATTACAATGAAAGAGACATGTTTGAAGTAGCAAGTTGATTTATTCTAGGTTTGACTTTGTATGATCAAGCCAATGTCAATGGGTGGCATTTCTATCCATGGTTGTATGCTTTGGAACGAGGTGGTTGTTCCCGCCGCGTTGCGGCGGGCGATTTGGCGAGTTTAATAGTATTTTTTTTTTGCGGTAAATTTTTTTTTTTGTGTGTCGTTGAGGCGTTTTTAGTTTTTTGGGCTAACACGGATAACCTTAATTTGAGTGTAAGTATCGTTTCGTGTTGGTAGTTTTCGTCTATTTTATTTTCCTTTTTGCCTGACTTTTAATTGCGGTTCTTTTTTTTAGTATGATGGGCCTTTTGTTTTAGCTGGTTTTGTACCCATATTGGGCTTGTTTTTTTTTGTTGGAAGGTTTTCCAAAAAAATTAACACAATTATCCTTAAGTAGGTTATGTGTTCAACTGTATCTATCTTTATTGTGTATTCCAAAATGGCAGCGAAACCCAATGTTGAAGAAATGATGGTCGCTTCTAGTTCCGATGATCTGGCAACTGCCTATAAGTTTTTGCTTACCACTGAGGTCTGCGAGGATCGTAATTTTGTGGCTCGCATGGAGCAGGAACGCAATCAGCTGATTGGGAAACTTCGAAAACGCGAGCAAACGACTATTGAGACTCGTGTGTTTGGGCCTTTGAATGAGAAAGCTGTTGTCGGTTTGGAAGCGCTGGTGGAGCTTAAACGTGTTGATCGTCAGACCGTGCTTGCTGTTAATGTTCTGATTGATGCTATTCGTGATGGTATAGCGGAGAAGGAGAAGCATATAGTGTTCATGGAGTTGGAAGAAGCGTCTTCAGATGGTTAGTGTATTTCTGGGCTCGTTCGTTGGATGTTAGATGTTTCTAGTAGTAATGTTTCTCTATCGTTAGTCAAGTAGTTGGTGTCAGTCGGTTAGTATTGTATTAGGATAGTTGATGTATGTACAGTGAACGGGTTTGTGTAACCCATAGCGGGTTATAGTTTTGTCTGGCTGGTGTTAATCTACCCAATGATTTCAAGTTTTCAACCACTTATAAGTGTGTTTGTGAATGAAAAGTTGTAGTGTTTGGCTAGTGGTTTTTTTATGCACTTCTTTTATTATGTTGTTGGTGTGTCCTTTTCTTCTATTCATGTATATGCTGTAGAGGTTGTAATTGTCGTTATCATGGCTGGCATGTGCGATATGCGTCTTTAGCATGGACTGATGTATAAAGGCAACCTTTTGGTTTGCCATTGTGGGTACATTGGGGTTTTTTTTTTTATCTTTCTTTGCTGGAAAGCTGGCGTCGTTACTGTTATTATTGGTAACCTTCGGTGCACTCTTAAAACTCTATGTAGCTAGTGTACCTCGCATGTCTCTACTGGTAAGGAAAAGCGTGCCAACAGTGATTTCTACTGGTGCTGATGGTATGTGTTTTCCATTCTGTGTGGCCTATAAATGTTGTTGTTTGTATTTGTGTGTGGGCGTATCATTTTCCTCTAGTAAAGAGTGTTTACTGAAAATATGTTGCGTTCTGAGTGTCTTGGAGAACTTGGCTTTGCCTGTGACAGTGATCATTTGCAGGATCAGATGTGTTTATTCTTTGAGAGAGAGGTTATTCTAACACGTGAATGGGAGTGCATGGTGCGTGCTCGTTGTTTAGAGATTGGATCACGCATCGAGTATTTGGAAGACCTGATCCGAGAGGTTGGTCAAGAAGGGAATGGGTTGGTTGCTCAAAGGTCTCTGGTGTTTGTGAGGAACGTTGTGGCACGTGAGCGTGCTAAACAGGCAGCCTTTCAATCGATGGTGCGCGATGCACATGCTGCTCTTCGCGCTGTTGCTGGATACATCAATACTATTCGGGCACTGTGATGGTGGTCGTCGCGTACCTGCTAGTTGCCTGTGTTTGTTTTTGTGGGTCTATGTGTGGGTTTATGCTAGTGCAAGTACTTAATGTGTTGTGTGTATGTCTAGCTGATGGTTATGGTATTGGCTATGCCTTTGCGTCTCGTATTCTTGATGTCTTAGTATTGTTTTCAGTCGGTGGTGATTCCTTATGGGTTGTAACGTTGCTGCTTAGGTTTTTGTATGTATTCGGTTTCTGCAACTCGTATTGGGTTTGTGACATTGAATGTGTAATCGAGGTTTTATGTGTGCTTGTGTTATGAATTAATGTATGTAAAAAAAGGCTGTAGACAGTTCTCGACATGGTTAATGGTTATGGACATTGTATGAATGGTGGTCATAATGTGTGTGCTTCAAATAGGCATGGTATGCAGCAATTATGTATACATAGGAAAAGTGCCATGGTATAGAGTACATGGCTGCAATATATACACGCGACATTGTTGGGTTACACAGTACAAAATTATGCAGAACCAACTCCATTTCACACGTGCACATAACATGTTAGGATACTTTTAGGTAGATCTAGTTTATGTACATGCTATATCTAGCGGCTGGCGAATCTAGTGCTTGTAGCGTTTACAAAACCTGGAGATAAGAGGAAGACCGTAGGATGTTGGATTGTCCTGTGCGAGCCAGTTTTTTTTTTGTGCGCACCACCAAATAGCGAATCTTCGTTGGTATAAACTTTGTTGCGGAAAATGACTTTTATCCAACCTAACAGGAGGCTAGTGACATCTGGTAGGGTGAATTGAAAATCATGCAGGGATACCTGCATTTTATCGACGGTTATTGCACGCTATTTCACGATAGCATTTTCCCATTTACTGTACATATTATATAGAGGCCCTGCGTACGCTAATAGGTATGTCTATAACATAATTTATGCGTGTATAAACGCCGTTACTCTGTTGTCTAGCCCGGGCTAGTCGAGCTTGGGTTTTTTCGCGCTGCGCGATGGAGATTCCTCACCACTGGGTTTGAACAGCTCTCTACGAACCGTGGTTGACTGTATCTCCACTGGGTCCCTTTCCTTCTCTGCGGGGTCGTCTGACTGGGGAGGTGGGGTGATCATACCGGCTCCGGTGTCTGTGACTGTTGGAGTTTCTGCTCCACTTTCTGCAGTAGCAGATGAGGCGCCTTCCTCAATGAGGGTAGGCATTGGTGGGAGTGCTGGTGCTGGTGCATCCTCAACGCCATCAAGAATAAATCTTGGGAAACCTCTACGACTACCTTTAGCGAGATGCACATGGAATATGTGGGTGGTGTTTTGCAGCTGCTGTATGATGGGTGGCATTGCGAGGGGGTTTGGTTCGGGAATGTAGCTAAGCAGGTCGGTAACCTTCAGAGCAACTAATGTATCAGCCTCTGGGGTAAAGCACGTCACCATGACACTTCTTGTTTCGTCAGCTATGATGATCCTGAACGAATAACTGCCATAGTAATTTGTGTCGTTAGATTTATGTGCCCTGTTATTATGGTTTGCACTGTGTAAGTAGGTATTTTTTAGAATCTGTTTCGAATACGTGCTGTGGATTTGGATTTTTTTACCTGTAGTTGTCGACTGGTTTCATCCCAGGTTGTTGACAATGCCTGTGTGGCATGGTGTCCGCAATTTTGTTGCCACAAACCTTGCAGCGATTGAAGTACCAATCTGACTGCTCGTCTATTCTCACGATCGTTGCTTGTGTTGTGAACTGTTGCTGTTGAAAGGATAGTAAAAACGTTGTCATACGAATTCAACGTTAATTTTTGTTTTGGTGTATAAGTAAGTAGCTTACTGTGATGCTTTCTGAAGTTGCCTGCGTTAATACATTAACCGGTGTCAAACGACGGCTGGGTGCTTCTTTTGTGCGCCTCGTGTCTGCTGCTGGTAGCGTCAAAGGTTCTGCCATCAAGCCCATATCGTTGTACCCGCAGCAACACAAATTTTTTCCTTGGTTATATTGGTCAGCATGAACGAATTTAGTTAATGGATTACCATAGATCAATTCAGTAACGGAGTGTTGGAATCATACGCTTGACGAATGCGGTCGGTTTCTTCGACACGTGGATTCAGATAAAAGTGGGTGGCTGGTGTTGCGGAAATTTGAAGCCCTCCTATTTGGTGAAGCCACGTTACATTATGATTAATGACATTTTATCATTATAGGTTTTGTTTTATGTACCTGAGAATCTTTTAGCCCAGCAAGAACTAACAGCAATGATAACTGGGCGTTCCATGTCTGCGAGTGTGTGTGTAGGAAAGCTAGTAGCCATCTCGTTCCAGAGTGTCAGCGTAACGACATTACCACTACATATTCAATGTTAGTGGTGGATTACGTAATTTTCTGTCTGTGTTTTGCTAGGATTGTGTACTACTTACTTTAGATTCTGTATATCCACGTTCCTGCGCATAATCCTGTTGGTTGTTGCATTTCCAAATTCTTTTATAGGTCCAATTGCTCGCACTATTCCAATGTAATCTGTGTATATGTTGCGAAAGTCAGTTACTGCGTATGTTGTAGTGAAAGTGGTGAGAGGGTGTGTGTCGTACCTGTCAGGGTGTAATCTTTTGTGTCTGCACGGCGGGCTAGTTCATTATAGGCGACAAAACTGAAGTGATGCTCTGGGAACCCATCATTTTCAATCTGTGTCACTTGAGTGTATTTTCCAAACAGTAGTGTAATGGGATTCGTTAACGTGCGTTGCCAGTTTTCAGTTTTCTTGCAGCCAAACCGCTCAATCTTATAGCATGAACCAGCTTCCAGTTTTGTTTTGTATAAAAAATTATCATATCCCATAACTGAACATTTGCTTGAATCGCAGTTGCCTGTTGACGTAAAAGCCTATATGGTTTAAAATATTTGCTAAAGACATAAAGTATATTTATGAGAATAATGGCTTACATTTTTGTCCAAAAGTATGAAGCATAGTCCGGTTGGATTTGGGTCGGGAACATTTTTTGACATCCATTTTCGGTAGACTTTCACTTCAAGTGGCTTTTCAAAATCAGAAGGTTTCAGGTTCATTAAGTCGCTACGTTGTGATTCTAACGCCGGGCCTTTCCCTTTGTCTATCGCAGTGGTTGGTATCGGCTGGTCTGGTTTCTCCGATTCTGATTCGACAACAGGTTCTGTTGTAGCTTTACCTTTATCTGCCATTTCTCTGCATGTTGAAAACAGCAACATCAGTGTTTATTTAATGGTTGATGGCATAACGGTTCTGGAGTAACACGCCGGATACCGTTATGGCAATAGAAATATTGTTTTTGGCGTTCACATTGGTGTGTAAACCTATGGAAATAACTATATTTGCCACATATTTTGACGAAGCCTAATGAGAAAACGTTAAGGATATTAACAATGACCTGTAGGTTGCTCATCCGTTGTTTGTGGACTAAATACGTGAACAACCATACGTTGCCAGGAAAAATGAAGGGCAAAGCCCAAGATAGGTATGCGAGTCTCGCAACCACTAAAGAAATAGCGCACAAAACACCTAAGGTAATATGTGCAGTAATATTCAGGTAGCAGTTACCAATAGATAATGTGGCATGGCATGAAGCAAATAACAAAGACTGAGTAAACACATTGTTTCATATGTGATTGGGCAGGTAATAAGGCATAAACAATTAGAAAGAGCATATAAAGGATGACATCATGCAGCCCAATGTTTGGACGCACCCGCCATTCGCAGCTAAAAGTGGCCTGAAGAGGCTACAATGCTGCAAATGCAGGTGAATAGTTTTACGGTTTAACACCAGACAAATAGTGTATGCAATCATTAACAGGCTCATGAACCAAAAAATGGCCATAACCTGTGGCATACTAATTTTGTTTAGAAAATCTTTATAGACAATGTTTTTTGTGGTGTTAGGTCGTCTTCCTGATGCTGGTGCAATGACCATTTTTAACCCGGCAGGCGATGTCGCTCGTGAAAGGGCAACGTATAACTGTCCGTGACCAAATATCGGTTCGGGAAGATAAACACCGATCTTTTTTAACGACTGGCCTTGGCTTTTGTTAATCGTCATTGCGTAGCAAACTTTTGCTGGAAATTGCTTTCTCTTGAAAATGAATGGCAGTTTCTCGTCGTTGCTTGTCAACAAAATCCTAGGTATAAAGACCTTCTGCGCAACTCGTATGCCGGTTATGATCTTTGCCTCGATAACCTTTGAAAACAGCTGGCTAACGATCATTCTTGTACCATTGCAAAGACCCCCTGCTAAATTCAGGTTCCGTAGCAGCATTATAGGTGTACCAATTTTAAGCTCCAACGTGTGCGGCGGTAAGCCTGAAAATGTTAACGAATTCAAGTATTCTGTTGGATAAAGCAACTCCGTTGTGCCTCCATCATTTGCCCGAGGAATTGCCTGGTCAATACTACTGTAATAATAACTTTCGTTTTCCAATGCTTCCATTACCTGTTTGTTAATCGCATCGGCCGTCTCATTTTTTGGGCACACTATCGCCTTGTTTTGTAAAACCTCGGCACATGGTTCGTGCAATGTCCGCTGATCATATATGAAATCTATAAGCTGCTGTTTCCCTTCATCGTTTGACGGAAAACAATAGTTGTCAGGTATCTGGATCCATGATGAGTTTTCAGGATCGTCAGGGTCAGGTTCACCAATGTTTCCATTCCCAATATCTAACAACCACGCGGAAAATCGCTCCATCTCTTCTTGTGGCACGAATGTATTTGAAGGTGAGTGCACCCGCATATTCTGATGGAGAGCGAAAATCCTAAAGTGTCGCCACAGATATGATTCAGATATCGATGAGCCGATAATATCAAATTTTTTGCCCTTTTTCTTGACAGGCAGTGTTTGCCTAAAGTCGCCACCAAGCATTATTGTTCTGTTCCCAAATATTTTGTCTGGAGAACCGAATATATCCCTCAACGTGCGATCCAATGCTTCGAAACACTTTCTGTCATTCATGGGTGCTTCATCCCAAATTATCAAGTCGGTCTGTTTCAATAACTCGACAAGCTGTGACCCTTTCTTGAAACTGCATACCGTCTCGTCTGTAAGGTTTAGAGGAAGCTTGAAGCGTGAGTGTGCCGTTCGACCAGATGGCAAGAGCAACGACGCAATACCTGAGGATGCTACAGCAAGAACAATCTTTCCTTCCGACCGCAAGGCAGTGATGATGGTTTTCCAAAGAAAGGTTTTCCCTGTTCCTCCATGGCCATACACAAAAATCATTTCTTGCCTCCCATGAGCTGCTGCTTCAACAATAGTCTGAAATATTTGGCGCTGTTCAGCGTTAAGTTTCGGAATAAGTATTTCTTTTTCTGCTGCCAGGTCAGCTCGGTTGTAGCTTCGCTCCTCCATGATGCTTCTGTTCCTTAATATGTCAACCAGATCATCAGGAGGCATCGGTATACCAAAATCTGACAATGACTTACCATGGTGCGCTAGCGCTGCTTGAAGCTCATACAATACCCCACCTTTCAGCTGTGGTTCGTCAACATGTGCAAAGTCTACACCGTGAATGACTGAAAAAATGCGCGGAATGTCATCTGACATATACCACCAGAAGGAATTCCACATATGTAATGGGTTGCGCACATCGCAAAACACCATGATCTGTGTGAACAATGCCCGCATCTCAGACCCTGAACCTGACGCAGTCGCCTCTTGCAGAGCCACAAACCACTCACCGTCGTCTTTATGCAAACCGAGTGCTTCCGCTGCAGCTCTGTTTGTCGGATATGTATGATTGTTGACAGTTCGAATACCAGGAAAGGAGGTACACCCTTTTTGATGGCAAAGCAATAGGCGCTGATAAAATAAGTCCTCGGAGCTTGGATGCACATATGTTAGTCTTCCTATTGACGGCTTGTTTGTGTTTTTTCTAGGGAACCACTGCCTATCCTTTTTCGACCAAACAAATTCAGAGGGGAACTGCAAATACGTAAGATTTCGACCAATGTCGTATAGCCTATTGAAAGTCAACCATTCAGTGAGGGTTGTTCTTTGAGCCCAGGTATTCTCGACAATAGATTGAAGCTGCTGTTGATTTCTGAACGTAATGTGTTGCATGTTCTCGGCATGTACTGTTAGTATCTGGACAGCCGGATCCCGACTGTGTATGTCAAAACCAAGAATGCGCCAACACGCCTCATGTGGGCCAATGTAACGCGCATCCATAAAATTTTTAATTTCGTCAACAACCACTGGCCTTTCAGTAGCAGCAGATGTTGACCCGGCCATCTGACAACCTTCTTGGCTTAGCGCATTATGGGGCCTAGTTACTCGGGCAATGATTTTGTCCGTACCTTTGGATATATATTTGAAGAGATACTTGATCAGCATACTCCAACCACAACATTCAATGTTAATGTGCGCATAGAATGCCATAGATAAAGCTCGATTGTACGGCACCACATATCCATTATCAAGACGAACGTTGTGTCTCTGAGCACGAATGTATCTGTCCCTGCGTCTATAATGCACATAACCTTTATCATCAATGAACGTGTTTGAACAGTAATCTTTCGGGAAACCTTTTTTGCATGATGGCCTGGCCTGCATACACGGAGCAGATGGAAACGCCACACCACATGGCCCATGAATCATGAACTCACTTACAACTCGGAAGGCCTCTGGATCAGTCAGCTGGTCAGGTAATTCAGCGGAGACACATATATCTATTTCTGCAATCGTCAAGGGCCTCGAGCTACCGCCAGTCCACAAAAGTATATGACAATGTGGTAGACCTCTTTTCTGGAACTCGACCGTGTATAACACTAACAATAAACGTCGTTTTTGTTAGAGAGCAGGTAAACATAAATGCATATAGCCGTTTATAACAAAAGTTAATGTACAACAGAAGTCGCAAGTGGATGGAGTAGCATACCTGCAATAACTGGTCCAAAGGGTCGTCGATCTCTCACATATTTAATGAGGTCGTGTATCTTTCTCTCAAACACCCTGTCAATCACGTCCGGACGATCAGCAGCAGTCAAATGGGGAAACGCCTGCATATACTCTTCAATTTCTGGCCATCTAACATTGCACGTAAAGGTGACAAAAAAAGATGGATTCCCATGAACCCTGCATATGGCCAACGCATCCAAGTAATGGCTTTACATGTAGTGTGGACCCCCCGTAAAGGATGCAGGAAGTATTATCCTCGAGCCAACGTCTGAGCCTTGACGATCACCCTTTGCAACAGCATCGTAAACACCTGCCAAATAGTCACCCCGGATATCTGACTGGTTCTTGCGTATAAAATCCATCCTGCTTTGCTCCATGCAACAATACGCCATCACAACATATTGCTGAAACAGTCGACCACCCCTTGTAAGAAGGCCATACTTATTGACCCGATCATGTATCTGGTAAGAATAATACTGATGCATCGTAACTTTCTTGTCCTCTTCATTATCCGTGTTTCCAGAGCAAGACAATTTTAGGCCGGTGTGATACCTTTGTTCTCCATAAATGAACAGCAACGACAAGTGGAATGCCATGTAGCATGGATGTAGTTTGTTCACCCTCTGAGGCTCGCCTGAGTGCGATTCAATGATGATATCGAACTCAGACTGACTAAGTGGGCCATCCTCGAAGACAATAGCTCCAATACAATCCGTTGTCGGAAGCTCATACTGTGGCGCACCAACTACATTGTATAGCCTGACCTTCAACGTCGGTACATCATTTTGTTGTAGCTTGTCTCTGGCCGACCTAAATAACTGGACCAATGCATTATGTTTGTCCAACACCTGTATTAGACCCTCAACGATATCTCTCCTTAGACCAGTTCTGTCGCCAGCGCGGAAATGGCTAAGTCTATTATCGATTTCATGGTCAGTATCGTATATGAAAAGCTGCAAGAATCGTGGGTCCTTTCCCGGCTCCGGGCATAACCTCCCAATACAATGGTTATCTTCCCGGACACTTTGAAGACGTATGGGCCCCGACCATTATTAATACTATCATCAATTGTAGCCCCTAACGATGTCATGGAAAACATCTGGTTGTACGCCCGTATATTGTTGATGAAGTGGTTATCGGTAAAAAGTTGCTTCACATATTCAGGATAATCTGTTGGTGCAAAAAGCCGGACGACACCTCCCCTGCAACACTTGTTGTACAATGGGCCTGAGCGCCTTGTAGAAACAGTTAGCCGCTCCTCATACCAGAACTTTGCGTCGCAATGGCGACAAACGCATTCGCACGGCCTGAACGGTTTGTAATCAGACGGTGGACCTGTAAAGAAAGTTTTATCAGCAGTGTTGCAATTAACAAAAAAAAATGGGCACATCAATGACCGAAAATGCACACCAGACATCAGCAAAAGACGGGTACCTCTTGACATGGATGAGTGGATGGTTGTGGTTGGCCCTAAAGATTGTCGAGGAGCGCCGGAAGTAGTTCCCTTCCTCCTCGGAGCAGCTGAACCACCACGACCTCTATCCAACACAGACGTCCCTGACAATAAGCCATATGCAAAATATCTATGTCAGGTAACCGTTTACAGTCTTTATATAAGTGAAAGAACCGACGGGCCCCAACTTACCACAACATGGTTCGGGTCGTTGCACTGGGCGCACGAACGACTCTGATGAGACGGCGGGATCTGGAACTGAGGCTTCAGCCATTGCAACAGGAACCGGCGGTGCATTGGAGTCATTGATATCCAGTGGTTGAGAAACAAACACCGATGTAGGCATTCCATCGAAAGGGGAAGAAACTATCACCAACAATTATTGATCATTGTCAAACCACGAATGAAAGATGTACCATATGACAGCAAGACATGGCATACTCCAAGTGGAAAACGGTGTGACAAACCTTCATGCACATCAGCAACAACGTCCTGCGCCAACATATTAACCCCGTCAGGGCTGTCTATACCGACGCACCCACCAGCTGGACCAATAAGGTGTTTGAGTCTTTTACCAATAGGTTCTGAGCAACAGGCCACCTCTAATGGCGTCATGAAAAAAGAAACCAATTAGCAGACGCGCAGCACATGGATTAAATACCAACTATAATAAACACACGAAGTCCGTAAGACAATATTGAAAACTGATATAGGAAACCCACCTCCCACAGGTCGCTTGGCCTTTGTAATGGACATAACACACGGCGACATGGACACAGATTCAGTATGAGGCATTCCGAACACACGTGGATGGTGACATTGCTGCTGAGAACTGAGTGGCCTCGTTGGAACAATGATGTTGCCTGAACGGAAATCCCAAAGCACATGAGGGGCTCGCGATGCTAAATACCATTGCACAAAAAAGCCAGAATGAATACTATGACAATGGAGGAGAAATATGTTACGTTAAATGAAAAGTATATAAAAAAGAGAACGAATATGAGCCTACATTCATAGAAACCTCGTGGGGACGGCAACTCCAATAAAGGTCTTAGGGGTGCAACAGATGCTAATGGCACAAATGGAATAGGATTCTCATATCTCGGAATAACACATGTATGCATACCCGAAGGCTGTTGGCGAGTGTTAACCTTCTGAAGCCTGGGTCTGCCACGTTTACGACGCACCAATGCAGCTGGTGTAGGACAACCACCACCACCACTGTCCGCCAACGATGTGGCCCTCCTACTATAAAAGCTGCCGGTTGGCTGCAATGCATGATCGGTAACAGCACCACCCAATGGCACACCAACATGAGCAACCACACCATCATGAACCTGCAGACACAAACAAAGTAAGCATAGTTTCTGAAAAACCAACAATACGGAGCACACAATAATGCGCATAAAGAACCATACCCCGATAACGCGACAACCACTGAGAACCGTTGCCATTATTTTTTTCCCAACACCTTTGACCGTAGTCGCCGTGATCGTCACACAGCTTCGTTTTTGACAAAGACCCATATAGACCATCACATACAACAAAAGAAGCGGCCCTTACCACGTGGGCATCACGCATGAGAACATCATGACGTTGGCCCTCCAAGACATCAGATACCCGTGCAGGCACTGAGCGCGTTCCAACAGGCGCTCCACAACCAAAAGACTGACCACCCGACTCAGGCGACGCATTCGACTCATCAGATGAGCGAACAAAGTTATCGGACATACATTCCGGGTAAAGAACGAAAGGCGGTTTTTTTTTTTTGGGTTTTGCATGCGTAACGTTAACGAAATATACTTATCAACTTACAAAACGAAATAACAAAAGGGATAGCAACAAAGACGCAAACTATATAGCGAAAACCCATTTGGATACCAGTAACAAAGAAAAGCAGATAAGTTAGCAACTACACAACAACCACAAAAAATAAACATACATGCAGGTTTGAAAAACAACCTAACAACATCAAACCAACACTCAAAAGCAAGAAACACATATACCTATATAGAGTATAAACAGGGAAGAGAACATACAAACACTGTTAAGACCTTTAAACCCTAAAGCACACCATAAACATCAACGGCTGGAACAACCCTAACCTATAAAGCTCTCGAGACGCAACCTAACGCAAGCAATGACACGGCAACTGTAAAAAAGACAGCCACTAAGACGACACATGCAGATTAAACTGGATCTGGGAAACCTACCTAACAGTTCTGGCGGTCGCTTCTGGAATAAGGAAGTAAAAGTGAGAAGGTGAATAGTTGGCGGAACACTATATGACCCTGAAACAGGTCGGGTACCCAACGAAAGGCCCATCAGCAGCTGAGGCCCAAAACCCCGAAGAAAATGGTTAGTATTTCGTTTTTGTCTGTTGCACAAAGAAACCTCATTGGCTAAAATACGCGTGTCAGCACAGGAGTGGTAATAATTCATAAAATAATAATTTCCTCACATGGCTCGGAGAACAAAGGCCTCGCGCCTTTATATATAGAGAGAATTTCTTGCTCATTATATAAAGGGTTGATTTTCATGACTAACTGGTAATCTGGCAATTAAGAGCATCGGGTCAAATCCGACCAGAACCGACAAATAACGACATGAACCAAAAACCGAAAAAGAAAAAAACTCAAATCGAGAACTGAACCGAGAAATAGATATCAAAACCGAAACCGAACCGAATAACTCAGTTCGGGTCGGTTTTTGGGTTTCGAACCGAAAAAAATCGAATCAAACCGAAACCGAACCGAAACAATACATATACAAAACCGAAACCCAACCGAAAAAGGTCGTTTGGGTTCGGTCCGGTTTCGTTCGGTTTGTCGGTTCGGGTCGGTTTTCGGATGAATTTACTCGGCCCTAATCTGGTATGCTTAATTATATACCTAAATTTATATGTAAGCATCCTGTTAGTGATAATAGAAAGGCCTATTTTTTCACAAACTAATAACTTTTTGGCACATCTATTAAAGCACATATAATCACATTTTTTAAGTCTCCAATTCATTTTTCATAAATAATGAAACTGAGAAGCATTATATGTTACTATTAAGCTGTTTTGTTATTGTTTAAGAAAGTCAAAAAGCTATCTGAATGCATGTTAGCTTTTAGAAATCTATAACAAATTCAATGATGTCTATTTGCTTTCTATATGGCCTACTTAAAGCGTGTGTTGTCATAAAAATATGTTAGAAATCATATAAAGTTATTCACGTTAGCTCTTTTTTATGTGGTGACTTAAAAAGTTTATACTTTTTGAGGAAAATAACTTCACTTTTTGTTTGTGTCGACCTTCAATGCAACATGTTTTGAAGTTTAATATACTTTTTAATAATTATTCAGTCATTTTTATTTGAATCTATATGATAGTTTTGGTTTTTAATTTATTCACATGTATCTCTTTATCATTCTTGTTGAAAAACATTGTAAACTTTGGTTCTAGTTATCCATGCATCCTGATAAATTGTATTTTTATCCCCCATTTATCGATTAATTTTTTATTTTATTATTTTTTTAGAGCTGAAAATAACATTGGAAAAAAATATATATATATATAATGATTTATTCGAAAGGTTTAAATTGGTGGAGAAACACAAACTTCTTACATGTGTGGTGTTGACTGGCCATTTATCAAGGACTAGTCTCAAGTAATGTTCAGTTGTTTCTTACTAACCGGAAAAAAAAAATCAGGATTAAACTCACGACTTGATTTGACAGTAATTTAACTTGATTAGTGAATAAAATTATAACAATGTAGGAGATTTAAAATAAAAAATTATTTATGTCACATCATATGAAGTAAAATAAGTAAATAACCTTAAAGTATATGTATAACAACACTCTTTTTACTATTTAGACTTTCATTTATATACTTATTACACCTACATATTACAAACCTTCGTTTTTTATTGTTTTTCTATAGAATTTATGAATTACTTGTCAGTCCAAAATTACAAACCTTCATTTTTTATTGTTTTTCTATAGAATTTATGAATTATTTGTTAGTCCAAAAGATAAGTAATGTTAATCGTAATAGAAATTAGAAAATAACTTAGTTGGGTTAAAGATGTTTTTGAGTAAAGTCAACTTGATATTACAACTTAACTCAAGGTTAAGCTAATTGAGTAAACTTTCAAGCTAAACTACTTGTTAATAACACTAACTTGTAAAGCTCACTAGCTGTATCGAGCTTGTGTTATCACGAGATCTCAAATCAAGAAACAAAGACTTTCAAATACGAAAAGACTCGGTTGACCTCAAATCAAGATTTAAGATTGAGTCAACCGGAGCTTAATAGCTTTTTTTTAATGGCAGACTGAGCTCAATAGTGTTTCAACTAAACTTACACCAGCCAATGCATATTTTGAAAAAAAAAAAAAAAAAAAAAAAAAAAAAAAAAATCCCTAGAAACACAAAAGCCATCAATATCCCAACAATTACACTACCATCACCTAATCCCGCTTGAGCAATGTATTAGAGAGATATAATAGCATGATGTTAACAATCGTACTTTTATGAGTATAGTCAACAATATCAATATTGCTATTTATTTTGAAATACCACTCCTAAAACAATATATATAGGGAGATGATTTGCGTTTTTGATTTGCACAATAAGTTAAAGCAGAATGTATACACAGTACAATAAGTTAATGCACAAGTTGGTGTGTGTCAATCAAAAAATTGGACGTGCAAATCATTTCACATATATATAAGTTTAAGGGGGTTTATTTAAACTCATATAAGCTCATAGTTTTCTAAAATAAGCCGGAAATTTAAAATATAAACCGAAAACATATAAGCTCGTGTAAGACCACTCTCCCACGTGCACCACCTCGTCGGTGGTGCGTCGGTTGAGTGTTCTTCGGTTTGACGACGAGCAAAGTCGTGTAAACACTTTCAGATTGAAGTATTTCGATGGTTCTATCAAAATTTTAAATCGGATAAAACTCATATTAAGAAACGAGAATATGTTTTTGTTGTTATGAAAACCGAACCAAAAAGGATAATATATATATATGACCAGCAAAACTGAATGTCGGTTGTAACTGCCATCGAAGTTATTTAACCAAAAAATCAAGTAGCAGTACTAACTTGTTATAACCAGCAGTACTAATATATGAAAGCAATATTAACTCAAGGCAAAAATCAAGTCCAAAATTTCGGGAATTTTATTTTCAAGTGCGTTTTTAATGTAGTTGCCGCCCCTTGGACCCTGCTACCAGGGGCGCTGCCCCCGGACCCCTTGTGATCCGGGGCTTTGCCCCCGAATGATAATCATAATAACGTCATACAAGTGTGCACTCCGCACAACCCCGACTTGTTGAACATTTATCACGATTACGCATTTATCAACTAAGTCAATCCAATACACTTAAGTCATATTGGTGATGCAAAATCATCAACACACAACTCCATTAGCAAAAATGTTTCAAGTTAAGCAACTAATTTAAAAAATTGGTTTTTCTAACTTGTGCCATAGATGCACAAGTTAAGCACACAAAAAGTATATCGAAAGTACATAAGGACCCACATAAAAATACACTTGTCTGTATTTTTATGCGGATTCCTGTATATTTTTTTGTGGGTTCATATATACTTTTAGCGTATTAACTTGGGCACAAGTTAGAAAAACTCTTTAAAGAAACAAAAATAAAAATAAAAGCTTAGTCAAATGTAAACTCAAAAGTCAGCTAGCATATTAACTCCCCTCATCAACCAACCGTTGAACACAAATCCCTAAAATCACCAAATCACCAAAATCTCCAACGTCTCAAAATACCCCTAAATTTCAGGAACAATTAAATTCCCCCCTAAAATTATCAGCTACAAATAAAATTCCACACAAAATCAAAAACAGTGTTAATCGAGACACCCCAATAATAAGAAGAAGAAATCTCGATTTTCACATCTCCATTTTTTTGCTTCCAATTCTCCCTCCCAACCATCTTTTCATTATTATTTTTCATTCTTCGTTTGCAGGTATTTTTTTACATTTTTTATGAAATTTGAATTAGAGATTTTGGGATTAAAGTTGATGTTTTTAACATTGAAATGTGTTTATTTGAAATGGGTATTGGTTTAATTTCGTTTTTATGTAATGATGTTGGCTTAATTTGATGTTTTGCATGCTAAAATGTGTTTTATTTATATGGGTTTTGGTTTTATATAGTTTATTTAGAGATTTTGGGATTAAAGTTGATGTTTTTTGTATTGAAATGTGTTTAGTTATAATGGGTTTTTGTTTAAATTTGGTTTAATTTATGTGTCCCTAATTAAAACTGGTAATATTTAAATTTTTTTTTGTTGAATTGGGGTCTTTTTATTAATGAAATGTAATTTAGGGTTTTGGGATTAAAGTTGATGTTTTTAATATTGAAATGTGTTTAATTTTAATGGGTTTTGGTCTAATTTCATTTTTAGTTTGGTTTTTAATTATTGTTTGCCCAATTTATTTTTGAATTTGGGGCTTATTTATGAAATGTAAATTGGAGATTTTGGGATTAAAGTTGATGTTTTTAATATTGAAATGTGTTTATTTTTAATCGGTTTTTGTTTAATTTGAATTTCCCCAATTTTATTTCTAGTTTGGTGGAATTTAATGCATTTTCGGGGTTTTGTGTGCAATGATATTGGTTAAAAAACTGGTAAACAGAGAGGGGTCCAGGTTATCCGTCGAGCTTTTTTGGCTCTGATACGCGGCCTAACCGGTATTAGTTGTTCGCCCAACGCGGTTTGAACCGGGTCTCTTTTGAGACCTTTAGGCCACCTTGAGATTACTATATTGGTTAAAGTGGTTGCTTTTTTTTTTTATCTTGAAATGTGTTTAAATTATAGGTTATAGGATTTTTTATGCATTGCTATTGGTTGAAATATGTTGGGTATCTTAAAATGTGCTTAAATATACATTGGTTTTGGTTAGATTTATGTTTCGTAGCTTAATGTGGTTGTAATTTACACGAGTCATATGAAAAGGTTACATGATGTTCGTTTTTATGTAATGAAAAAGATTAACATATGTATATTGACTTATTCTTCACGTCTTAATGCTTTTCTTTAATCATGATAAAAGAATTCCTGAATTCGATATGGGATTATAATTTTGTGAAAGTGAGAATATAGATTTTGGTTTGCTTATGTCTTTTTTCTTATTCATAGGCTTGAGTATTATTTAAATGGGCGATCAATTGGTTCTGGATGTGGATCGATTGGTGAAGCCTGTGAGCGTGGAAAACATTAAAAGGAATGAGGAGATGGTGGGCCTCTCATCGTGCACTAACTTAACTCGTGCAGCCGATGAGAATGGGGCCGTAGATGATGAGGAAGCGCCTCTAATAACAACAGCAGAGTGTCGTATTTGCCAAGAGGAAGATTCAGTTGATATTTTGGAGACACCGTGTTCTTGCAATGGTAGTCTTAAGGTAATCCATTTGTTTATTATTGGGGGTTTTTGGATGTGTGGTTCCAAAGCAGTTATGTGACATTCGTTGAACTTGATGTTTATGTAGTATGCTCATAGGAAGTGCGTTCAACATTGGTGCAATGAAAAGGGTGACATCACTTGTGAAATATGCCATCAAGTACGTTTTTTAAAATTTAAACATACTTTAGTAAAATCTACAAAAGTGACTATTCAGCACTATTCAGCAAAAAAATGTATTTGTTCTTATGGACTATGATGATTTGGTATTCAGTCTTACCAACCTGGATATACTGCCCCTCCTCCCCGAGCCCGATTGGAAGAAACTACTATAGATATCGGGTAATCAGTTTTTCTCTTTTTTACTTTTTTGAAAATACTCGTGTTATTGTTTTTGATGATAAATAAAGTTTGGATTCATTTTATCAGGGGAGGATGGCAAATATCGGGGACACCAATGGATCTTAACGACCCACGTCTCTTGGCAATTGCTGAAGCTGAACGTCAATTTCTTGAAGCCGAATACGAGGATTATAATGCATCAAACGCTAGTGGAGCTGCATTTTGTCGTTCAGCGGTTTTAATCGTAAGTCTTGGAAATTATACATAGTTTAAAATAATTCTAAAAAAGTTAAATTAACTTTGTCAATATTTGATTTATCGTTTTTGCAGTTAATGGCTCTTCTGCTATTACGGCATGCAGTAACTGTGCCAGAATCTGAAGGAGATGGAAATGAAGATGCATCTACTTTCTTGACTGTAAGTGGTTAATTTTAATATACATTCGTGTATGTTTTTCTTGTTGACGTATTATTTATTTATTTATTAATCATCTTTTATTTGGCAGCTTTTCTTGCTTCGAGTTGCTGGGTTTCTTCTTCCGTGTTATATCATGGCCTGGGCCATCAGCATCTTGCAACGTCGTAGGCAAAGACAGGTGTGTCTACGTCTTTACCTAATATTTTTCTTAGTGCTTTAGACTTTTAGGTCAACCCGACTCGCTATGAGTTATAACCCGTACCAATTGTGTCTACGTCTTTACCTAATATACATTTGCATTTTTATATAACAGGAGGCTGCAGCATTGGCGGCATCACAGATTGCTTTTGTATTGCAAGCGGGACAAAGACGAGGCCTACACTTTGCAATAGCATCTGCTGCCCCAGCACCAGCGCCATCACCAGCACAGGCACAAGCCCCAGCAACCGCAGCGACTCCCACCGTGGCTCCACAAGAGGACAATGTTTGATCGTTTAAAATACTAACAGCTGCCAAAGGGGGGGAAGTAGTCTCGGGACAACACATTATTGTTGTTATATCTATGTTTTCTTTTTTTATTCTTAAGAGTCCTGTTTTGTGATGTGTATAAAATTGTTTTGTCTTGATCTTTGTAGACATGATTCTTTTTGACATATTAAATTCGTTTTTCTTGAGATTTATATACTTTGTTCATGCACTACTTTGTACATCTAATCCTTGTTTTGCTTGTGTATATATCTATCAATATGTGTTTTTGTATGTACACAAGATTTGAGCATGTCCAAATGGTGAGTTATATATTTAAGGGTGTTTCTTTTTTACTTAATGAGTGCCCCAAACATTTATTTCCTCTCCAAAAACTCTCTCACAAATAACTGATAAGTGACTAAGCTAGACATAACTCCAAACCACTTAATTTCAAAAACACCCTACTATATTAGTACCGCGTAACAATGGAAATTATAAAACATCTAATTTTATTAAGTCTAGAGTTTTGGGATTCTACGGTAGGAGGGGATCCAAGTATAAGCATCACATGCAACATTTTTGAAGGCTAACCTTTAGGCGGAAAAGATTAGTCTGTTCTGAATGAGAGAACTACACAAGAAAGGTAATGTTTTAAAACCTTGGTTGAACCCGCTTGGTGTTTTGGGCGAAAAACCAGTTGGTCTTGGGACCAACTTGTTTAGGTCAATTAGAAATCGTTTTTTAAAACAATGGGATAATTGTTACGTTCTTCAAAGTGGGAGAATCTCTCTTGAGTGGTTGTTAAGTCAACTTAAACATTGTTTTTCACATATTGTCTCTATAACAAAACAAATAACTCTATTCAGGTGTGAACTTAGTGGGGGTTCTTGGCAGTTCAGAGGAACCTTATGGATTTTCCTCAAACTTTGTTAAAAACTCCTGACCTTTTATCAAATTGATCATGATAACTTTTTAATTCATTTATATTATTATGTGACAATTTGTTTATTGCACCTTGTCTCGGGGTCTTGCTTGAGTGTTGTAGTTCATCGAAGTTTGTTTTGCAAGTAAAACATGTAACAAGTTTGTTTTTTTTTTTTTTTTTTTTTTTTTTTTTTTTTTTTTTTTTTTAAAACTGAAAACAAATTTTTTACTAGTTTTACAATTAAGATTACAGCTTTTCCACATTCCCGTGCTAACAGGGTGTAAATGAGACGAGACAGCCTTAGGCGGAACTACATAATAGATTAGAAAAGGCTATGGCCTCCCTAGAATTATACTAATACACAATTTATATTATAAACCTTAGGTTTTATAGATATATAATGAATCGACCCTCCCAAGTTTCATGATTTACACTTCGGCCCTTCTAAGAAAATCAGGCAAGCTCCACCGACGGAGACAACTTACGAGTTAGTAAAGATCGACTCGTAAACGACTTTAAGTCGGCTAATTATAAATGAGTCGAGCTCGAGCTTGAAATAAAAAACTTGGTCGAGCTCTAGTTTTAGTACTCGAGCTTTAAAGTAAGGGATGAGATCCTCTCAAGTTGAGAGGTACAAGTTGACTCAAATTGAGACATTACGAGTTTTTGGATTTGATCTAATGACTCACAATCATCCAACTTGAGCCAAATTGTACCTCCTCAACTCACCTTTTTATGAAAAAGGAAAGAAAACCAACCAAATATTGGTATAAGGATATGGGCTTTGAACAAAAGAAGTTAGGCCCAAGTCATAAAATCGGCCCAAATAAACTAGGGCATCCTTAATATAGACATATCTTATCATTTAACCAAAACCCTCGAGCCTCCTCCACTTAGTAAAACATTATTGTCGCCGTCGTACGGAAGGAAGGAAGAAGAAATGGTGCAGCGATTGACATACAGGAAGCGTCACAGCTATGCCACCAAATCCAACCAACACAGGGTTGTCAAAACCCCTGGTACTTTTAAATCTCATACATTTATTGTTTCTGATTTGATACATTCTATATTTAAATATGTTTGCTATTCTATGTATTATTATTGTCGGATGTCTTATTTCCTAGGAATTTGTTGTTTGTAGTTTATTCTAGTATCATGTTTTTGTTGTCTGTTATGTTTGTTTCGGCTTATATAGCGGCTTATTTGGTTTTCGACTTAACTCTCATAAGCTAAATTTTTCTAGCTTATTTTCAAACTTATATAAGCTGAAAAGTTTCAAAAATATAAGCCGAAAAAAGTGAGCTTGTGAAACATAATCCCAAAACCAAATAAGTCATAAGTCCGCTATATAAGCCGGAACTAAACCCCCATATATATATTTTTGGTGTTTTAGGTTTGTGTTTTTTAGTAAAAAAATTTCGGAAGAGGATTGAAATAGTAATGTGGTTGAATAATGTTGCATATGTTTAATGTTTGTTGGTGGGTGTTGAGGGTGTTTGCTTAAGTTTATATAGTTTCGTCTTATGACGAAATGGGATAAGATCATAAGCACAATAATAAGTATAAACAAAAGCTTCTTCGTGTTTTTTATAAGGTTTGTGGTATTTACTAGAAATGTTATTGAGCTGACGCGTTAAATGATTTAAAAAAATGTTTGATGTGGTCAATTTTGGTTACTTGTTTGGTGTCTCGATTTGTGATCGTAGTGAATTTTTTTACTGGCTTAGGGCATTATTGATTAATAGCCCAAGTTTGATATTTGTTGATGTGTGATAAGGTTTTAACATGATTGCTTTGTGTTTGTCGATGATAGGTGGAAAGCTAGTGTATCAGACTACCAAGAAGAGGGCTAGTGGACCTAAATGCCCTGTTACTGGCAAGAGAATCCAAGGGGTATGATCGTTAATCAGCTTTAAGTCTTTTCATGAAATTGTGGTTTACTTCTACCAATGTAAACTGTTATACTGATACCTTTACATTGCGTTAGTTTAAAGTAATAGAAAAAGTTTATGTTATTGCTGTTAGACAGCTAAATGACCGAGTGTTGTGTGATCAATCTTAATTTTTAAAGTGACTTAATTTCTTAGAATTGGTAGAGTACGTAAGAAGGCCTTAAATAGAATTGGCGGTATGTGTATTTGCATTGTCATACTCTGCTAGGAATCACCATACGAATTGAAATTACAAGGGTCTGTTTGAAACGAGCAGGATACGTTAGTGCAATGGCTTTTAAACATTTTTTTAGTTTTAAAAAGTAAAAATAAGCGAGCCTGACAGCCTTTTATGAATTTCAAGTGTTTGGATCTGCTTCATTATAGATTTATGGGTCTCATATTTGTGTTTAGTTAAATGGATATGATAAGATGAAGGACTAGTAAACTGGACGAATGATTAATTGTTAATATTATTTCTGCCAATTCTGCAAACAGAAGGAATGTATGTTTTTTTGTTGGTGGTGTATGACTATCTAGTCTGATGTTTTTGCAATGTTATGTCTGAAGTCATTGTAGAGAGGGTAATTGCCTAGACGTCTCCCAATAGTTTAATATGGATAATTAAGAAACAGAGCTAGAGGAAGAACAATAGAAAAACAACTGTGTTGTTCTTATTTTCTGTTTAGTCACTTGCGATGCATAATAAGTTTTTAGTTTCTCAGATGTGTTTTGCCTTTCACATATAAGGCTATAGTTTCTTTTAAAAGATGACTTGCGAGTTTGTCTATTTGATGCAAAACTCTTTAGAAGCCATTGTATTATAACCAAGTTGTTCGAAAAATGTTTAAAATTAAAATTTTACTTGAGCACATTGAAAGGGGCATCTTTATTATGTACATCAGTATAATATAAGGAAAAATGTTGATATCTTTGTATACTTAACACTTGTTGTTTATGCAGATTCCTCACTTGAGACCTACTGAGTACAAGAGGTCCAGATTATCTAGGAACAGGAGAACTGTTAACCGTGCTTATGGTGGTGTGCTTTCTGCTGGTGCAGTAAGGGAAAGGTATATATCTATAATATCCATCAGTTTGTAACTGCTCAATTCATTCTTATGTTCTTCTTTTGGTCGTCTCATGTTTCATTTGATCAGTTCCTTTTCGGCTTCATAGTTACTGAACCCTTTTGTTTGATTTTTCTGTAGGATCATTAGGGCCTTCTTGGTTGAAGAACAAAAGATCGTGAAGAAAGTGTTGAAGATTCAAAAGCAAAAGGAAAAGACCTCCGCAAAGAATTAGAATTTCTAGTACTTCTGCACCCTCGTGAGAGTAATTTTGGTTGTTAAGATTTTGAATCTGTAATCGGGATGTTTTTATGTTATGGTACTTCTACTTTGTCAACAATCAAACATGGTTCAACTTTATTAGTTATTTTTCTATTTTATGTTTCCTGAATTCTGTCTGAATTTGTTTTATGTTCTATGCTTACTTTGATATCGGCTGCATTAAAATTTATATTTCAAGTGTTAACTTCCATCTGATAAGATTTTCAAAAATACTCTGATTAACAGTTGGCTTCAAGATGTGTTGGTTTATTAAACGCTTTCGTGTCGATGTACTTATTTTTATCTGTCATTTTGCTTCTGATTACAAACCTAAAAACATGTCTATATTTAAGATTTCTATAATTATTGAGCTTGTATATATTCTAATTCGCCGTTGCAGGGTTTAAGCTAATTAATCATGTCAATCCATTCTAAACAATTGCAGTACTCCATAACATTTAGATATCAATCAAAGTCTAAAACTGCAAGAAACTAAACACTAAAATCGGCCAAAATAAATGTCTATTCTATGTTGAACACTTGAAAGAATGAACAAACATATGCAGTCATATGGCATTGCTAGTACTTGAGAAATCCCATTGGTTCTCGAAGTAGACGACATTGGTTGGAGTCTGAAACATCATGTTGTCGTTAGTACGATCTTGAACTTGATCTTGCATTTCAGGTATGCTAGTGAACGAGAAACAACTATCACTAAAATTATGTTGTTCTTCGCTGGTCATATCATCCAAACCTTTGCCAAAATCTCCAAAAATGGTTGGAGGTATGTTGAATAGCAAAGAGGCATCAATGCCAGTACTGTAAGTAGGTTCGTGTGTTGAAAAGAGATTATTGTTGTCTTGATTACTTGACATGAAATTTGAAGTGGCTTTGTGGTGGTTACTAAGCGTATAAATTGTTGGGTCGATATTAATAGGTTTATGGTCAAAATGGCAAAAGTCCTTGTCATATTGACAAGGTTCAGGGGAAGGAGTTTTTGGTATTATTGGAGATACCCATGAATGAGAAAAAGCTCTCTGTGCGCTTGAGTTTACTTTCTTGAAGATTCTACAAATTGCCCATAGTTCCTGCAAACGGGTCAAAACGTGCAACTTTTTAGTACGGGTTAGAACAAATTGTGACAGATTGGGTTGACCCCAATGTGAAAAATGCTAATAAAGAAATGAATTACATTGGGAGGAATTGTTTTCTCAAGAAACCGCTTGGCTTGACCATTGCGATCGACCATGGAAGGTAACCGGAACTCATGCATCATCCAATCGGTTTTGAATCCTTTGGCAGCTCTACCTTTATAGAACACAAGTGATTTCTTCAAACCAATACATCTTGAACCGTCAGATGAGTAGATTGGTCGGTCGGTGCCAGTGGCTTTCCAGAATCCAGCCCCTGTCACACGGTTTGGCCTCGCACTATTTCGGTATTTCCGGTCTCTACGACAAAAGAAGTACCATTCTTTCTCACCGGTTGTTGCCAGTTCTAAAAAAAAGATGAAAAAAGATATGTTAAAGAAAATGGTTTTCATTTGACCAAAAAAGAAGCCTATGAAACTATGCAATTGTACATTTGTTCCTTTAATGCTATGTATGTTACTTCATTATAAGCTCTAAAAAAAGCTCTCAAGATACAAGTTGTTGCCAATATATGTTCATTACTAATACAAGCCAATATGTGAAGCCAAACGAGATCGGTTTTACTTAGCTCAAATACTCTTTAACTTAATATTCATGGAGGTGTTTCAATACCCTAAACATGGTAGAAAAATGAAAATAAGAATGTGGAGCTCACTTGGAAGATCCCATGGATCATATTTATAGATATCTAGTTGCTTGATGAGTTCAATGGAGAATGGTTTTTCTTGGACCTTCTTCTTTAAGTAAAACCCTACAAGCTCTTCATCGGTTGGATGAAACCGAAAGCCGGGCAACATGATTTCCTCCATCCTCTGATCACCATTAGTCTCACTTCTCTCCTCCATTATCATACTTGCTTAAGCTCAGAAAACTACCTCTTTTTTTCTAACACAAAACAAGCTTAATTTCTTGAAAACAATAATTAAAGCTTTTATGATACTAGGTTTTTTCTTTAAACTCACAATAAAAAACAGTAACACAAAAAACAAAGATTTCTTGCAAGCAAAAATGAAGCTTAATTTTCTTTCCTTTGAAAACCTAAAGACAACAAAATGATGAAGAACAAGACCAAACTAAAGAAATTATTACTAGGGTTTTCTATAAGCTCACTCTCAAAAACAAAACACAAAAGAGCAAAGATTTTTCCTTTTTTCTTGGTTAAATCTTTTTGCTTGTTTTAGAAACCTTAAAACACAAGATAAACAAGTAGTGAAGATCACTGTTTTTTTTCTGTGAATTAAGAAAGAAGAATTAAGAAAGTGATCACTCACTTTGAGGTTTCTAGTAATTAATGTTTCTTGAGTAGGGTTTTTCCACCGATGGTTTAGCCTTTTTTTCAGGTTGTATTAATTCCAAAATAATATTTGATAATGTTAGCTATTTAAAGAAACAAATACCAAGAAACATGGTATTAATTCATTTGGTCAAGAAAATGAAACTCCATTTTTTGGAAGATAGAGAAGACTCTTATTTCTCACTATCAATGCCACTTATTTTGGGTTTATGTTATAAAAAATACAAAATAAAGAATCTCAAGACCTTATTGGGATCATGAAGCTTGGTTTTAACTTTTAAGTTTATACAATTCTATAAACATGGTGTAAACTTTTTGATAAGTATGTTTAGTTACTAGTTAAATGATATAGTATAACAAAATAAACTTGTCTTGAATGTGATTAATTCTTTGTTAGAAAGTTGTTTTCCATCTTTTAGTACTTACATAGGAAATACCTATAGATATTTTTTGATATCTTTTTGGGAAATACCTATGATATAGATATTTTTTGATATCGTCACATATATCTGAATAAAAGACTCGTCTTCTACGAGAAACTTAAAATGAAAACCTTATACGTTTATCCGATTAGTTCAGTTCATGAAAACATATTGTTTTAAAGTGTACAATTTTACATGACATCGATCAAGAACCTAAAACAAATCTATTACAACATTAGCTTGAAGACAACAAGAAGAGTTTAATTTATTGATCATATATATAATTGAGATGAAGACAAAACAAAGTTCATGGAGAAATGAGGCCTTAATTTGAAATGGTTAGGTGGAAATATGAACTTTGACTATCTTAATCCTATAATTTTAAAGTAATTGTATTATGTTAAGCATATGGCTAGCTAGAACTACTACAACAAATACTTGCATAAAAATACGTAAAGTTATGAATGACATGTCTCGTACTTTGGTGAAAAGAAATTCCGTGATTAATTATTTTTAAATATTACATACGTTTATTAGAAGTATAAATATAAATCTAAATGCAGATAAAATGCTTATATTTTCTGGAAAGCTTAATATTTCTATACAAACGGACGTGGTTTTCCATATTCAGATTTTCCGGAGAGAGCGAGCTAACCTTTTGACTCAGATGTATGTAGCATCACCGGGTGAATTTTCGGACCGTTTCCAGCCTTTCTCTAACCACCCTCAAATGCACACACCTAATCAGATTTGAACTTTTGACCTTTTATTTAAAACCAAATACCTAAGCTTGAAAATGAGTAAATTCTTAAATGTTGCATGTCATGTAGTGTCAGTAGTCAGGGACGGACCCAGAATTTTTAAGAGGGTGTTGCACAAAAGAAATGTTGGGCTAACTAAAGTTACATCGTAAGAAACGAAAGTAGCAAAAAAAATTTGGAGGTTGCACATACAAAAAAACGGCAGTTTTGAAATCTTTTTGCATTTCGCGACCTAAAATCAGGTGTAGCCCGTGCCACACCCGGCATACATATGGGTCCGTCCATGAGTGTAGTGATCAATTTTATGAACTGTTAATTAATATTCGTTGAGTTAAAAGTAAAATTATATATTGACCTATGCATGCAAAAGTCTTGTGTCTTGAACTTGAAGGCATAGACAAGCACAATTAATGAGGATGAATCACCATTCAAAAATCAAGATATTCGGTTTCTATTCCATTCCTTCAAAGTTTCTATTCCATCGATTTGTCAGAGATCGACTTGAATATTTCCATAGTCAAATGGACTTCAAAGATTCCCTTTTATGTGATAAAAAGTTTATTTTAATTAGAAGAGTTAAGATAGGAAACCAAATAACATGTTATATTACCAAAAAGACTTTTGCAAGTGTAATCATCAACTTATCAATCGAGAGTTGCGGGTTTTAGAACCGTCTGAGACATACTTGAAAAATTAAGTGATATAAGTTTGCAAATAATTTGTCTTTCTGAAAGAAAATGTTATGTTAAGAAGTATAGGATATGATCAAGCTATTCTCGCATCATTTCATACGTCCTAACTCACCATTTTTCATCACATACTTACTCTCACGTCGGAGATGATTCACATGAACACCTTATGCGCATCATTTAACATAGTGTCTTGATATTTTTTATTTTCAGGTTATTAGCAAATTGATATATCCATCACCCTCCCCAAATCATCCGGTCACCATTGGTAGGCCTCAAAGTGCAAATTATTGTACAATCACTAGCAAAGCTCTTTCTTAGTGTTATTCTCGTAAACGGATTTGTATGTCTTGTTATAAGATACATTGTATCTAAATGGGAATATATTCTTGCAAGTGGATGGTGACAGGTGAATTGGATGGATAGAGATAGTTGGCAACTTGGGAAAACAACTTGCAGCCTATCACATGTACCAAACGCCTATAAAAGGCAACGAATGTTAGTTCATTCAGCATCCCATTCTCATTTCTTCCTTTCACATAATGTCTCCTAGATTGTGAGTCTAGTTAGAGAGTTTGTCATATCTCCTAATAAAAGAGATATAACTATTGGTGTTTATCCTTGTAACTAGAGAGGAAGGTGTAACTCTTAATTTTTTACATATTGAAACGTATCTTTTTTTGCCCGTAGTTTTTTTTTACCCGTAGTTTTTTTTTACCCTATTGGGGTTTTCCACGTTATATCCGTGTGTCATCTTTTATTACATTTCATATTTTAGTTGTGGGTTTGCTTCAGTGCGGTGTCACTTTTCTTAACAAGTGGTATCAAGAGCTAAGGTTGGGTGTATGTATAATTATTTATCGTATGCTCTGTGGTTGCCACTAATTAGTGGACCCTCCACATTAAAAGATAAGTAAGATTATACTCACTCAAAAGGTGTTCGTTACTATTATTAACAAATAATAGTTTTGTCGAAAAATAGATTGTGATTGTAGCAATGGCAGCGAAATTTGAATTAAAAAAATTCAACGGGAATAATTTCTCGTTGTGGAAATTAAAGATGAAGACTATCCTTAGAAAGGATAAATGTTTAGCGGCCATTGACAAAAGGCCAGCTGAGGTCACGGATGACAGTAAAAGGGCCAGATGGACGGAAATGCTATTGCAAATCTTCATCTGGAGCTAGCAAATGGAGTTTTGTCAACCATAGAGGAGAAGAAGACTGCAAAGGATATTTGGGATCATCTTGCTCGACTATACGAGGCAAGATCGCTCCACAATAAAAATTTTCTTAAGAGGAAACTTTATGCTTTTCGCATGACGGAATCTACTCCAGTGACTAAGCACGTTAATAACCTGAATACTCTATTTTCTCAACTCACATCTTTGAGTTGTAAAATAGAGCCACAAGAACGTGCTGAAATTCTACTTCAAAGTTTACCTGACTCATATGTCCAACTTATCATCAACCTAACCAGTAATGTTCTTTCGGACTATCTACTCTTTGATGATGTTGCAGCAGCCATTCTGGAAGAAAAAAATAGGCGCAACAACAGGGAGGACAAGCAAACTAGTTCAAGACAGGTAGAGGCTTTGGTGGTGACAAAAGGGAGGTCAATGGAACCTGGCTCCAGTGGGAGTCACAATCATGGTATATCTAAAACAGGAAGGAAAAGAAATTTTAAATGATAGAAATATGGCAAGCCGGGTCACTTTAAGAAAGATTGTCGGGGTTCAAATATCTCTAATCCTCAGGGAAATTTTGCTAGCACTTCAGAAGATGGTAATGCTCTGTGTTGTGAAGCAGCAGTTGCAAATGAAGGCAGGAAAAGATTTGCAGATGTATGGTTATTCGAAACGGGAGCTACTTTTCATATGACCGCAAGAAGAGAATGGTTTCATCAATATAAGCCTATCTCTGGAGGTGGATCTTGTAACACCCCTTGAATACGACACGACTAAAAACGTGAAAATTTAAACTTTTACGCGAAAACGACTTGACTTAAAACTGACCTTCTGTTGCTAATCGTTAAACTAATATAATTCTGTAACAAACTGACCCTTGAAAGTATTTTTACATGAAACTAGACTCAATTACCTTCGAAATGACGGGTGGTACGACCCGTGACGACTTACGGTTAAAAAGATATGATTTTTCGAAAACTGACTTCGACTAGTTCTCCAACTATTTTAACCACTTTACAAACACTTAACCATATACATTGTTTTTCCAAACATTCTTGACCCGTTTAACCCAAAATGGGTTAAAATAGACCTTGTCCCAAACACCATTTTTTCTGCATAACCCTTTTGTGTACTTTTGACCCATTTTCCCGAAAAACGACTTCAATTACTCGAAAAGACACTAAAACTTCCAGAATTTATTAAAACATCAAATGTTAAATAAGAACATAAAGTTCCAACATTTACAACACTCGGACACATGATTTACAAAAATGAGAGAATTACACCATATGACCCATTTTGACCCGTACACTTTGATACCCATAAATTTCTGCATTACACACTAAAACGATACTTAATACAATTTGACATAACATTACCAAAGCATAACAAAACATTCTTACATAATCTTAATCCATAACATTCCAAAATGGGTGAAATTGGCTATATGCCAAACACCCCTTAACTACCTCATCAACATCCATTTACTAGGACATGACCCATTACACTACCATTTACAAGACACAACTTGGACACAATTCAAAGACTACAAACACATAAAAGACCAAATGAAACAAAAGATATACCAAATTGAAAAACAACACTTCCGGGGCTTCCAACTTTCGTCACACTTGGTCCAAGAAACGAGGTTTTCTACTTACCACCTCAAAAAGTTAATCTCCTACCATGAATAACGCCTAAGCCTTATCCTTACCTTTGCCTTCAACACTCGAACCTACAAAACATCATTAAACTTATCCGTAAGCAAAACGCTTAGTAAGTATATTGTACTTTAAAAAATTGGTACGATTCATGGTTAATTGAAAACTACAAAGAAGGTTTTTCATAAAAACAAACACCATGTCTTTTAAAACTCTTTGTTTGGATGTTGATTAGATGACAACATTTTTCTTATTATTTATTCTTCATTTAATTGCACTAATCATCTTTGTCATATTGCTTAGTCAAAGCTCATACCTACCAAGCCATAGGAATCACTTGGTAACAAGAATACCTTCCCTAAGAAGGTATCTTAAACACAAAGGAGCCGGAATTGTCTACTGACATTTGTTGTGTCATTTGTAAAGACATTCCTAAGTGCATTAGAGGTATGACTTTCTACTTATCTCTGAATAACATTAGCTTGATAATCAAGTATGCCTACATAGGTATTTATACGATTATCTTTTGTGCATATAAATGTATTACATGTAGCTTCATTAGGAAGCCTTTTCTCACATACGTGTTACTTTTTCGTCTAAAGTCGTGGTATATAAAACTTGTGTTTTATTTTACTTAATCCAAAAATCATATCTTTCTAATAATAAAACAAAACACAAATCTCAAAAATTCCTCCTTCCCCATAAATAAACCCACCGTCGTCTACTCTATCAAATCCCCACTTTTTCAAATTTTCCACTTTCAAAAATTACCTCTCACTCAAAACTTCATCTTCCTCTTCATCTCATCTCATCTCAAACCAAGACCAAGAAGGTTCATCATCAACATGGTTTACATCGCCCTCGTGCTCATCGCCTTAACACTCATCGCTCTTGTGTTCCCTATGATGAAGTTCACATACGGAAACATTTACTTTGTGTTGTTAATCTACATTGGGGTTATATACCCAATCCTTTGTATCATTCTTAGCATTGAAATGAAATATTATTAATAGTCTAGTTTATCTAGGTTATTATTATCATAATGTGTTTATCATTTCTTTTTTATATCTTTCGTATTCTTTCGTGATACATTAGAAACTATGAATGCATGCTAAAATAAAATGTAGGCTAAAAACCATATCTTGGTATAAAACTATCAAACTTATGTTTTTATCAAAAATCTGCTTCTGTTACTACAGATCTACGGATCCCGGCAAGTATACTAGCCGGATCCCTTATAGAAGGGAACCGTCCTTCTGGATAACAGATTTTCCATGCAAAATAAAAACCACTCTCTTCCTAAAAGTAATGTTCTACTAGAATGTCAAACATTAAGTAAGTTAAATGTCATTGTTAATAAACATCTTGTAAAAATGTTAGGTAATCATTGTCTTATGATAACGCTACACGCGTCGTTCGGGGTCAAGGAAACTTCCTTTTCTTCGAGCAAGTTTTATAACACCCTAGGCAGTGAACCTAATCGTTGTAGTGTAGTAATTAGGGTAAGCCACGGGTATTGATATCGTTCTCTAGGGGAATAGGAATGCTAGTAAGGAGTTACTACGCTAAGGTTGAGGTTGAAGAAGATTATTTTTTTGTATTTTTATATTTTATGAAATTGAAAGGTACAAATCTCGGGTATTGGATTTGGGGGGGTTGGTATTTCTACCGATTACTCTACTATTATCTAATTATCTAAACTAAGGTTGTGGGAGTCTATGTCTAATTAATGTGTGCTCGTATGATAGTTTAAAGATGTGTTTACTTAGGTTTTACTACTCCTTAATTATCTCCTATTGATGGTTGAGTTGTCACGTCCTTATTCTTAGTTGCGTTGTGTGTCTAAAGTTGTAGGGTATGCGTTTCTCCCTAACTCTTCGAACTTACCAAAGGGTCTCGTCTACAAAACCCACTAGGGATGATAAATTCTTACTCTAAGGCACTCTTTGGATGGTTTAGCCTACAACTACTCAGGTAATCATATTCTAAGGTTCACAAAGATGAATCAAGCATTAAGTACACAACGAATGACCTATCGCATTACTAGATCATTAGTCAACTAAGATAAGAAACAACCAATCAATATTCAATAATTAAGTTTCATATTCCTAAGCAAACACACAAGTAAATTAGCCGGACATGGAGAACATGCAAGCATACACACAAATAATCAAAGACATAATTGAATTGATGAAGTAAATACTTATCTTGATGTAAAATAGGGTTTAGAACCCTAAAATACTGTACAAGATACCCCTGGTTCGGTTTTAGGTTTTTACTCCAAAAGACTCTCTCTAAAACTGAAAAATTCGGATTCTATATATAAGATTACATATGCGACGGCGTCACCTTATGTTTCGTGACGCCGTCGTGTCGCCGTCATTAGGGTTTCGTCTTGGCCACGTTAACCTTGCGACGGCGTCACCTTATGCCTGTGACGCCGTCCTCTTCAGCTTCTGACGCCGTCTGGGTCACATCTAGGCCGTCTGAGTTGCGACGGTCTACTCCTTTAAAGCCCGACGCCGTCTCTTGAAAATACGAGTTTTGTCTTCTGACCCGTCACAAAATCCTACGACGGCGTCGCAGTTAAGCAGTGACGCCGTCGCCTTCTATTTTCAGCAGCTTTGAGTGTCTCGATTCTGACTTTGGCCATTTTCTTCGTATATTCGCGCCTTTTCGTCCAAATAAGTGCCATTCCAGCATTTTGCCTTCAAGAGACCTAAAAAGTGAAAAGGAACGATATTAAGCAATAACGGATACAAAAGTGATCAAATAAGGGCTAAAACGACCCCTCAAAATGGTACATTTTAAAACCTTATCATCTTACCCGTAATACGTCACATCCTATTAACTTGTCTTTCCTATAGGTTTCGCTATGTCGCATGAATATGAGTTTGATTTTTCATTCACTAGCGTCTACACTCCTGACATCTCCCTTGAGCCCAACGCACCTGGCAATCATGTCCGTGGGTTCAATAATCTCGAAACCCGTCACTTCCACGAATACGAAGAAGGTATCAATACCTCCTTCCGAACCATAGGATTGGAATATCTTCTCGAAATTAATGAGAAAATATGTCCAAGGTTTGTATTGGAATTCTTCCGTCAAGTCGAACTCGTTCGTAACGAGGATCGTTCTCTATCTCTTTGGTTTTGGATCAAAAACCAAAAGTTTGTTTTAACCCTTGGGAAATTTGCTCAAATTCTCCGAATTCCAAATCATGGACAATGTGCCTTCACCGAAGATTGGTCTCTTGATTCTCTCTTCAACTTTCATGAAGAAAATAGTCCATATTGTTCTCACATACCCTCCCCGGAAGATTTGAATCGCATAATATGCAAACCTCGACCATATTACTCTAATCCAAACATTATCTGTACAAAGGATATCCGAGAAGAGTATAAGGCTCTCGCACTCATCCTACGGGAAAATGTTTGGAGTCTTAGGGGAAATCGAGAAATCCTTCCCGCTTGTTGTGCTCACATAATGTATTGTTTGATAACACAACAACCATACAATCTCGCCTACTTCTTCGCAAGGCGAATTGTAAATCTTCAAGGCTCCAAGAACAAACTCATCCCTTATGGAATGTTCTTGACGCGCCTTTATCATAACATCATTTTCTTCCACCCTCAATTACAAAGTCCGTTGTACGTACTTGTGAACAAGATGATGGAACCTCTAAACACGTCTCTCATGAAGACTTTCTTCATTCCTGAATCAGCAAACACTCATCAACCATTTGATGATCCTTCTAGCGAAAACGCTCAAGGAACTTAGTAATCTTTCAAATAGGATCAATCCTTAGTATTCATGCTTTATCAATGTAATCCAATTTCTTTCATGAAATAAAACATTTTACATTTGATATTTTAGTGTTAGAACCTCTTTAACTAACCTTGAAATATAATGCATTGTCAAAATCATTGCATACCTTAAGTAAAGGTTCTGCTTAGCAGATAGACGGATCCCAAAGGTTGTGCTATACGGATCCCTACTCTTAGGGAACCGTGGGATCCGGCAAACAGAAAATGCAATTGCAATCATTGTATTTCAACCATGTCTTTAGAACACTTCACACCAAATTAGACATAGTGCCTTAAGGCAAATTGAGTCCTTATCAAGTTAAATAGATCTTTCGTACTCACACATTACTCATCTAGATCACACTCATGACGCTTGTAGATCTATCGTTTCACTTAAACCCATTACTCTTCCGCTCTCAAGCTCACTCATCATCTCTCACATGATCCCTCACATCTAGCCTTGGAAATCTTTCAATTATGGCAAAATTGATCATAATCATCCTTACCTCAAAATTGGTCGAAATTGATCAAATTATAGTTTTTCCATCTTAAGCATTTAGGATATTCTCCAAAACATTATCCTAAGTCACTATCTGATCTCTAGGATCATTTAGCTCCATTTGACACTCTCATAATTTTTAGTGTCATCTTTCTTCATTCATTGGTACTCATGAAAGTTCCAATTTCTTCCATAAAAAGCAATCATTAGCTACATCACTCATTACCCTTAAGTATTTGAGCACCTCTTCATTTAAGACACTTAGATAAACTGAAACACTCAAGAAGAAATAGGCATTAGACCTTACAAACATCATTGCTATCTTTTCTTAGCTACTGATAGACGGATCCCTAGGATTAGCCTAGGCGGATCCCTCAATGGAGGGAACCGTGGGATCCGTATGACAGATTTATGTCAACTCTAACCAAAACAATCATTTCAAGCTCATTTTGCTAACTTGAACACTCCATCTCATCTTAAATGAGTTCCTAGATTAGTACAACTCTGAAGTTGACTCTTGTGCATGTTAATCATCACATTCCAATGAATTTTAGTGGCTTAAGTCTTGAATGCACTTGCCAAATCCTTTGCTATATAAACCACATTGTTAGGACTCCCAAAGTCATCATCTTCATCCTCATTTTTCAGCACTTAGAAATCTTTACAAACCTCTTGAAATCATCTCATCATGAGGAAAGCTCCAAGTGGTATCTCATCCACCAAAGAACTACCCAAAAAAATTGCTCGTGTTGTACACGAAATCTCTTCAACCGAATCATCTCCGGTCAAGTCCACTAATGCAAGGATTTCTCCTCCACCAATCAAACCAATCCCTAAAAGGATAGAACCCACAAAACTACCTATGCCAAACACCACCATACCTCCTAGGCCAAACAATCCCATCTCCACTAAACCATCACCATTTGTTCCTAGAGCTATCTCATTCACAACTCCACTATCATCACCACACCTCTACAATTAGAGGATTTGCCTCCTAGGCCGTCTCATCCTCCTCCACCGGCAACATTCTCCTCATTAGGAGGAATAATGGTACAAAATCAAGGTGTTGAGTCAACACTAGCTCCGGCTTCCGTTTCGTCGTCACTATCATATAATCCTATTTGGATTATGAGAAATTATCAAAGTCAACCACCCGACCATATGGAAGTTGACACTTCTCTACCACCACCATCATTCTTGGTCGAGCCATCTTCAAATGTGCCTCCACCATTCCCTCTGTTGTTTGAGGCTCCCCAACCCGCTTTACTTGATCCTTCGCATCAAGCAATTTCATTTCTTCCACCACCACTACCTAGCCATGACAAAGATTGTTATCATTGTCAACATGTTGAAAGTTTGATACATGAACTACGAGAAGATCAACGTTTCATGTTCTATCACCTCCTCTAACGTTTCGACGAGATTAAACCTAAACAAACTTGAGCTAGAGGATTTTAGTGGTGTCCTAGTATCAAGCGTTACTTAGATAAGTCTAGTAATTCCAAAGTCATGTATCGTTCATTTTATTGGTTTTTAGAGTCATGTATATCATATCTCTAGTTTTATTAAATGAAATTACATGCTACTTTCTATATTTCTGAGTATATGATTATGTTGTATAATACATATCTCACTTTGATATTAACATTATTTGTTATATCACCATTGCTGAATTCAGTCATCAGCCAGACGGATCCCTGAAATCCGCCTAGACGGATCCCTACAAGGAGGGAACCGTGGGATCCGTGAGACAGAAAACTATTTCTCTACTAACTTGAATCATATTTGCAAGAAATTATGCATTATACATGTTTTCTAATCTTTGTTTTGTAGTTATTCAATTTACTCATGAAGACTTTAACACTCTAAAGCTAGGGGGAACTTTGTGTCAAAGCAATACATTGCAAAATCACTTGCAATATTAGGATTACATTTCATGACGTCCTTTTGCAAAGTTGCAATCATCAAGGGGGAGCATATTCGTCACATAGACGAAATAGTTTGCAAACTTAGTTGCAAATGAACTAGCTTAGTATTAGTTTTTTTGACGCCCTCACATAGGGATGGACTCGTCAAGGGGGAGTTAAGACGAGATCCTTTCCCGTTACTTGCTTTCTACTTTTTCTTTCTTTTCTGTTTTTCTTAAAACAATGTGTTAGTTTCCTTTCGAAGCTCTTTTTGTTTCGACAAAAAGGGGGAGAAGAAAGTAAAAACTACAAATTTAAACCTTCACGAATTTTAGCTTTTCCTTAAAATAATTTTATGTTTTGTCATCAACAAAAAGGGGGAGATTGTTAATACAAATAAGCCGTAAAAACGTTTATTTATATTTTACGATCTTCTAATGTTTTGTCGATAACAAACGTAAAATCATGTTAACGAAACAAATAAAATACGTAAATGGTTTGAGCCAATAGTTTTCTAACACACTTACGTTTTCACATAAAACACTAAAACAAGTATAAGTGATTTTATGATTTAGTATTACATATGTACAACAACTAGTGTTTACATATTTGGGTAAAATATACACATAACTAGTATGTAGTATATTGGGTAATATAAATGGGTAGAAACTTAAGTATCATAACCCATTGACCAAATACATTTAATGTAGTTGGGTACAACCCAAAGTCCATGACCCATATCCATGGAGCTTGACCCATAACCCATTGCATGACATCATGCTTATGTCATATATGAATAATATCCATAACCCATGGTATTGACCCATACCCATTTGACTAGGCGCATTGCACTCATGAGATACATTGTATCTAATAAAAGACCCATGGATCAACCTATAACCCATGACCCATGACCCATGACCCATAACCAAAATACCCATGGGCAAAGAGGAGCGTCCCACGGATCCCTAGTTTTACACTAGACGGATCCCTTGTGGGAGGGATCCGTGGGATCCGGGGAACAGTAGGTATTTTCTCTCTATAAATAGTGAGCCATTTCTTCATTGTTTCTCACCCCTTTCTCACATACTTTCCCCTTGAGTTAAAAACTCTATAACCCCAGATCCAAGAGATCTATGTTTGTAGTTTTGTTTTTGTGTGATTCTCTAGGTTCCTCTTAAAGGCGAAATCACCACCTTTGAAGTCAAGCAAGCTCAAGTCCATGAGTTGCCATGCTTCCTCATCATCAAGACTACTGAAGTCCTCTTGTTGATGGTTATTTTCTTTCTTCTAAGAAGTGTAGTGTTGAAGACATTAGTGAAATATGTCTCAAGTGTCAAAACGAAGACATTAGTGAAAGGTGTCGATCGTTGATAGTGTAGGCATTAGTGAAGGGTGCCTAGAAGTCAGGTCACAAGACATTAGTGAAGAGTGTCTTGAAGATCTAGTCAAAGGCATTAGTGAAAGGTGCCTAAGATGTACATTCGATATGGTATGTTTCGATGTACAAGATAGACTAGTATTAGATCCAAGGATATTGATATCCTTGATGATGTTGTAATAAGGAGTTGGTCTCCTTTGGGGTTAGGTGATTGGTGTTGTGTTGGGTAGTAGTTCCTCCATTGTAATGGAGCTCGGTACTTAGCCTAGTACCGGATAAAGGGTAGGCGACGTTGTGGTAGGTGCGGTTCACCTTGGTGTGAAAGAACCCGGTGGTTAGCCTAGTACCGGAAAAAGAGTAGGCGACGTTGTGAAGGCTTCTCCGCCATAAGGATTCGGTGTTGTGTAGTGATTACGAACTCTCGAGTAGGTGACTCGGGGAGTGGAGTAGGGCAAGGAAGGTGTCCTTGTAGCCGAACCACTATAAATACTCGTGTTGTGGTTTTGTGCTTCTTACTCTTTATCTTTTCATTACATAGTTATATTTCTATATGTTTGTTTATCAACATCCAACACACATCCAAATAGATTGACATAAGTCAATCTAAATAGTTTAAAACGAGTTTTAATTGGCAAAACTATTCAACCCCTTTCTAGTTTTCCACAAATTACTCAGAAACCCAAATTGCTTCTTTCCCTCTCTTCTCTTCTTCCTGGAGTGACACCAACAACCACATACACACTCTAATTCTCTGGAAATTTCTTTAATTAACTAGTAATAGATATTTATTTATTTATCTTTGCACAATGACAATCATAGCCCCTCAAATCTCATTCTTCCTAGTTTAGCCACACATCTTTATACTACTTGACACTTGCTTATATGCAATTTATAACTTTATCATTTCCTAAAAATACATCCTAGATAATTTAATATCATTACTTTTATTATAAAATAATACCTCATCGGGTTACGGGCGTAATAGATATGTGTACAGTTGGAATGATCATGAACTAAAGATCGTTGGAATTGGAAATATCATGGTGAAGGTGCATGATGGTATAGTTCGTACTATTCGGGATGTGCGACACGTGGAGGGCTTGAGAAAAAATCTATTGTCTCTGGGACAATTGGATGATCTTGGTTGTAAGGTTGAAATACAAAACAAGATCATGAAAGTTATAAAAGGCGCGCTTGTACTTATGAAAGGTAAAAAGGTGGCTGCGAACTTATACCAAATGAAGGGAGATATAATGGAGGAGGGGGAAGCATCTGTTGCTTCACATAGTCCAAGTCATAGAATTGCAGTAACATAGCATCAAAAGCTTAGACATATGTCAGAACAAGGAATGAAGATTCTTGTTGAAAGGAAGTTAATTCCTGGCCTCACAAAGGTTTCTTTACCTTTTTGTAAGCGTTGTGTTATCATCAAGCAACATCGCCTAAAATTCAAGATATCAAATTCTAGAAGTGTCTCTATTCTAGAATTGGTTCACTCTGATGTATGGCAGGCACTGGTTCTATCCCTGGGAGGAGCAAAGTATTTTGTATCCTTCATTGATGACTATTCCAGGAGATGTTGGGTGTACCCAATCAAGAAGAAGTCTGATGTGTTTGAAGTTTTCAAAGTTTACAAAGCGCGGGTTGAGCTTGATTCTGGAAAGAAGATCAAGTGTTTGAGGACAGATAATGGAGGCGAATACATTGGTGATGAATTTGATACATTTTGCAGGCAAGAAGGAATCAAAAGGCAGTTCACAACGGCATATACTCCTCAACAGAATGGAGTGGCGGAACGGATGAACATAACCTTGTTAGAAAGAGCAAGAGCAATGTTGGCAACTACAAGCTTGGAAAAATCGTTCTGGGCAGAAGCAGTCAATACCGCATGTTATGTGATAAATCGTTCACCTTCAACTGCAGTTGAGTTGAATACACGACGGAGATGTGGACGGGAAAGCCAGTCAACTATTCAGACCTTCATATATTTGGAAGTCATGTGTACGTTATGTACAATTCTCAAGAAACTACAAAGTTGGATCCAAAATCCAGAAAATGTTTGTTCTTGGGGTAAGCTGACGGAGTAAAGGGGTATCGCTTGTGGGACCTCACTTTGAAAGTAATCGTCAGCAGAGATGTTGTCTTTGTGGAAGACAAAATTCAAGATAATGAAGAAGGTGATAGCACTACAAGAGAAACTACATCAATACAAATGGAAAAGCAATTTCAGTCAAGTGATTCTTCTGAAGCCGTACCACAACACGATGTGAATGAGACAACCGAGTCTCAAGCTCTAATGACTCGTAGTCTTAATCGTGAAAGAAAATGTTAATACAAATATCGTCATTAAACGTTATTTATATTTTTGATCTTTGCCTAAGTTTTGTTAACGACAAAAGTAAATTTAATTTATAAAAGCTTAAAGCTTGTCAAGTTTATTAGATATTAAAACAAGCTTTCTCAAACAATATATTCATCATTCAAGCATTTACATTTATGATTAGTAACATCTTGATATGACTCTAATCATTATGTATGATAGTAGTTTGTAGAATGTGTTAGGTTCTTAAAACCAAACACTACTTAAGCATTTGCATATTTCTATAAATAGTAATACAACATTTGACATCATGTATTACATCATGGAAATCATTAGAAGATTCCATTAGATATTTTGTGAAGATTTGTACTCTTCATATCTTGCACAATCTCACTTAGATATAGTTGACTTTAGGCAAGATTTGATATCTTGACTGTCAGACTGGCGGTACCAAATTGGTACACGGGCGGAACCCTTTTAAGGGGTCCGCCGTCCGTGGACGCTCCTGTCCAATTTGGCTATAAATAGCAATGCCAAGCCAAGTAGTTTCTCATCCCTTTCTAACATACTCTCATACATATCTTCTCTCTAACCTTTCTAATTCAGTTTCATATCATATTAGTGATCTCTTTTGTAGCAAAGAAGATCAAGTCATATTCAAGCTTCAACGAGAAGTTGGAAGTCTTGTTTGTTTAGTGTTGTATGATCTAGTGTTGATCCATAATTCATTGTTGTATCAAACCATCATAATCTTGTGAGTGTGAGTGGTTAGTATTTTAGTCCTCAAAATACATTGTCTGTGGGAGTAGTTGTACCCTTGGAAAGAACTCGACATCTAGCTTAGTGTCGGAAATAGTGTAAGCGAAGTGTAAAGGTTTTCTCCGCCGGTGAAAGGAGCTTGTTGACTAGTGAAGTTAAACTCTCGAGTGTGAGACTCGGGGAGTGGAGTAGGGCAAGGAAAAAGAGTCCTTGTAGGCCGAACCACTATAAACAACTTGTTATGGTTTGATCATTTCTTTCCTTATTTACTTATTACATATTGCTTGCATATTTCATTAACACACTTAAGATCAATATCAATTGATCTTTCAATAAGTTTCAAAACAAAGTTTTTAATCGGTAAACTATTCAACCCCCCCCTTCTAGTTTTCTACAATTGGTACCAGAGCCTCGGTGCTCAAGAATTTCTAAAATAACTTGTATTTTATAAACTTGAAACGATCCATGGATTCTGAAAACTTTAAAGAAGGGCAATCTATGCAAAGACCATCACTCTTTGAAACCAATGGATTTATCTATTGGAAAAACCGTTTTGAAACATATGTAAAATCAAAAGATATAGATCTTTGGTTTATTATTGTTAAAGGAGATTTTAGTTCTACAACAAAGGATATTTCCGTTGATGAACAAAAGAAATTAGTTGCTAAAAATAATGAAGCTAAAATGATGCTTTATAATGCTTTACCTAGAAAAGAATATGAAAGAATTTTTATGTGTGAAACCGCCAAAGATATTTGGGAATCTTTAATTGTTACACATCAAGGTAATTCACAAGTCAAGGATAACAAAATTGATCTTCTTGTTCAACAATATGAAAAATTTGTTATCCCTGAAGATGAAACCATTGATTGTGGCTTTGCTCGTTTTAACACTATCATTACATCACTTAAAGCACTTGATGAATCTTTTCGTAGTAAGAACTTTGTCAGGAAATTTCTTAGAGCACTCCATCCCAAATGGAGAGCTAAAGTGACCGCTATTGAAGAATCAAAAGATCTCTCAATAATGTCACTAGACGAGCTAATTGGCAACCTCAAAGTTCACGAAATGGTAATGGAGAAAGATTCGGAGATCATCAAAGGAAGAAAGGAGAAGATCAAATCCGTTGCTCTTAAAGCAAAGGCGGAATCAAGCGATGATGGTGAATCTTGTTCCGATAGTGAAGATGAGGAGTATGCCATGGCCGTTAGAGATTTCAAGAAGTTCTTTAGAAGAAGAGGAAAGTTTGTAAGACAACCTCGAGAAGAAAAGAAGCCATTCCGAAAAGATCGGGATGATAAGAAGATTAAAGGTGAAAGAAAGTGTTTTAGATGTGGTGATGCAAGTCATCTCATAGGAGAATGTCCCAAGCCACCTAAAAGCAAAACTCAACGAGCTTTTTTAAGTGGTGCTTGGAGTGATAGTGAAGACGATGAAGAATCAAGCAAGGAAGAGATCGCTCTAATGGCACATGAGTCAAAATAGGTATGCTTGAAAGTTGGATTGGAACCTGATGAATGGATAAAAGATAGTGGATGCTCACGACACATGACGGGCAACAAAAGTCTCTTCTCATCATACCAAGAGTATGACGGAGGTAATGTCACTTTCGGTAGCAATCTCAAAAGCAAAATCATTGGCAAAGGTACGATTGCTCATAACTCTCTAACTATTGAAAATGTTGCTAATGTGGATAGGTTAGGATTTAATCTACTTAGTATTAGCCAACTATGTGATAAAAAGTATAAAGTACTATTTGATGAAAATGGTAGTAAAATACTAAAAGATGGTATCACCATAGCTAAAGGAGTTAGGAAAAATAACATATACGTTATGAAAATAGATAAAACATATAATGACAAACTTTGCTTAACAACTTTAGACGATAGCTCATCTCTTTGGCATAGACACTTAGGTCACGCTAATATGAGACTTATACAAAACCTATCTTCAAAAGAGTTGGTTAGGAATTTACCAAAACTAAAATATGACCAACACTTTTGCGACGCTTGCAAAATTGGTAAACAAACACATAGTAGTCACAAATCTAAAAATATGGTGTCCACATCTAAGTGTCTAGAATTATTACATATGGATTTGTTTGGACCATCCGCTATAAGAAGCTATGGAGGCAACTTATACACTTTGGTCATAGTAGATGATTACTCAAGGTTTACTTGGACGTTATTTTTGAAAACCAAAAATGAAGCTTTTGATAAATTTGAAATACTTAGCAAGAAAATTCAAAATCTTCTAGGTGTCAAAATTGTGTCGATCCGAACGGATCATGGTAGTGAATTTGACAACGAAACTCAATTTGGAAACTTTTGTGATACAAATGGTATAACACATAACTTTTCCGCTCCACGAACACCTCAATCAAATGGAGTAGTAGAACGTAAAAATAGAACAATTCAAGAAATGAGTAGAACAATGCTTAATGAACAAAACAATCCTCAAAAGTTTTGGTGTAACGCCGTTGACACTTCTACATATATTTTAAATAGAGTCCTAATACGTCCTTTCCTAAACAAAACACCATATGAACTATATAAAGGTAAAAAGCCAACATTAGGATATTTTAAAGTCTTTGGTTGTAAATGTTTTATTCTTAATACTAAGGATTATCTCACCAAGTTTGACCCAAAGTCTTATGAAGGTGTATTTCTTGGTTACTCTCAAACTAGTAAAGCTTACATTGTCCTAAATAAAGAAACAATGATAGTCGAGGAATCGTTGAACATAACATTTGACGAAAGTCCACCTCCCTCTAAGACATCACCTTTGGTAGATGATGACTTAGTTGAAAGTCAAATAATTGAAAGTCAAATTAATAATAACAAGGAAGATGAACCATTAAATAAGGAAATTGTCAACATAAAAGAATCTAAAAGTCATCCATTAGAAAAGGTCATAGGAAAACTTAATCAAAGAACCTTAAGATCACAAGCTCAAAATCAAAGTAATCATTTTTGTTTTGTATCCACCATTGAACCAAAAACCATAAATGAAGCAATAAAAGATGAATCATGGGTAATTGCCATGCAAGAAGAATTAAACCAATTCGTTAGAAATGATGTTTGGAAACTAGTTCCAAAACCCAAAGATCAAACTATAATTGGAACAAAATGGGTCTTTCAAAACAAAATGGACGAAAATGGTGTAGTATCTAGAAACAAAGCTAGGCTTGTTGCACAAGGTTATAATCAACAAGAAGGAATTGACTATGATGAAACTTATGCACCGGTAGCTAGACTTGAATCTATTAGAATATTACTTGCTTATGCATGTGCTTATGATTTTAAATTATTTCAAATGGATGTTAAAAGTGCTTTCCTTAATGGGTTTATTAACGAAGAAGTGTATGTTGCTCAACCTCCCGGTTTTACCGACTTTGAGAAACCACATCATGTCTTCAAACTCAAGAAAGCATTATACGGCCTTAAACAAGCACCTAAAGCTTGGTACGACCGTCTTAAGACTTTTCTTATTGATAACAAATATACTATGGGATTAGTAGATAATACTCTTTTTACTAAGAAAAAGGAATCGCAAATTATTATTGTTCAAATATACGTTGATGACATTATATTCGGATCAACTTGTCAAGAGCTATGTGATGATTTCTCTAAAATCATGCATGACGAGTTTGAAATGAGTATGATGGGTGAGTTAAACTTCTTTCTAGGACTTCAAATCAAACAACTAGATGATGGTATTTTCTTTAATCAATCTAAATATATAAAAGACATGCTTAAGAAATTTGGTCTTGAAGATTCCAAACCAACTAAAACACCCATGTCCTCGGACACTAAACTCACCAAGGACGAAGAAGGTGAATCCATAGATAACACTAAATATAGAGGAATGATTGGTAGCCTACTCTATCTTACGGCTAGTAGACCCGACATTATGTTTAGTGTTTGTCTATGTGCTCGCTTTCAAGAAAACCCAAAGGCATCACACTTAGAAGCATTAAAAAGGATTTTTAGATATATTAAGGGAACAACGTGTTTAGGATTATGGTATCCCAAAGGAACGGGTATAGAAACCATAGTGTATGCCGACTCGGATCATGCCGGTGATTATGTCGATAGAAAAAGTACAAGTGGTATTTGCACTTTTGTTGGACATTGTCTCACCTCATGGTTTGCAAAGAAGCAAACGGCTTTAGCCATCTCTACTACTGAAGCCGAATACGTCTCAGCCGGAAAAGCATGTCAACAAGCTCTTTGGATGAAGCAAGCTCTCGTAGACTACGGAATTCATCTCAATGACATTGTGATACTTTGCGACAACAAAGGAGCCATCGATCTCAGCAAGAATCCCGTTCAACATGCTCGTACAAAGCACATTGAAATCCGTCATCACTTTCTTCGCGACAATGTTCAAAAAGGAAACATTTCAATCGAGAAAGTATCCTCCGAAGACAACATTGCCGACATCTTTACTAAACCTCTTAAACGAGAACCTTTTAATCTTCTTAGACTTGGTTTAGGGTTAATGGAACCAAACATGTAGGATAAACATAGCCTAAAACATTGGAATAGTCAAACCAAAACAATTTTGCCTTGTATCTGCTACTGTAGCCACGTCACCAAACGAAAACACGGACGGAACCAAAAATTTGGTGCCGTCTGGTCCGTGGTGTCTACAGAAGCAAAACTGCTTTATACATAACATCCTCTTCCTCACAACCCACTTTACCAAAACGTGTAAAACTTAAACCAAGCTCATTATTGTCATCTTCCCACTCACTAATCACTGAAGATAACATCATTGTAAGTATCCTAACTACATTTCATCTCTTAAATTCTGAGTCTAGGATTCTTATTTATGCACAAAACTATCACAAATCATTACATGGGGTTTTATGTATGCTTTTATACCAAATATGAATTCAATTGGCAAATTGCATAACTAGTCATTCAAATTAGGTACTACATTATCATATTGCATAAACAAATCATGTTTCCCACTAATTGATAGATAATAAATATAAGGCCTTATTCAAACAACCAAACACCCCATGTCAAAAGTTTTGAAAAGCTTCTCACTTGTAGGAAAACATTTTTCATTGCTAATACAAATAGAAACGTTAGAATTTTCATCACTTGCATGCTCTTGAATACTAAAGGTATTGCATAACTAATATGCACTCCCGGGTATATTCAAATGTAGCCACATTGAATTAGGAGCATTTGGGTTATCTCATGGTATTTGCCAAACACTCCACTAAAACCATTTTGTGCATAAAATGAGTCGAGATAACCGCAACTCCAAATTGTTTTCATATAGGCACACACTAGAATCAAAAACGTTAAAATTTATTTTCATTTTTTTTAACATGTTAATTCTTGTCCTTAGGAATAACCATGGTAGCCGCAAGATTCTATGATCACAAAGACACTCTTAACTACATTCCCAAACACCACAAAACCAAAGGACTCACCAAGGAACAAGTAGAAATATTTAGGGGTCTAGAATCAAGGTATTTCCACGAGGGTAGAACCATTCACCCATCCTTCCTTGAGCACACTAATCTTCGTGAAGAACTAGCCGCCATTCAATTCGATTGTCTTCTTGACATCGATGAACCAATTTGTCCTAGGTTTGTGTTAGAATTCTATGCTAGTGTGACCGGCTTTAGTGATGAAGACGATGATGAATTCTGTCTTAGGTTTAGAATCAACCAAAATGACTACACCATCACCTTAAGCAACTTTGCTCAAGTGTTAGGAATTCCCAACCGAGGAACTTGTGTCTACACGGATAAGTGGTCACTCATGGCTCTTGATACAATCAATGACCGCTCTCTTCCCTACATAACCCGTTTGGCCGATAAGGATGTCATCCGTGAACACCTTTTTAACCCAAAAAGTGATACAACCCGAGTCACCCGAAAGGGAAAAGAGGTAAACCGAGATCCATATGGAATGGAGCTAAATGAACTTAAGCCCGAATTTAAGAAATGGGAGGAACTACTTAGAGCCAACGTCATTAGCACCATAGGGAATAGGGATCACATAAACGCTTGTCTTTGCCACATGCTCTACAACGTGTCCACCCGACAACCATTCAACTTAGCCTACTACATAGCTAGGAGAATGATTGATATTCCAACTCAAGGATCCGTTGCTCTTCCATACGGGATGCTTCTCACCCGTCTCTATAGAAACTTCGCTCCAATTCCACCAACCCCAAAAGGGATGCACCTTCACTATGAACTCATCCCTCACATCTTTGTACCTTTGAGTGATGCTCGAGTTGCTAAGACTAAAGGCAAGAGAACTAAACCTCCAACTCCTTCATCATCATCATCAAATAGCTCCGAGGATGGTCTTCCAAGCTCTCATCTTCCACCTCAAGAGTATTACGCATCTCTTCCCGAGATTGAGAATGAATCAGCAGAATTCAAACAAACTAAGGGAATGTTCAAGTGCCTTGGTAGGATGATGAACAAGATTTACAAGAAGTTGGACAAATAAGGGTACTTTAAGGAGTGTTTGGAACAATGCATTATCGTTAATGTTTGATACTATTTAGTTGCTTTTATTATGTAGGATGATAATATAACTTGAAACAATGATGTATGCTAACAATCTCATGCAGGGGGATAGCACAAGTATGCTATCAAATTTTACCCATTTTCACTATATTGTGAAAATCAATAAGCCTTGCTCAAAATCTATGCTCCACTATGTTTACATATGTGTTATTTACTTTTCCTAACTAGAAATGTTTAGTATAACATGTTTTGAGAAAAATTTCAGGTTTCGGAAATTTCCCCGACACCTAAAAACGAACTCTGTCCATATTTCAGCACTCCACGGATCAGACGGCACCATAATTTTGGTACCGTCCTTTATGTAGTTTGGTACCGCCATACCTGTACAGGCGGACCAGACGGCACCATTTTTAGGGTACCGTCCGTGTTTGATTTTGGTGCCGTGGATCCTCCAGGTAATTTTCTGAATTTCGACTATTTCGTGATTCCAAATTATCTTCCATCACTTATAAATCAATCTTAACTAGTTTATACTGTTATTAGAACTAGTATTATTCACTAAGGTATATAAGAAATCCATTTCCCACCAAAATTCAAAAATTTGAAAAATCCACCCAAGGAGCCCTTTTGCATAAAGGAAGGAACCAAATTTTTGGTACCTTCAAATCCGTGGGTAATCTGAATATTAGGAAATTCCACTCACTAGAACACATTTATTGCATATCTTTTCTTCTTCACTCCATCTTCTTTGTATGGATTGACTTGGGTGATATGACTAGCATTCAACCCACTTCCAAATCATTAGGAACCTCATCTCTTCAATGGTTCAACATCAAATCAAACCATTTCTCAACAATTTCTTACCTCTATAAATTGAAAGGCTTTACCATGATCATCCTCACACCTTCTTCATTCTCACTACTATCTAGCAAATCAAAACCCAAGTTAAAAATGACTAAATCATCACCAAAACCTTGCAAGAAAACCGCTAGAATGAGCGTAAGGCCTTGTTGTTTTGTTCATCTTAGCTCATCATCCGAATCTTCACCACTCACCATCTCATCTCCCATTAGAGATGATACACATCTTACCTTTGCTACACCCACTTCATCACACATTGTGATCACCACTCCACCACCAACAAAAACACCTACTTCACCTCCACCGACACCCATCCAGACATCCAAAACACCTTCACCAAGGTCTCCCACTCTCACTCCCATGGAGTTATTTTCAACTCCACCAACATCACCAAATCCTTTCCTAGAGGACTTGGAAGACTTGCCTCCTAGGCCAAGTCATCCACCACCATTGCCATCCTTTGGCACCATTGAGCGAATCGCTCATGAGTCACCTCGGTCATCCATTGACCCAAACGCCCCATTAGGGCCAAGACCTATCATTTTCCACCCCATTCACAAGGACATTCATGGTCCTTTATACGGGGATCATCCACTTCCATCATCAATGTCCCCTCATATTGAGGACATTCCGGACTGCATGTGGGATGACAATCCCACTAGAGAGGAGATTCAAGCCGAACTCCAAAAACTCCACCAATTCAAAGGCATGGTGGATTCTCACTTAAGTGAGACAATGCAAATGCAAAGTGCTTTGCTTGCATCCATCATGACCACTCCAAACATCCCCAACACCACCAACACATCCACCATTCCACCACCACAACCTCCCCAAACTTTCTACCCTCCAAGGCATGGTTGCTCAACTTGTGAGCAAACGGGTCAAACCGTGGAACGGACCCGGGTTATGGTCCATGACTTCCACGAAGAAATGAGGTTCATCCTCAACCACATTCTTGAGCGTCTCAACGCTCTTTCCCATCCACCATCACTTTAGGATGGTTTTAGAATAGTCTTTCTTTTTGCTTTCTTAGGATAATTTTTATTTTCTTGTACTAGAAACACATCATTGTGTTCTCTTTTCATGATCTTTACTCATAAAAAATTTTAACTAATGAATGTTGTTTATTATATTGTTGGTGTCATTACATAGTGTTTGGAAATGCTTGTGAATGATCATTATTACTAACAATTTTTTTTTGTAGCTTTATTTTCACAATCCATGTATCTTCCCATTAAAGCACCCAATTTAGGGGGAGCTTTGAACAAGGGGGAGATAATAGCTCGGGCTCATTACATTCCGCATAGCCTCTCCTTTTTGTTGAGACAAAAAGGGGGAGAAAATATAGAACTTTGAAATTACTTATAGTTGACTTTTCTGAAAAAGTCAAACTGCATACATTTGACTTTCTAAAAGTCAAACAGGAACCCTCATTGATAATACTTGACTTTTCTTAAAAAAGTCAAACTGTATACTTTGACTTTCTGAAAAAGTCAACATCATGCATAAACTAGTGAATTCTTTGACTTTCATAAAAAGTCAAATTTCATACACTTGTATTATCATTTCCTTTTCAAGTTCTAAAACTAATATTTTTATAACTCTTGTACAAACTTTGTTCCTTTTATAAAAATAAAATTTATATTTTGTCCTCAACAAAAAGGGGGAGATTGTTAATACAAATATCGTCATTAAACGTTATTTATATTTTTGATCTTTGCCTAAGTTTTGTTAACGACAAAAGTAAATTTAATTTATAAAAGCTTAAAGCTTGTCAAGTTTATTAGATATTAAAACAAGCTTTCTCAAACAATATATTCATCATTCAAGCATTTACATTTATGATTAGTAACATCTTGATATGACTCTAATCATTATGTATGATAGTAGTTTGTAGAATGTGTTAGGTTCTTAAAACCAAACACTACTTAAGCATTTGCATATTTCTATAAATAGTAATACAACATTTGACATCATGTATTACATCATGGAAATCATTAGAAGATTCCATTAGATATTTTGTGAAGATTTGTACTCTTCATATCTTGCACAATCTCACTTAGATATAGTTGACTTTAGGCAAGATTTGATATCTTGACTGTCAGACTGGCGGTACCAAATTGGTACACGGGCGGAACCCTTTTAAGGGGTCCGCCGTCCATGGACGCTCCTGTCCAATTTGGCTATAAATAGCAATGCCAAGCCAAGTAGTTTCTCATCCCTTTCTAACATACTCTCATACATATCTTCTCTCTAACCTTTCTAATTCAGTTTCATATCATATTAGTGATCTCTTTTGTAGCAAAGAAGATCAAGTCATATTCAAGCTTCAACGAGAAGTTGGAAGTCTTGTTTGTTTAGTGTTGTATGATCTAGTGTTGATCCATACTTCATTGTTGTATCAAACCATCATAATCTTGTGAGTGTGAGTGGTTAGTATTTTAGTCCTCAAAATACATTGTCTGTGGGAGTAGTTGTACCCTTGGAAAGAACTCGACATCTAGCTTAGTGTCGGAAATAGTGTAAGCGAAGTGTAAACGTTTTCTCCGCCGGTGAAAGGAGCTTGTTGACTAGTGAAGTTAAACTCTCGAGTGTGAGACTCGGGGAGTGGAGTAGGGCAAGGAAAAAGAGTCCTTGTAGGCCGAACCACTATAAACAACTTGTTATGGTTTGATCATTTCTTTCCTTATTTACTTATTACATATTGCTTGCATATTTCATTAACACACTTAAGATCAATATCAATTGATCTTTCAATAAGTTTCAAAACAAAGTTTTTAATCGGTAAACTATTCAACCCCCCTTTCTAGTTTTCTACAGAAAACGTCCGGTGTGGCACTCGGATTATGTTATGGAGGGTAACGTTGCATTCTGTCTTCTTATAGAGGAAGGAGAGCCATCAACTCTTCAAGAAGCACTGGATAAATCAGATGCATCATTCTGGATGGCAACAATGCAAAAAGAAATTGAAGCTCTTAATAAGAATAAAACGTGGGAACTGATGCCACTACCAGCAGGAAGAAAACCCATTGGAAACAGATGGGTGTATAAGATCAAGAGTAACGGTGATGACCAGGTGAAGAGGTATCGTGCAAGATTGGTAGTCAAAGGATGAGTCAACTTCAATGAAATATTTTCCCTTGTGGTTTAAATGACAACTGTTCGAATGGTTCTGGCAATATGTGCTACGTATGATTTACATCTACAACAGCTAGATGTGGAAAACTGCATTTCTTCATGGAAATATTGAGGAACAAATTTACATGCCCTAACTAGAAGGTTTTAAACAAAAAGGAAAAGAGAACTTGGTTTGCAGGTTAAACAAATATATGTACGGTTTAAAGCAGGCGCCGCGATGTTGGTACAAGAGATTTGATTCTTTCATCATTGGCCTTGGATATAACAGACTACACGCAGACCCTTGTGCATATTACAAGAGGTTTGGAGATAATGATTTTATCATCTTGCTGTTATATGTTGACGACATGTTGGTTGCAGGCCCCAACAAAGATCGTATCAGTAAACTGAAGGCACAAATCGCTAGGGAATTTGAGATGAAAGACCTTGGACCCACAAAAAAGATTCCAGGGATGCAAATTCACCGAGATAGATTTAGTAGTAAAATTTGGCTTTCACAGAAAAATTATATGAAGAAAATCTTGCAAAGGTTCAATATGCATGATTGTAAGCTAATATCAACCCCGTTTCCTACTAATGTCAAGTTATCCTCCAAGATGAGTCCTAACAGTGAAGAAGAGAGGATGGAGATGTCTCGAGTACCGTATGCATCGGTTGTGGGAAGTTTAATGTTCGCTATGATTTGTACATGACCAGACATTGCACATGCAGTGGGAGTAGTGAGTCGGTACATGGCGGAAACTGGTAGAGAGCATTGGGAAGCTGTGAAGAGGATCTTTAGATATATTAAAGGAACCTCGGATGTTGCATTATGTTATTGGGAATAAGATTTAACTGTCAAGGGATATGTTGATTCAATTATGCAGGTGATCTTGACAGAATTAAATCAACCATCGGGTATGTGTTTACACTTTCTGGCGAAATAGTAAGATGGGTTTCAAAACTGCAATCAGCTGTCGCTTTGTCAACGACAAAAGCAGAATATGTTGCAGCTGCTCAAGCCAGCAAAGAAGCAGTATGGTTGAAGATGTTGTTGAAAGAGCTCGGGCACGAACAAGAGAAAATTACTCTATTTTGTAACAATCAGAGCGCCTTGTATCTGGCAAGGAATCCAACATTTCATTCAAAGACAAAGCATATACGAGTTCAGTATCACTTCGTTCGTGAGAAAGTGGAAGAAGGAACCGTGGATATGCAGAAAATTCATACTGATGATAACGTGGCATATTATCTGACAAAAGCAATCAACTGTGACAAGTTCATATGGTGTCGATCCTCATGCGGCCTAGCGGAAATGTAAGCAACATGAAAGTGCAAGGAAGGATAACAGTGTGAAGATTGATTGGGTTTCAATCTAATCTTCAAGTGGGAGATTGTTATAAGATACATTGTATCTAAATGGGAATATATTATTGCAAGTGGGATGATGGAAAATGAGAATATATTCTTGCAAATGGATGGTGACAGGTGAATTGGATGGATAGAGATAGTTGGCAACTTGGGAAAACAACTTGCAGCCTATTACATGTACCAAACGCCTATAAAAGGCAACGAATGTTAGTTCATTCAGCATCCCATTCTCATTTCTTTCTTTCACATAGTGTCTCCTAGATTGTGAGTCTAGTTAGAGAGTTTGTCATATCTCTTGATACAAGAGATATAACTATTGGTGTTTATCCTTGTAACTAGAGAGGAATGTGTAACTCTTAATTTTCTACATAGTGAAACATATCTTTCTTTGCCCGTGATTTTTACTCTATTGAGGTTTTTCACGTTATATCCGTGTGTTATCTTTTATTACATTTCATATTTTAGTTGTTGATTTGCTTCAGTCAAATGTCAGTTTTCTCAACATGTCTGTCATGAAGAGATCAACGACCGAACGATGTCATGAATATTTAATTATGTCAAGTAAGACGAGCATATCATACCTTTCTGTGCTAGCAACATTGTAAGTGACTCGATAATAAAGTGAATACAAGGGATGTTCAAATCATGTCATTTTTTGTTCAATATTTATAAAATTATACTCTTTGCTGCAAAGTGGGCTATATGAAAACCTTATATTGAGCTGCTAAGATGTTGGGCCGTATTAATTTTATACCTTATGTGACTATAGTCGCTTAACACACAAGTAATTAATCGTCTATTATATATTCTGAAAGAAGCACTCTTATATTATTTTTTTATTAACAAGAACTAACTATCTCACGTTATATACATGACAAATTATCACACATGTTCTAACCAGGACTTGAACCAATAACTATTTAGTTGGGAAGCTTCTTACATAATAAATGATATCACCGGGACACAAACCCTTACTACTATATTCTTTACATTTTATTTCTACTCATAACTATACTTACGTAGTCACGTATGAAGAAGACAAGTGAAATTTATTTTTTCTCTTCCATCATATCATCCATACACTTTTACATACACACTAATAATACGAATAGAAAGATACGTAAGAAGAAAATATGAAGGGATATATCATTCTCCTTTTAAATGTGATACGCACAATCTCCATGAATACAATTTATTAATCTTAAGATTAAGTGGTTTAATACCTTAAATGGATTGTTAACCAAAGTGTCAAGTACGTGGCTAGCATGTTGAACTTTTCTTTCTTTAACATAATTAACAGAATAACTCAATATAAAATAAGTACTTAAAACCCTAGATCAAAAGTCAGAGACAACAATATTGTTAATATGTGCCTTTATGTAAAGCAGATATATAACCATAAACACTAATCTACTTTATAAAAAATGGAATAACCAAATAAACAATCCAAACACAAATTTTTATTTCCATAACAATGTCAAAACTCAAAAGGCAATAAACCTTTGACCTATGACTTATTCAGACAATGTCAATACAACCATTAGCAAAGCACTTCTTTCCCTGCACTCTACTACTACCTAATAAAATATTTAAAAAAACTTTAAATTTTGTATATTAAATTCAAACATCGTGCCACTACGTTCCATTCGTCCAAAAAAATAAAATTTTGATGTTATATATTTTGCATGATCTACATCAAGGCCGGCAACCTCTATAATCCAGAGTTCTCAACACTCATTTCATCATTTTTATGCAAAAACAAACTCTAGCTTTGATGCTTGCAATAGCGACTCCTTCTGCTTAATCCGTCGTAAGCAAGATCAGAAGATCATCACTTGATTGGTACGTAGATACTTGACTTATTTTCCATTGTAACTTCAAGTTTGTATTGGTTAACTTTGAAATTATGTTCTATCTATGAATACTTGTTTTCGCAAAAATTTTGGTTAGCTTTGCTGTTTATTTGTTACTCGTTAGTTTATAATATGTTATACTATCGATTATGGATTGCTTTTTGTTCGAATTATGATTTTAACTTTCGGAGCTTAGTTCAGATTTGATTTATGGGTAACATTTCAGGTTAAAAGATTGTCTCGATAGTTTTGAGCCGAAATAATCATATTTGGTTTTTTGATCACCCGATACTAATTTTCGAGACTTTAATTAACATGCATATCAAAACATCCTCTACGTCTTAGTAGGCAAGGTACATAACACCTTATGATGGAGCCATTTAGCCAGCGAAAACTTAGAAAACCGTCCATGAAACAAGTTTATATGAAGTAGACACGATATGTATAAAAAACTAGAGACAATTTGTGTAATAGAAAACTAATAAGGATCAAATCGTAATTTGGTACTATATACTGTAATACATTTTATCTTTTACTTATTGTATATGTTATGGATTTTGATCGAGAAGATACATTCTTACCTTATAATCACATCTAGTGTGCAAATAAATTTGTGAAAGGAATATGCACATATAAGAGTCACTATGGGCCTCAAAGGCCACAAAGTTTTAGGTCTTTGGTTATAACGAATTGAATTAGAGAGAACGAGCCAGAAGATAGTTTAACCACAACCCCTAATGCAAGAGCTAGCACGTCGTCGGACTAGTCTGGACCGGTCCAAGCGCATCTTTATGTAGTAGTCTTGTTATGTAGAAAGAATAGAAGTTCATGAATCTGAGCTGATCTGGTTGCTATAGAAATAATGGATTCGTCCCAACATCCTGATGAAACATTACTTTAGTAGCTAAGGAGCTTAATAAGTTAATAGTCTCTTTTATTGATACTTATTGATTTTACATTTTTTGCAGGCATCATGGCAACAAACCTATATTCAGGTCACAATAAAACCACGAGTTCCGTTTATATATTTGTTATAATCGGCTTATGTGGTTTTTTCTACCTTCTGGGCACATGGCAAAAAAGTGGATTCGGTAAAGGAGACCATTTAGCTTTAGAAATTACTAAAGCAAGCTCAAAATGCAACTTTCTTCCAAATTTTAACTTTGAGACTCACCATAATGGTGAAAACATCGACGAGTCAACAAAAGTAAGAGATTTTCCGCCTTGTGAGGCTAACTTTATTGATTATACACCATGTCAAGATCAGAAACGAGCAATGAAGTTTCCAAGAAATGATATGATTTACCGTGAAAGACACTGTCCTCCACAAGAAGAAAAATTGAAGTGTTTAGTTCCTGCACCACAAGGATACGTGACACCATTTTCATGGCCTAAGAGCCGAGATTATGTTCCTTATGCTAATGCACCTTATAAGGCTTTAACGGTTGTAAAAGCTAAACAAAATTGGATTCAGTATGAAGATAATGTGTTTAGATTCCCGGGTGGTGGTACTCAGTTTCCTGAAGGGGCTGATGCGTATATTGATCAACTTGCTTCTGTTATACCAATTGATAATGGGACCGTGAGGACTGCATTGGACACCGGTTGTGGGGTATGATTTTTTAACCTTTTTTCTATAGTTCTTGTCTTTCCCGGAATAAGAATTTATTTGTATGTTGGTGTACTTGGGGTTTGAAAAGTTTTGATTTTTGTAATGAAAGTTTGGTTCTTGTTTTGTAGGTTGCGAGTTGGGGTGCTTATCTTTGGAAGAGAAACGTTATAGCTATGTCGTTTGCACCTAGAGATAACCATGAAGCACAAGTTCAGTTTGCTCTTGAAAGAGGAGTTCCTGCGGTTATTGGTGTTCTTGGTTCAATAAAAATGCCTTATCCGTCTAAAGCTTTTGACATGGCTCATTGCTCTCGGTGCTTGATTCCATGGGGAACAAACGGTAAAGGAAATTTTATCATTTTGCGCTAACAACATTCTTGCTTCTCCCTGCGAGGTATCTTTATAGAAGTAAATTTCTTGATAAGTGTTTTTTTTTTGTAGCTGGTAAGTACATGATGGAAGTTGATCGAGTTCTTAGACCTGGTGGCTATTGGGTGCTTTCGGGTCCTCCTATCAGTTGGAAAATCAACTACAAATCATGGGAACGTACAATGGAGGATCTTGAGGAAGAACAACGTAATATTGAAGAAACTGCTAAGCTTCTTTGTTGGGACAAGATATCCGAAAAAGGAGAAATGGCGATTTGGCAGAAGAAAATGAATACAGAATCATGTCGACCTGCTGAAAATACTCCCGGGGTTGAATATTGCTCCAATGATCCTGATGATGTTTGGTAATAATCGTGTATTTATTTTTAAATATATTATCATATGGCTTTGATGAAAAACATTTGGTAAAGGGGGAACGGGTCAAATGTCTCAAACGGGTTGAAAGTTGAACAAATTCTCTTTTTGATGCATAGAATCTCGTATTGCCACCTCAACTCGAGAGTGACCTTCATATTCTAGAAACTTAAAATTTATATTTCTTTCGTGGCAATTTAGGTACAAGAAAATGGAAACATGTATAACGCCCGGAGGTTCTAATGGTGATGTCACCCAATACAAACCATTCCCCGAGAGGCTTTATGGCGTCCCTCCAAGAATTGCCAGTGGATCGATTCCTGGAGTCTCTTCTGATAAATACATGAAGAACAACAAATTATGGAAGAAGCGTGTAAATGGTTACAAAAAGTTCAATAGCCTTATTGACTCAGGAAGGTATCGCAACATCATGGATATGAATGCTGGTTTGGGAGGATTTGCAGCTGCACTCGACTCTTCAAAGCTATGGGTTATGAACGTTGTTCCGACTTTGGCTGAGACCAACACTCTTGGAGTTATATACGAACGTGGACTAATAGGCATCTATCACGATTGGTATGTATCATGACTAAAAAATGAGTTTTGGTACTGGCGGGCTAGGTAATGGGTCAAATGAGAACATTTTATGGGTCGGGTAAGGCTAGGTTGACTTGCTTTTGTCCACAAATTCTTTTATATAACTAACATGTTATATATGATCAGTAAAAGTCTAAAACTATACGATATAAGTAAATGGATGAGATAGGGGCCCCAGTCACTCATGAACGGGGTCGATTCGGGTTATCTTATATCTCAAGCGGGTTAAACGGGCAAAAATTGTTAAAAAAATCGGTCAAACGGGTTAGAAAGAAGTGGACTAAAGTTTATTTTTAATGCATAAAATCTCTTAGATCATATTATTTAAAAGATTAGATCATCGTTCGATAATTATGATGTTTCAATTAATATTCGACATGCTAATCTGTTACTAGTATCTAATTTGCAGGTGTGAAGCTTTTTCAACGTACCCACGCACGTATGATCTCATTCACGCCAACAGTATATTCAGTTTATACAATGACAGGTAAATACAACATAGTAGCAAATAGTTCTTAACATTACAAATACTTATTCAAGATCTTCTTGAAAGCATTGCATTTATCAAGATTGGTATCAAGATTGAAACTGTATTGAAATCCATGTAGATGTAATTTCGAAGACATTCTTCTAGAAATGGATCGAATCCTACGGCCAGAAGGTGCTGTTATATTGCGTGATGATGTTGATGTGCTCATGAAAGTCAAGAACATAGCCGAGTCAATGAGATGGGATACAAAACTTGTAGATCATGAAGACGGACCCATGGAGCCTGAGAAAATACTCATTGCTGTAAAGAAATACTGGGTTGTTAGTGAAAACAACTCAACAATCTCGCGGTAATCACCACAAGATTTTATGCCATTTTCGTCATTTACTGTATTTTTGCTAGATTAGAAGGATCACCTTAAGCAAATCGATCTTCTTTTTATTGTTGAGTTACCATTAAGTGGATTAAGAAGTGTAAACTTGAACTTTCTTCACTCATCTCTTGTTGACATTGATATACTTTTTTACTTCTTCTGTAAAAACACTGAAAAAGACAAAGCTAATGTTCAAATTAAAGTAGTATGTAACAAGCTGTGATCTTTTATATCAAGCTTTTGTCCTATAAAGAACAAGTACACTAGATTACAACCAAGGATCTTTCTTGAAAAAGAGAGAGCTTGTAGATTGGCATAACCTCTATATATATACAAAATGGTAGTTGTTAAGGATAAGTGGCATGTATCGTCTGTGTTCTTATAATGTAGTCACCAAGTCTCCGGTGGGTCCGTTCCGTGGCGATTTTATGGCTAAGTTAGCGTAAGCATGTGGTTACACTTAAAAGAAGATTTGTAACAGTAGTAGATGCTCATGTCAAAACACAAGAACACTAGATTACAACGAAGAAACTTTCGTTTAAAAGTTAGAGCTTGCTTATTGGCATAACCTTCATATATACACAAAGTGGGAACTGTTAAAGATAAATGGCATGTATCGTCTGTGTTCTTATAATGTAGTAACCAAGTCTCCAGTGGGTCCGTTCAGTGGTGATTTTATGGCTAAGTTAGCGTAAGCAAGTGGTTACACTTGAAAGCAAATTTCTAATGACAGTGCATACTCAGAAGTTTTTGTGACAGTGGTACATACTCATGTTAAAAAACATTGATCATGCCGACAAGCAACTTTTAGTAAATTTTTCGGAAATTTCTTGATCAAGCCATGTATGTGATTTGGGTTATTCGACTTCTCTTTCGGTTACACAGACTTTTGATATGACCATTAGTTTTGTCATTTGATCAAAATTCAAAGAACTTTATGATTGTGTGGTTGCTGTATGCTGCATTAAGTTGTTTATGTGTGGAAAGGCCAAATGGGTCAATAAAATTGACCCTAAACTACAAAACTTTCCAAGATAAACTGCCTAATGATACAAAGAGGTAGGGTCTTGATACACCTTTATATTGTGAAGTCATGTTCCCTTCTATTATGGTGAGCATTGCAAGTGTGCCCACTAGTCCCCAATGGATTATAAAACTCAAAAGTGTAATACAGACTATTTGCATCAATGGATCATAATACTTAATAGTATGAGATAGATCATAGATCTTATAATACAATTTGTTGGTGATTAGGTACTAAGATGCATGACCATAAATCTTCAAACCAACCATTAGAACTAGTTAACACTTCAGTCCTTTTGTGTACAATGTTTGCATTCACAACTTTTTCTATTTTCACTTTTATATCTTAGTCCTAAATATGAAACTTTCTGCATGATTCAGTTTTGTTGCTAGACGATTTTCGGTTCGTGACAAGAGTAGATATTAGAACATACAGCTTTGTGATCTCGACGCTTGGCTTATGTGTCCAAACAAGTATACATCATAAGCTAAACAACATAACATGCAGCGACAATAACAAAAAGTATACTTGATTTTACAATTCATACGATTAGAACAGACGTGAATATATCGTAAATCTTACGAAATAAAATTAATTTGTCGTTGTTCGTAATAGTTAACATGCATGCATACACGTTCTTAATCATGATATGATAATTTGTGTCAAGAAAACATTTTCTGTGCTCCATAATCGTTGATGCAAAAGGATGTCGAATATCACCACAAAATGTATTGTCAATAATGTTTTCAAAAAACACAATTACAAGTTCTTTCCAAGTCAACAGTAACATCTGTCTAACAAAGACAAGATCGAGATAATGGTCGTATATATAAAGGTGGTGCCATGATTTATATGAAATTTTTGTGAGTATATATCCTTGTTGCTGACTAGTCGAAAAGACATTAGAGTGATTTACAAGTTTTCTAGAGTTATGTGGTTGTACACTTGCCACGCGGTTTGTATTATTATTATTATTCTCGTGTTTAAGAAATCCATATTCATGGTGATTATCAAATCTTTACTTGATTATCAAGACATGATTGGATTGAAGCCATTGTATCGAAGAGCGAGACTCTTTCCATACAAGAAAGAATAAACGTTAAAAAAAGTTGTCATCTGGTGACACATAAAAAAATGTCATCAAAAGTAAAAAAAAAAAAAAAAAAGTGTTATTAGAAGTAAAAAAGTGTCACCAAAATATAAAATAAGTGTCACTAAAGGTAGAAATGAGCCGAACCACTCGTGAAAAACTCGGGATTGGATCGATAAAAAGCTCGAATGAGCCGAGCTTAAATGAGCTCGAGCTCGAGCCCAAGTTGCAGCTCGTTTAGGCTCGCGAGCCTAAACGACATTATGATATTTTAAGTATTAAATGTTTATACGAGCCGAGCTCGACCTTATTAACGAGCTCAATAAAAATATATTACCAGCCGAGCTCGAGCTCGAGCTAAGCTTTAAGTGTTATTTGCCAAATCGTATAAATGAGCCGAGCTCGAGCCGAGCCCGAGCCTATATAACATATTACGAGCCGAGCTCGAGCTTAAAATTTAAAGCTTGAAACGAGCCGAGCTTGAGCTTTTTAAAACTTAAACGAGCCGAGCTCGAGCTTTGGCAGGCTCGGGCTCGGCTTGGCTCGTTTGTACCCCTGAGTGTCACTAAAAAGTTTGTGTCCTTCTCCCACACTTTTGTAGAAGTCCAGTAGGTATAGTGACACAAACAAGTGTGAGTACATAGTTTTTACTTTTGTGACACATTTTTTTTTAATAAAAATGTCATTAAATATCATAATTTTTTGCTCACACTTTTTAAAATATGCGTAGATTAGATTTAGTGACACTTTTTTATGTCATTAGAACCTCTGTCACAAAAGATATGTTTTCTTGCGGTGAAAACAGTTCCAAAAGTTATAATATTGAAATCATAACAATACTTGTCAATCAAGTCAACTTTGTTTAGTTCATAAAACTATATGTACCCAAATAAAAAGAACTTTATGCCAGTAGTTAGGAATTAACCAATTAGAGATATATAAGTACATGTAGTCTTAAACGCAAACCATTTAGTTTATATTATTTTGAAGACATGTTATGGTTTTATATAGTTTTTGCAACTTTATCTTTGGACAAAGATGATGAAACTAACAAAGCTTGAAAGAAAAAAGAAATATTTCTAAGATGACAAAGTGTCAAAAGAGTGAAAAGTGTAAGAAGCATATGCACATGCAATTGGCTTCTTTATAAAACTCAATCACTCAAACCATCTCACAACTCTTCTATTTATATAACAAATGGCCCCCATTCTCTTCATCACCCCCATACTCCAATACCACTTTTACAACTATTCAAACCCTTCATAACCCCCATACTTCTGTTCCATAACCACTTATATAACTCATTACCCCTAGACCCTTCATCATTTCTTGAAACCAAAACTTAAAAATATATACTACCCTTGTAAAACTCATATATAGGTCTTGTATGCATGTTTCATAATTCTTTGCAACAAAACAAGCAGAAAAACTATCTATTTTGGTTCATTTAGGCAGAAATTAAACCCTCTTTTGATCACTATTTCTTGAAAAAAAAATCATTTTGCTTATCTATACAACATGATTGCATCAGAGAAAAGGGTTTCTTTATTTGGAAACAATGTGGATCACCAAGATGTATCCTTCTCATCTTACTTGAATGAGAACAATACTATGGTGCTCAAACTTACTCATCCACCACAAATCAACTTAAAAAAGAAAGTAGAAGATGGTGAAATCGGTATTTTTGGAGCGGAAAAGTACTTCAAAGGCGCCATGGATGAGCAACTTCCAAGAACTCCTCACTCCATCAGAGCTACAAACTATAACACAAATAACCTACAAGGAAAAGAGGAAGAACCACCTAAGCCACGAACCGGATCCGCTACTCCAAGTGTTCGTTCTGAAGCAAGTAGTTGGAATAGTCGAAGCGGTTTGTTGGCTAATGGTGGTTATAACCAACAAACTCGCCAGTCTAAAAGGGAGAAAACAAGCTCTGTCAAGAGCTTGTTTGCCTCCCTTGGTTGCAACTGCAACGATAATGCATCTATTAAGATAGCCGAAAATAAGGTCATTGTTAAGGAACCCGTGAAACCACCAACAAAAGTTTATGGTGGTGGTTTCAGTGAAAACAAAGTGAGTATACAAAGAGAAGATTGTTTTGCTTTTCCGGTGTTGAATTCAAATACTCACTCCATGGTCAAAACCGAAATACCAAAAGTGGAAGAAGAGGATATAACTCCTGTTAGAACAAGAAGGAACTCATTGGAGGCATTTGGTTCTCCTATTTTGGAGAAAGGGAAAAAGTCTTTCAGCCTAGAGAAGAAACTAACAATGTTGAACTGGGATGGAGTGACTCCACGATCCGAAAACATTGATATGCATAATGATGCAGGAAGTGATGCGAGCTCAGATTTATTTGAACTCGAGAGCTTTTCAACTAATGGTAATAATGCGTTTCTTGCAAGACAAGTTTCAAATGGGAGATCAAGCAATGCGACACAAACAAACGGATATGCGCCAAGTGAAGCTAGCATTGCATGGAGTGTCGTTACAGCGAGTGCGGCAGGGTTCTCAATTATATCCGATTATGAGGATACTAGGACTTCCAAGACGCTTAACATGCCAACTACAAAGAATGTTAAGGCAAATGGTGATATGGATAGGGCGGTCAAAGGAACCGGGATTCTTTCAGGGTGTAACAGTCATAAATCAGTAAGAGTTGCTGGAGAACATGTGATGGTGAGCAATGGCGAGAAGACAGCAGTTACGGTTAGCACCAAGCCCATGAGTTCCCTTCCTAGAGGACATTCACCGCGTGCTTCACACCAATTTTACATTCAGCAGCAATAGATAGTTAGTACATGCATTTGTGTGTTTATTCATATAAGGAAAAAAATATCACTTGGAGTGTTGATCATAGCTTTTCTTTCCTAAAGTGTTTTGTAATGCAAATATTTCAATTGAAAATGAGTTTTAATTTTCATTGTGATATCCAATAAAATTCCGTTCTTTAAGATAGTAATCTACACCATACTCAAGTATGTACAACAGTACACAAGTACTAATGTAGTACAGTACATGACAACAAGGTATTATTTGTTTTTTCATAAAATTACTTTTTTCATCTTAGATTAGTGGTAATAAGCACTCCAACACACGTCTTCCTGCCCTCGAAGACGCGCCCTCCCTATAATAGGGACCCTATTAGCCTGACCCAAGGACGATGAGCTGTGAAGGGAAAACGAGGAGAAGTTGGTCTTGGCAACGACCGAGTTGTAGGAGGTGTGGAAGTTGTTGTGTGTCTGTGTGTGCATGATATTTTGGTTTTTGTGGGGTAAATTTGTGTTTAAGTGAGTTATATTTTAGTGGTCAGGTTAGTTGTGTTATTACACTATGTTGGTGGTGATGTTGGTTGAGTAGAGAGAAGCTAACGTGATGATGAGTTGCCGGTGGTGATGTTGGTCACAAACTCACAATTACCGCTATTCGTATGTCTTTATGTGCATAGATGTTTCTGAAATAGCAGGCTTGTTTTTCCTCTTAAGTCCACCGTCGCAGACTTTTTTCTGCTTCAACTTTGCAGATTTTACAACAAAAAATGCAAAAGCCAATTAAAAGACAGATAGGCCTTTGCACCAACTTTTATTTTGCACAGGCACAAATTTTGTACCATAACTCATAAGGTACAATCAGCTACACCTGGTATAAGTTTTTTATACCATCATTAATTGTACTAATGTGACCAAATAGAAGGTAAGGAATGAAGAAGCTTTAAAAGACAGATAGGCCTTTGTACCAACTTTTATTTTGCAGAAGCACAAATTTTGTATCATAACTCACATAAGGTACAATCAGCTACACCTGGTATAAGTTTTTTACAGCATCATTAATTGTACTAATGTGACCAAATAGAAGGTAAGGAATAATGAAGAAGCTTTAAAAGACAGATATGCCTTTGTACCAACTTTTATTTTGCAGAAGCACAAATTTTGTATCATAACTCACATAAGGTACAATCAGCTACACCTGGTTCAAGTTTTTTATAGCATCATTGCACTGAATGTAGTCTAAATGTGACCAAATAGAGGGTAAGGAATGAAGAAGCTTTAAAAGACAGAAACCATACACATCTACTTTAATAAAAACAGAAGTAATGTCCAATGACACTATTAATCACAAGTAGTTGAATCTCCTGATCAACCATTATGTCACAAACCAAACTGGTCTATGCAATGTCCCACACTCGTTATCATAGCATACCCGTAAAACAACCTGTTTCACTGTAATAAACAGACATGAACTAAGGTAAATAGTTTTTGCAGATTCAAAATAAATTCATTTAGTTGTGAGTTTGGTATAGTAGGTTAGGGAAATAGTTACACTTTTATTAATAAAATCACGTTACAATAAATAAAGAACAGAAAATTAAAGACATAATAGAGGCACACAAGATATGCTCTAAATAATGATAATTAAATAAAAACAGTAAAAAGGTTGAGGCATGAGGCTCGTGTTTTACACAATTCTCTTAAAACAGATTCGTTGTACGTTTTCCAAGGTACAACGGCCAAAGCAGATGCATTGCCGGACGTGACAAACTTGCCTTAGATTTCACGGAGACGAAGGTGTGTTTTGATCAACCAGGTTGGAAGCATAAAACGTATGAAGCTAGGTAATTTTTGGATATCTCAAACGAGACCAGAAAACGTATGGAAGCTATGTAATATTTGGATATCTCAAACGAATCTGTTTTTGGATATCTCAAACGGATGGAACTAGTGTAAACCTAGCTTGGTGACCAAGATAGAATCATTTCTACCAACCAAAGCAAGTTGATGGTTGATATCAAGATTTCTATATAAACACCTCAACACTTCCCATGTGGGATACAATCTCATTTTCAGATTTTGTGTTTCAAGTGACCCACTTTGAGACACGATATCTCATTTATATTAACTCTATTTTGAACACTCTTTAGGTCGTTGCGAAGCTCTATTCAAGAAGAATGCAAACCCACTAACCAATACAAATATATATAACATATACATATATTAAATAGTATCCAAAGTTTGCAAATAATCATTGTTGCAAAACATTTTCTAACAATGTTTTTTCTTGGGTCAAGCGAATTAAAAAGTTAACTTGAAACGGGTCAAATTGGTCAAAAATTGAAGATTTTTGGTGGAAAACCTCATAAATTTTTATTATTATTGAACGAGTACTTTTTTTTTACAAAAAACTTATCATTATTTACACACTAACTATTTATAAATAAATAAAAAATTGCAATGTGTAGAACATAAATGTTTCGGGTCAACCTAGCTCGAACCAGCAATCGATGCACAAAAATTGCATGTTTTAAATCCGACTTGTCCATTTTGCCACTTACAAAGATAGCTAGACAAAAAATGAAAAGCAAAAGACAAGTCATTTTATCATCCATAACCATTTCTATACATTATTTGGCGCCATGTATGGTCGATCCACTAAGTCACGGTGTCAGTGTCCAAATCAAAACCCGGCACTCAAAACTCTCCCAAACCTAAAGGCAATACTGCCAATCATTGATGTCTAGTAGTCCAGCATGTTTGGACTATTTTACAACCAAGAGTGTTAAAGAATATAGAATGAAATGATTGACATATGATTCAGTGAAGTGAAGCAAATGAAGTTAAACAATGACCATACTGCCAGATTCAAAACTATAACATAAAAATAATTTGTAGTCCCAACAATGAGATAAGAATAATATCAAGAACACGAAACAATATCTGAAGCAAATATATTATAAGGACCACTTTGCTTAAATCTTATCGACATAAAAAATCAATTCCATGTAATAAATGCTTAAGCATATATTCTTTTCAAGAAAATGATCTCTAGGATGAAGAATTAATAAACGATTACGTTCATCAAACAAGAATGAGATGTTTAGCTAACACTTTCGTGCGCGTTTAAGCCTTTAAGGTGCCCAAAACTGAGCTGTTTGTGTCAGTGATGAATTAATATATACCCGTGGTCCATGATGAAGACTATTGTTAATTCGAAAATGAAAGATTGATGTTTCTATAGAACCGCAACTATAAAGATAATATATTTATCTATAAAAAGATTATCTGATTTTCGGATAATTTATAAAGAACTGCAAGAAGATACAAAAAAATGATGTTCCTATTAATAAACAATTTTATAACTTCTTTGGAGTTGAAACATGTGAACTCTGCCTATTGCATCTTCAACCATCCTAATATATTTACGAAGGGACTTTATGGTAACGTTATATGAACATTGTACGAAAATTATTTTTTGGCGTGCTGTCTGCGGAGAAACTAAGGGCAGTGGGGATAACAAGCAGAGGAATGAACATGGGACTCAGGTTTTGTAGTAAATATACAAGACAGTCATGTCAACTCAAATATGAATATATGTATCTATGCATGTATGTGCAAAAATAATGGCCCTGGAAAAAACATTCCATTATGGATCATAGTATGTCTTGTTTTTGCACATAAATCTAGTAAGTGGAAGTAAAACATGGTCCACAACATACTGCACAGATTAAAAACAGCAAGCAGTATAAATTTCTACGTTTCTAGAAAAAATAGCCGAAAAAGAAAGTAATAGTGTTAACAAACGAAAAATGAGTTTTGGCCCGACCCCTTTAGACCAATGGTTCATGCCAAATATCAGGGAAGTGTAGTGAGTAGATGATACCGGGTGGTAGAGGTTGCTATCGTTTAATTCCAATGGAATTAGGTGCAGAATCTTAACATCAACACAGCTAAGATAGTTAAAGCGAGTAACTTTCCATTTGGACTTTTGGACCACAAGCTATTTATTTGATTGAATTGATGGTAGTGTACGATCAAGGATTTTACCTCAAGCTTTAGTAACATGCAGATGCTTATAAGAGACAAATTTACTATTCGTGATATTGAACATAATCAAATTGAATGTAAGAGACAGGTGGGGAGGGTTGTAAAAACGACCGTTAAGAAATCCTTTGACCCACTAGCACTAGTGTCGTTCTTCATTCTTTAATAGCGGTTGGTTGAATGGAGTTAATAGACAACTGTTTGTATGAATGGAGTTATTAGAAGGTTGGCACCATTCACCAGAATGTATTGGTTTGGCTGATGGTCACACAACGGATATTAAAGCCAAATCATAAGCTCGGTAAAATGATATCGGAAGAATAGCAAGCCAAATAGGAGTAGAATTTCCATGATTGCTATATAAACATTGACATTTTAGATACTTTCTTCTGATACAGAAAACCAATTACTCATATATACAGGAGTAGGAGTAGCAGTATCGTAACTTTAGCTTGTACGCCATTACCTAGACCATCCATCAGTTTGATCTCTGATTAACATCCACCGAACGGTATTTGCATAAAAAAAAAATCCAAGAGGCTTCACATATATGCTAAAGGAAAAATACAACCTTTGATGAAAATATATATACTACCATTTGATAAACTTTGCCTCACCTAGACCTTCGGGAAAAATGTGCATAAATCAACACGTTTTTAGACATTGCTAATGCTTGATATTTATATTGATCTTGACTTAATCCTATGCACTAGCACTATCTAGCTTGTTCTGAAATCAGATTAGTCATGCAATTTGCAGTGTGACAAAAGTCTAAAACATTAAAGAATGTGGGATCTAATGTTTCTCCATACAAAGGAAAAATACAACCTTTGAAGAAAAGACTCGCCGTAATAAAGGGCTTGAGGACAGAGTCTTCAAGCAAGGAAGGCGCATCTTCATTGTTACGGAGCCCCCTCAAGCATGCATCTTAGATGGGAAAAATGCAAGACTCGGTCGTCCTCAAGACCGAGTCGTGTAGTGTGTGTTTTTGTGTGTGTGTTTTGGTGAGGTATATTTGTGTTTAAGTGCAGTATATTTGGAGATGAAGTTGGTTGTTTTATTACACTTGAATACGATCTTGGGTATCCTTATTACACCCGGTCTAAACATTCATATGTATGGGGTACTACCTCAAAACTAGTATATAACACTTGTCATGATATAGAAATTTCGATTAAGCAACTTGCCTATATTAATGCCCCACGATTTTTTTCCACAAGACCAAAATGATCCTCGCAAAAATATAATGTTTTTGGAATGGGTCAAGTTCCCATTTAATGTTTAAAGGTTATATTTTATGTAGGTTTTATATGACGATATTTGTAAATGTTGTGAGATTTGTTTGTCGACTGATTAACGGGGTGAGCTCACGGGCGCCCCCTGAAGAGTCACCACAAAAAATTGTTGGTTCTTTACACTTTTACTTAAATGTAGTTTTTTTTAGTCATATTTCTAAGTGTGTAAAATATGTTAAAGTGAAAATTTCAGACTTACAAATGCGTATAATGTGAGTGTTAAAGAAGTCTACACTTAAAAATGTGGGACTCGATTAAATTGTTCACACTTTACAGTGTAAAGATTTGAATATTAAGAGATCCAACTAATTTACTCATAGTTAAAAGTGTGGACATTTAACCAATTTCTTCATATTTTCTAGTGACGACTATCCTTAAGGGGTGTTCATCTGTTTGATTTTCTGGTTTTTGAGTTGTATGGTTCAGGTTTATCAGTTTGAAATTCATGAAGTATAAACCAAAACAAACAAAATTTATAACTGAATACAACCAAATCAAACACCAAATTATAATTCGGTTTGGTTTCGATTAAAATCAAGTAGACTTCATAATAGAATTTGAAAGTCATATATAAAGACCCAAATATTCAAATAAGATTACCTAATTAAGAGGTCTCATAAGTGCATAAGTAAATTGCACAAAACACAAGTCTAACAAACTAAAAGGTTACTCAACTAACCGACGTAAGAAATTTGGAAGGATCAAGTAGCTTAATTCACTAACCTGAATATGTATCACAATGCTTGATTTTAGGAATTTTTGTTAATATATTTAAAGAATTAGGATTGTTGACAGGAATTATATGTATACTTTAATATTTTTTAGTTAGATATAGATATTCGGTTTATTCGGTTCTGTATAGTTATTATTTTTTCAAACCAAACACTAAGAGTCTTGGGTATGGTAACCATGAGTTATAACTTAACACCGCGCCATGTCAGCATCATATCAGAATTAACATTTCAACCTTAAGACCAAAAAAACACCCTTTATCATAACTCAACCATAGCATGACATTTTGGGCCTCACTTTTATTTTAAAACTTATAGATTACAATTTAAACCCTTTAACTATTTTTTCATTCATAACATCACATCATAAATAATAATTCATTCACTAAAGTCTGTTACAAATAAAAATATACGAAATAAAAACATACGGAAATTTAAAAACATAAGGAAATTTAAAAACATACTAATTACAAATACTTATTCATCTTCTTCTTGCTCTTGTTCTTGTTGTCGTTGAAGATGTTTTTGTCAAAGACTCCATAATGTCTTGTTGGAGACTAGTATGCGTCACGTATTTTTTTTGCCTTTCGACGATGGACATCACATCTGTCGATCCACCTTTCGTGCCTCATATGTGGTACCGGATTCACCTACATTTCGTTATACTCACGTAGTGCAAACTTTTGATCTTTTAAAATCGTGTTATGCAAAATAATGCAAGAATACAAGATTCTACATATCTTGGTAACTTCGTATTGAAGTTCCGGTTGTTGTATTATACCCCAACGTCTTTGGAGCACACCAAAAGCACGTTCGACATCCTTTCGTGCACTTGCTTGTTTCCTTTTAAAATTATCATGTTTATCATCAGTTGCGACCGTGAATGATTTGAGGAAAATTGCCCACTGTGGGTAAATTCCGTCAGCTAAGTAATATTCATTTTCATACATGGTTCCATTTACCATATATGGAGCTACAGGGGCGACGTCATCAAGAATGTCGTCGAATAACGGATAGTTATCTAAAATATTAATATCGTTATTCTCCCCCGCCACCCAAAAAAATGCATGTCAAATCCCTAAATCTTGCGAAGCAACTGCTTTAAGCATTATTGTTGGGTATTTTTTTTATCACCCCTACCATATTGCCCTTGCCAACCCACCGAACAATTTTTCCACTCCCAATGCATGTAGTCAATGCTACCAAGCATTCTCAGAAAACCATGCCACCCTCATGTCTTTCATAAATATTTTGAATGTCGACATATGTTGGTTTTCTTAAATACTCTGGCATAAACAATTCAATAACGCATTTGTTAAAATTATCAAGACAATCACGTGAAGTAAGCTCACCCATTTTCAAATATTCATCAAAGGCAATCGGGTGAGGTGTCGTACGCCAATTGGTGTATGGCGTCTGTACACTTCATAATAACACTTTTACTCATTCGACCCATACAATCGGGTGCTTGGCTAAAGAATTGAAAATGACTTGGAAGAGGATCGAAAGTATAAGATTCAACACCTTTTACTATTTATAGAAATAGTTTCCGGCTCATACGATATCTTCTTCGAAAAGCCACGTGCGGATACTTACAACGTGGATTGAAATAGCCGTTCATCAAACGTTCTTAAGCAACCTCACGTTCAAGGTAGATCGGGTTACGGGTCAAGCGAGGTCGAGTTGCTTCTTGTTCTAACTATTGTTGATTTTCATACGCGCCCATCATAAAGTATAAGTCAGTTTCGTCATCTACATCGGACTAATTCTTCCATTCTTCGTCACTCTCGTTGTTGTTATATCCCAACATTTTTTAACAGATCGAAGTATATGTATGTGAGTTTTAGTTGTGGAAGTGTGAAAAAAAGTTATGTATTAAGTGGGTATTTATAGTGATCTAATAAAAAATTTTATTTTATTTGTTTATTATATTTTTTTTACATTTGCATGTTATGTAACGGAAATGGCAAAAAAGGTAACATTTTTTTTTTTTAAACTATGTAGCTGTTATAGGGGGTGTCTATGTATTAAAAAAAACGCCTTAACGTGCGAGGCAACGCTTGGTCTTAACGCATGCTACCGGTGTGGTAACTCAGTTTAACGCGATGACAGCTCAGCTTAACGCTAGGTACAACGTTACCATACCCAAGACTCTAATTAAAACTTTCGGTTGACCATACACCAATTAAAGATTTCGGTTTGGTTTTATTTATTTTCAATTTGGTTTATTTTCCGGTTTTCGGTGTCAAACCAAAAACTGAACACACCTAACATCCGTTGAGTTTTTCACATAATCAATTGTGACAAAATTTAATCTATTTTGTAACACCTCCACACGTATTCTTCCTTTTACACACTTTCATGTGCTGTTATGTATATAAGAAAATGTTGGTTTTCATGATATTGATTGTAATGCATTTCAAAACTGTTTACATCAGTTCGAACTCGAATTCGAGACCTCTCATAGTTTAACGATCACAATTTTCTTACCAACTTGTCAATTAGTGGTGGAAACAAATCGAGCGAGTCTAAACCTAACCTTAGGCCTGACAAAGCTCAAGCTTGATTCATTTAAGCTTTCAAAACTCAAGATCGAGCTCGTTTCAAGCCAGTTGTTAACCCCTAAAATATAATTGCCATGTTAGTTTATAGTTACCTTTAGAAACAAAACAACTATCATCCCTTAATATCGATTTCAATCTAAATACTATTCATTTAATACATTTCACCTTTAACCTTATACTTTTCTATGATTTCACTTTTAATCATTTTCTTTATACAAACAAAAGTTTTCCTTTATAATATATATTACTGAAAAATTACAAATTATAATTTTATCACAAAACATTCTTTTTAATCCCGTTGTAATGCAAGAGCATTAGAAACCCTGTAACTGTAAAAGTGTTAATTGGGTCGGGTTCTTCGGGTTCGGTTCTGTTGGAAAACTTAGTGCACTTGTGGGACTAGTTCACACCTTGTAATGGGTTAGGAGGTACGGAGTGTACACCCATAAGGTCCATGAACATCCTGACTCTAATAGTGGTTTGTATTGGTAGTACTAGTAGAAAGTACTGCTGGTGGAAAGTACTGCTTAGTAGAAAGTACTGCTTATGGTTTCCACTGATAAGCAGTGTTTCCACTGATAAGCAGTGTTTCCACTGAGGCAGTGTTTCCACTGAGGCAGTGTTTCCACTGAAGCAGTGTTTCCACGATAGTGCTATGAAAGTACTGCTTGTAACGGGCTTTGACCTATTCAAGTGGCAGTTACAATTGCATAATGACCACGTTTAATTAGTCATGTAACCACTAACGGCTATAATGGGGATAATTATGAGGAGATTAATGAGCTGATTAATTCTCATAATTCCATTTGACTAGCTCAGAGTAACCTCCTATAAATAGGAGATCTGATTATGCATGAAGGACACTCTAAAAACGATTAACACTTATAAGCAAAAGGGTTATTGAATTGTGCCTAATTCAATAACAAACATTTGGTCTTATCCCAAGTAGATATTCGTGTAACCCAGGCATTAGGGTCGAATAGTTTACTTTGGAAAGTGATCACATGATTCCAAGTGATATCCGGTAACCACCTAGTGGTATTTGTTTCTGCTGACTTGACCCTGTTCTGGGAGCTCGACACCAACAATCAAAGTAAACTATTTGTGATAATCAATGGCTGCTGTTGAAATGAAACATATGGCTTCAAACTTTGCCAAGCTTGATAAGTTTGAAGGTGTGGACTTTAGGAGGTGGCAGAAGAAGATGCACTTCTTGCTGTCAAGCATGAGTGTGGTGTATGTGCTAACTACACCTATTCCTGATGATGGGGATGATGCTACTGTGACAACTCGCAATTTCAGGTCATTTCTCAAAACAATTCAAGTTTCACTATTTCATCATTTATCGTAAACTAGGTTTGCGTGTTCCAAATTCGCGTAACCTTAATGGTTTAGCGGCAAATTCATGATCATATCATCGCGAACATTTCATATGGACTAAGTTTAGTCTACATTTCATTAACATCATTTGCATCATGTTAGTTCATTCATGATTTTGCAATTCACATTAAACGCGTAAATTTTATATTAAATAAACGCTATCGCGTAAGTTATTATTTTGAACATTTAATCCGATACTTCTAAAAATGATCCCGATATATTTTTATACTTACATTTAGTTTATAAAAACTATATTTTGAGTTTACCTAGTGTTTTAAATTTATTTTGTATATAAATCGTTAAATTTATATTATTACGACGTTTTTCTTAAAAACTACACGATAATTATTACTTCACTCAAATTTTGCAAGAAACATATTTTTACAATTTTTATAACTACAATATATTTTACTTTGGCCTATTAAAACTTATTTGTAGTCAATACTACTCAAATTTCACCAATATATACAAGTTGCAACATCTTGCACTTAACTACATTTTACTTACACATTTTATACATAATACATTTTATAAAATTAAAAAAAAAAGATATTTGGTTGACAATATCCCCCAAAAACCGGTTCAAGAGGGGAGGGTTTTCATTTAATGAGTTGGTAGAAAAATATTTGATTGTATAGATATTTACTCAACCTTCTAGTCCACACTTCATTCAATTCACAAGTCAAGTAAAAATTTCCTTCTCTCTTGTTCTTCCTCTCTCAACCGGTTATACCAAGGAGTACAAAGAAATCATCAAAATTTTTCCAAGCTCAAGTTAAACAATCTAGATTACACTCTTATTAAGGTTTTGAAATAAAAACCTAGGGTGTTTAGGTTAATCCTTGTTCTAATCACCTCATCATAGTAGCTTGTAAGCATATTACTTTCATTTTACATATTTCATTTTCATTTCATATTTATTTCTTCATATTTTGTGCAAGCATGCAAGACTTATTGCTATTTATACCATTTATTCATTGATTTTTAGAGTTTTATACATATAAAGTCATCCTATAATTATTCCCTTGTTATATATTGGTCTTGATGATGTTTAGGAACCCATGACACCCTAAGAAGGTGTATGGTAGGATTAGAATAGCTTTGGAGTTGATTTGAAGGGATTGGAATAGGTTTAGTACGAGAAAAACTATTTTCGACAAGTAATAAAAGTGGTCTGATCTTGTTTTGCATTTCTGGAAAATCCGACAGTGGACATGAGTTTTTGGCCTAGATAATTAGAAAATATACTTTAAAACGAATCCGTGGCCGCTTGAACGGATTAAAACGGAGTTATAACGAAGAAGTTATGAATTTTTCAAGTTTGACGACGAAATATATATTTTCTGAAATTTCAGCAACCTATTTTTATTTTGTACGAGTCAAAAACGAGTCCTAAGCTTTACAAATTATTTCGACTTATCAAAAATATATTAGTATACTTTGATACGAAGCTAAGGACGTATAATACATAGAAAACGGATTTGAAACGACTAAGATATACACGTAATGACCATATTGAAGGCTATTTTTAACTATATTATTTTTACGTAACTATTATTTTTAGAAAAACTATATTATTTTTACGAGACAAGTGCTACGGTAAACAAAACGATCATATTGAAGGCTATTTTTAACGATGATGTAGAACTTTTTGTAATAAGATGTCTTCTAATAAAATCGAGATCACCAAGCATACTTTTCAAAATGACTAACCGTTTGAATAGCGGAGTTGTAATAAATTATTTACGGTTGCTTAAACTTTGCCGAAACTCACTTTTTACACAACATTTGGACAAAATCACCATATTTAACCTCTATTATTTTTATGTTCGAGACCTCTATGACGAAAACTCCTGTACTAAAACTTCTAGATTTTGATACAAGCTTTCCAAAACCGTCGAGTTCGTTTCCTAACGTTCGACGTACACCATTTTACGACTAGCTTTACGAAGCCATTTTTGTCACTTTCATGAAAATTCCCGACGACCTTATTTTTCGACGAAAAGTTAAAATTTCATAATAAATCATTAATAAACTATTGTAGGATGACATTTTGACGTAAATACTTATAAAGTAATTTAAGAATGGTCAAGACGTCAAAAGAGTATTTTTCGACGATAAGTATTATTTTCAAAACTCACAAATGGTATAAATAACATACGAAATGCATGCATAACATTACATCATAACTCATTACATATCATATCATTCGTAATAGGTCAAGGTTAAAAGTATCACGCTATACCTCAGCGTACTCACTCTTGTCATCATACCAGCTTATCAAGTGAGTTTTCATAGCCCCGATTTATTCAAGTTTCACTTATTTCAAACCTACGGGGGAGAATACATTGCACAACATTTTTATTACGATACCAAGTATGTTAAATTCATTTACATTGCTTAAGTTACCACGTTGCCAGTTAAATGTCCCCATTTCATATGCATGAGCCGTTAATTTCCTAGAAGCGTGTGTGAGTGGATAGATCTATCGAGGGTGACGCCTCCATCCGGGTTGGTGAATCCCAACTAGTCATACGGATGCATTTCATTCATAAACATTATTAGAGTTGTTTGGCAAGACACTCTGTTGGGGCGAACATCAGTCGGAGCTTCGGTATCATGCGCTTAAGCAATTGTAACATTTTTATGTGACATGATTGTCATACCTGTAACATTTTTATGTGACATGATTGTCATACCTGATCTATACTTGCGTAGTCGTATAAAACATTTACCAAACCTATGATTTCTCACCAACATTATTGTTGACCGTTTTAGCAATGTATTTTCAGGTAACTAAGGCATACTCATCATGGCATGGTTAAGGAACCCCTTTTGAGTCGCGGCGTCGACTTACATCATTGTACATTATGGCACTTTCTTTCAAAACCATCGTTTGGACTTGTAATATATTTATATTTCCGCAAACTTTATAAACTTTTGGGACCTATACTTTGTAACTCTGATTATTTTATTAAATCAAACGATGTATTTTCCAAACGACACTTTAGGTCGTTCAATATAACTGTGATTGTGATGCTATGACAGTCAATCCCCAGGAATTCCATTCCGCTGCAAAACATGTAATTTGGGGGTGCGACAGCTACTGTGGAGCAGATCAGGAGGAGGAGCAAATGGGATAATGATGACTACATATGCAAAGGTCTTATTCTCAATGGTATGTCTGATGCTCTGTTTGATATTTATCAGAACTTTAAATCTTCCAAAGAACTGTGGGATTCCTTGGATGCCAAATATATGGCTGAGGATGCATCAAGTAAGAAGTTTCTTGTAAGTAATTTCACTAATTACAAAATGACTGATTCAAGACCAGTCATGGAACAATACAATGAACTTCTTGGAATACTTGGAAGGTTTACATAACACAATATGCACATGGATGAGGCTATTCAAGTCTCTTGTGTTATTGATAAACTTCCTCCTTCTTGGAAAGATTTCAAGCATACCTTAAAACATAAGAAAAAGGAATTAACTATGGTTGAGTTGGGCAGTCATCTGCACATTGAGGAATCTCTCAAGGTGCAGGATAATGACAAGCCAAAGGGTAGCAATGTTGTTGGACCATCTGTTGTCAATATGGTAGAGCATAACAACTCCACCTGGTACAACGATAACAAAGGCAAACGCAAATATCATGACAACACAAGGGCAGATCCTAACAAGAAGGCAACACCTACTTGTTGGAAATGTGGCAAAACTGGTCACATTAAAAGGGATTCCAAATGTGTTAAAGTTGGTGGTAAAGCCAATAGATAAGGCATTAATGGTTCAGGGAGTGGTGGTTCAGCCAACTCACTGAAAGGTCAGAATATTGTTAATAAGTCTTTTCAGATTTATTATGTTACATATGTATCTGAATCTCATTATGTGCAGGATGATGATGTTGCGTGGTGGGTTGACTCTGGTGCAACAGTTCATGTGTGCAAAGATAGAAACTGGTTCAAGACTTATGAGTCACTGAATGATGGTTCTTATCTTCACATGGGAAATGAGTCAACAGCCTTGGTGCATGGTCGTGGTTGTGTAGACCTTAGGTTTAGTTCTGGAAAGATTGTAACTTTGTTTAATGTTATTCATGTTCCTGATATAAGGAAAAACTTGGTTTCAAGTAGTGTTTTGAATAATCATGGATATAAACAAGTTATTGAGTCTGATAAATTTGTGCTTTCTAAGCATGGTGTTTTTTATTGGTTTTGGCTATTTATGTAATCAAATGTTCAGGCTTAATATTTCCTCTGATAGTGTTAATTCAGCTTTTGTGACCACCACTGACCTGACTGACTCTACCCTATGGCATGCAAGACTTGGCCATGTACACTATAAAAGAATGCAAGATATGTCTAGGGATGGTTTAATCCCAGCATTTGACATGGACACTGAAAAGTGTAAAACTTGCATGTTGACCAAGATAACCAAGAAACCTTTTCAGGGTGTTAGTCGTGAGACTAAGCTCTTGGAGCTTATACACAGTGACCTGTGTGATTTGCATGCCACTCCTTCTTTGGGGAATAAGAAGTACTTTGTGACATTTATTGATGATGCTTCTAGATTTTGTTATGTCTATCTTTTATAGACCAAGGATGAAGCATTAGATAAATTCAAAGTGTTTAAAACTGAAGTTGAATTACAACTTGGGTCCCTGATCAAAAGATTAAGGACTGATAGGGGAGGTGAGTACATGGATACTCTGTATTTTCAGTCTGTTGGTATAATCCATGAAACGACTGCCCCTTATACTCCTCAGCAAAATGGTATTTCTGAAAGGAAAAACAGGGTGCTGAAGGAGATGGTTAATTCCATGTTGTCCTATTCAGGACTGAGTCAAGGGTTCTGGGGTGAAGCTATGTTAACAGCTTGTTATTTATTAAATAGATTTCCCAACAAAAGGAACAAGGTTACCCCTTATGAACTCTGGACTAAAAGGAAACCCAACCTGAACTACCTCAAGGTTTGGGGTTGTAGGGCTGTTGTAAGACTCCCTGATCCAAAGCTAAAGACTTTGGGTGAAAGAGGCATTGACTGCATCTTTGTTGGATATGCTGAGCATTCTAAGGCTTTTAGGTTCTATGTTATTGAACCTAATGAATATATTTCAATTAACTCAATAATTGAATCAAGGGATGCAGACTTTGATGAGAATAGATTCTCATCAGTCCCTAGACCAAGTCAGAGGATTCCTAATGGAACTCATGACACTGGTGTATCAGAGGTCCCTGATGATGAACCATCAGTGGTCCCTAATGAGGTTGTGGTGCAACAACCTGAACCTGTGCTCAGGAAAAGCAAAAGGGTCAGGACTCCAAAGTCATTTGGACCTGAGTTTCAACTATACTTAGTTGAAGGAACAAGGGATGAGGTCTCAGACCAATACTCCTATTGCTTCATTGTTGAGGATGATCCCAAGACATTTGAAGAAGCAATGAAGTCACAGGATATTGCTTTCTGGAAAGAAGCAATCAATGATGAGATGGATTCCATCATGGGGAACAACACTTGGGTGTTGGTTGATCTACCACCTGGTTGCAAACCTTTGGGTTGCAAATGGATTTTCAAAAGGAAAATGAAGGTAGATGGAACTATTGAAAAGTTCAAGGCTAGACTAGTCATTCAGGGCTTTAAACAAAAGTCAGGGATAGACTATTTTGATACTTATGCCCCTGTGGCTCGTATCAGTACCATAAGACTGCTGATTGCTTTGGCATCAATTCACAATCTGATTATTCATCAGATGGATGTGAAGACAGCTTTCTTAAATGGTGAATTGGATGAGGAGGTTTACATGAACCAATCTCAGGGATTCATTATGCCAGGCAATGAAAACAAGGTGTGTAAACTGATTAAGTCTCTTTATGGACTAAAGCAGGCACCTAAGCAATGGCATCAAAAATTTGATGAAGTGGTTTTGTCTAGTGGTTATGTTCTTAACCAAGCTGACAAATGTGTATATAGCAAATTTGATGAATCTGGTAAAGGAGTCATCATTTGTCTATATGTTTATGACATGTTGATCTTTGGCACTGACCAAAATCAGGTTGACCTGACAAAGGAATTTTCGTCATCAAGGTTCTCCATGAAGGATATGGGGGAGGCTGATGTTATCCTTGGTATAAGGATCAAACATGAAAGTAAAAGAATTTCTATCTCTCAGTCTCATTATATTGAGAAGGTACTGAGGAAATTCAATTACTTTGATTGTACTCCAGTGAGTACACCTATGGATACTTGTGAGAAGTTGATGCCTAATCATGGCAAGGCTGTATCTCAACTTGAGTATTCTAGGGTAATTGGCTGCCTGATGTATGCCATGACTTGTACAATACCTGATATTGGTTTTGCAGTGGGAAATTTGAGCAGGTATATTAGTAATCCTAGTGCTCATCACTGGCAAGCAGTTCAGAGGGTACTGAAGTATTTGAAGAGATTTATGGATTATAATCTCTCATATATTGGTTACCCATTAGTGTTGGAAGGATACACTAATGCAAGTTGGATCAGTAACACTGAAGACAATTCGTCTACCAGTGGCTGGGTATTCCTACTTGGTGGAGGTGCAATTTCTTGGGCATCCAAGAAGCAAACTTGTATCACCAGTTCAACAATAGAATATGAATTTGTGGCTTTAGCAGCTACTGGTAAAGAAGCTGAATGGTTGAAAAACTTGCTTCTTGAGATTCCATTGTGGCCTAAACCTATATCACCTATTTCTATCCGGTGTGATAGTGCAGCTACATTGGCTAAGGCTTATAGCCAGATGTACAATGGTAAGTCTAGACACTTAGGTGTCAGACATAACATGATTCGTGAGCTTATCATGAATGGGGTGGTATCTATAGAGTTTGTTAGATCTCAACAGAACTTAGTTGATCACTTGACGAAGGGTCTGGCTAGAGAATTGGTTATAAAGTCTGCTAAAGGGATGGGTTTAAGTCCAACTTAGTCACTGAATGCTAGGACACCCAACTCCCTCCTAAGGAAACTTGGGAGCTGAGTTCAATGTGGAAAGATGAACATTCAGTGGACTGGAGCACATGTTTTATTTACATCCCAAGGTTGTGCTCAGAACCTGCTAAAGGAGGATGAAGTCTTTACTTCTTAATGGTTAATTTTCTTTGAAAAAGTGCTTGGCAGGAGCATGAATAAAGAGGAACCACCTATGTAAATGTTGAAGTTTTGCCGCTTCAGGAAGCTTTTGGACTTTTAGCTTTTACAACATTTATGAATTTGGATATGGACACATGGCTTGTATAGTGTCAGGAGCTGTTAAGTGTTTGAAAACTTGTGTGTATTTTATCTTCAGGTATTCAAATGGGTTGAAGGGTTCAATTCTTAGAACACTCTGATTCTCGAATATTTGAACGTGTAATTTACTAAGATGGAAATTCAATCCTCAGGATATTTTCGTTTATGCACATGTTTTGATTGATGTTTATTTTTCATGCAAAGGGAGTGAACTAAATTTGGGGAGGATTGTTGGAAAATTTAGTGCACTTGTGGGATGGTTCACACCTTGTAATGGGTTAGGAGGTACGGAGTGTACACCCATAAGGTCCATGAACATCCTGACTCTAATAGTGGTTTGTATTGGTAGTACTATTAGAAAGTACTGCTGGTGGAAAGTACTGCTTAGTAGAAAGTACTGCTGGTGGAAAGTACTGCTTATGGTTTCCACTAATAAGCAGTGTTTCTACTGATAAGCAGTGTTTCCACTGAGGTAGTGTTTCCACTGAAGCAGTGTTTCCAATGATAGTGCTATGAAAGTACTGATGAAAGTACTGCTTGTAACGGGCTTTGACTTATTCAAGTGGCAGTTACAACTGCATAATGACCACGTTTAATTGGTCATGTAACCACTAACGGCTATAATGAGGATAATTATGAGGAGATTAATGGGCCGATTAATTCTCATAATTCCATTTGACTAGCTCAGAGTAACCTCTTATAAATAGGAGATCTGATTATGCATGAAGGACACTCTAAAAACGATTAACACTTATAAGCAAAAGGGTTATTGAATTGTGCCTAATTCAATAACAAACATTTGGTCTTATCCCAAGTAGATATTCGTGTAACCCAGGCATTAGGGTCGAATAGTTTACTTTGGAAAGTGATCACACGAGTCCAAGTGATATCCGGTAACCACCTAGTGGTATTTGTTTCTGCTGACTTGATACTTGTTTCTGCTGACATTGATTATCTTACTCTGTTCTGGGAGCTCGACACCAACAAGTTCAAGTCGGGTTGGGACTAAAAATATCACCGAACAACCGAACGTGACCCTATTTAGTTGTCTCGTTACTCGGGTTCACTCGGATCGGGTCCATTCGGGTTCGGGTCAACCCAAATATGTGTATAAGGAAAAACAAAATTGGCTATCTATAAGTTTGCATAGATAATTCATATAAATTATATAAAAAAATATAAAAATACTCATTCGGGTCAACCAGGTAAACCAAATATAAGTAAAATGGGAAAAAAAAAAAAAAAAATTGGCTATCTATAAGTTTGCATAGATAATTCATATATAAATTATATAAAAAAAAAATACAAAAATCCTTATTCGGGTCAATCCGAACCCGAGTTAAGCAAATGTATTCAACTCTAAACTAACTCAAATAGACGTAATCGGGTTCAGGTTTGGTTGAGTCGGGTCGGGTCGGGTCAGCTTTTTCTACACCCCTCCTTGTATCAAAACTAGAAAATGTAGTAAGAAAATACATTAGCCCAACAAAAAATAAACCTAATGGGCCCAAAAACCCACACCGGCCCAAATCACAGAAAGAAACCTAAACCCTAGTCATATTTCATCGCCTCACATACACACAAACACAGCAGCTGCAGTTTTATCACACACACAAATCACATCTTCAGGTTGACAACATTTTCATTGTAACTTTTGTTTTTATCTTCCTTAAATCTAGTACTATGTTGTTTACTTATTAAAAAAATTTAAAAATGTTATTATATCTAGTGTTTATTGTTTTGTTTGTTAATAAGCAGTTCTAATAAGATGGGTTGGTTTTGAGATTTGGTTGTTTTGTCGAATAAGCTCTTTGAAATAAGCAGTTTGGAAGAAATAATAAGCAGTTTGAAATACCCTTTTTGATTTAGCAGTTATTGATTTGTATTTTGAGGTTTGTTGGTTGTTTTTAAGGGTTTAAAACGTTGAATAAGCACTTTGAAATAAGCAGTTAGGAAGAAATAACAAGCAGTTTGAAATACCCTTTTTGATTTAGCAGATTATGTTTAAGGTTTATAGGTTATGTTTGATGGTCTAAAATACTTGTTTGTTTACGTTGAAAAAGCACTTTGAAATAAGCTTTTATATAGAAAATATAAGCAGTTTGAAATACCCTTTTTGATTTAGCATTTTGTTTTGTTAGGTTTATATGTTATGAATGAGTGTCTAAGAGTACTTGTATGTAAAAGTTGAATACGCACTTTGAAATAATCACTTAAGCAGAACTAAGTAATATATTTTAGGTCTACCTAGTTAAGCAGAAACAGACTAGCAATTTCAATCACCTTTTTTGATTAAGCAGTTAATGTCAATTAATAGTGTAGTTTTTGGGGGTGATTGTTTAAGCTTATATATGGGCTCATGAGCTTTGTTTTCATAAACCAGAAAACTAACTTAAGAAATGAGCTTATGAAACATAAGCGAAAATCATAAAAGCGCACATATAAGGTTAAAAACAGCCTCTTCATATTATTATTTTTTGTAACTGTAGTGAACCATAACTTTTGTTTTTACAGCCGAGGGAGAGCTTCAGGCTACTACTGCAGTAACGTTGGAAAACCATGGTGCACGTATCGTTTTACCGCAACTGTAACTCATCTAGCCCCTTTTCTTTTTTTATATATGCATAGTTGATTCATATTTACAAGTTTATTTTGCTTAACTTAGTGTTGAGTTTATTTTTATTGGACTTGGTTTAGTTGTACTAATAATGATGTCCTGTGGTATGCTAAATGGGTCGTAAGCTTTTACAGTTTGGTAGACCCACGTTTCGAGTATTGTAAACTTGTTAGCAAATCAAAAAAAGTGTTGGTTTTGATTCTTCTGTAAGGAATTCTTAGCAAATAAAAAAAAAGTATATCTTTTGTTACAAACTACATTGTTTTAATTTAAGTTGTGATACATGAGCCTAGGCTGTTTAGAGCATACTTTTGAGGTCTTTGAATAAGTATTGGTGGTCGAATCTGAATATATGATGTTTATTCTGGTTTGTTTTTATGGTTCTCAAAATGTTGAATTTTAAATATAGAAGGATTGTATTGCTGTTTAACTTTAAGCGAGTTTCCATTTTTATTATCGGCCAAGCATTTTCAGAAGATTTAAGATGGTTTCTGCTGTTTATAAGAACTTGGCAATACATTGTTGGTGAAAATTTAATAAATAAAGATGTTGATTTGACGATTGTAAGCTGTTTTTGAATTTTGTTTTTGTGATTTTCATCTACAAGAGATTGTGTTTTTTATAGATTACAGAATGTGATGCTCTTTTCAATTTATTTCAAGTTTATGTAGTGTTTTTAACTTTCAGAATTTATATCGATTCTAATTTGATGCCAAAATGTATCACAGATGGAAAAACTTTCAAGAAGCCCCGACGTCCATATGAGAAGGAGCGTTTGGATGCTGAGTTGAAACTCGTTGGAGAGTATGGTCTTCGATGTAAGAGAGAGCTCTGGAGGGTGCAGTATGCTCTTAGCCGTATCCGTAATGCCGCAAGAATGCTTCTCACTCTTGAGGAGAAGGACCCACGAAGAATCTTTGAAGGTGAAGCCCTTATGAGGAGAATGAACAGGTATGGGTTGTTGGATGAGAGCCAGAACAAGCTTGATTACGTGCTAGCCCTTACTGTGGAGAACTTCCTTGAGCGCCGTCTTCAGACACAAGTGTTCAAGACTGGTATGGCCAAGTCTATTCATCATGCTAGAGTTCTTATCAAGCAGAGGCACATCAGGTATAATCAAAATTCAAACAGAGTACTTAATTTATTTTTTCTTCGGTAATCTTTACCCATTTAACTTGATTATGATTGTGGTTACAGGGTTGGAAGGCAAGTGGTGAATGTTCCATCATTCATGGTGCGAGTTGACTCACAGAAACACATCGACTTTTCACTCTCAAGTCCCTTTGGAGGTGGCAGACCTGGCAGAGTGAAGCGAAAGAACCAGAAGGCTGCTGCAAAGAAGGCAGCTGGAGGTGATGCTGATGAAGATGACGAAGAATGAGCTCTAGGTCATCTTTGTTTAATGAAAGGTTTTATTTTTAATATCTTAGTAGACATCGTTTATTTCATCTTTTTCGGAACCTCTTATGTTTTAGAAAGTTTTGGATGTTATTTCTCTTGTTGCTAAGAAATTTATAATGGATTATGGTTTGATGTTTTTGAATGCTTAAACAAGAAAATATGATCACTATGGAATCATTGGTTTTCTTGGGTTTAAATTCGGCTAACATCAAAAGATTGTGGTCCTTCAGCCCTTCTTAATGCTTTTAGCATGCCATCCTTACATGTTGTGTTGTACTGTGATGATGCCCTATAAAAGTTGGTCTTTACGTTTGGTCCAGAGAGACAAGTTCAAGCTGTTATCAATACTACCACGGTAGAGTAAAGTTGGGCAGGTTGTGTAATGTATTCTTATGATTAATGATCGTACAACCTGCGTGGCCTGTTTGTTTTACTTAGGCATCAGTTTTTTGTCTTTGTAGTACCCAACTACAATAAGGATTTTAAATCACACTTTGCAGTAGATATGTGGTGACCTATTGGTTTGGTCGATTGTGGTTAGTTGCAACGGGAATAAACAAAGATGCCAGTGTGCTTGGTGTCGCCGATGAGAATTGATTATGTGGTTAAAGTTAGCTAACTGGCAGGTAATTATATGTACAGCCGTCTTCGTAATTAAGATGTTTTATGATTGCCATAAAAGCCGTAGTGTTTATATCTTTCGCTATGTCTGAAAAATACATTCGTAGTAGTTGTAACAATGTTTGGTTAGCAATCATGTTGTAGAAAATAAATTTGAGTTTGCAACTTCAGTTGTCATAAATTATAACTTTTTGATATTTCTAGAGATAACATTTTGACAGTATTACCTTGTTATAAACAAGGTTCACTTGAGGAATTAAGTTTTCTTTTCTTATTCTAGTACATAAACTGACTTGTGTTGAAGAATTTGCAAGTACAGATTTTGTGCTGTTTTTCTGGAGTCTTTTGTAGTTCTTGCTTAGTTAGTTTTTAGTTTTGATATTCACAGAGGTCTTCCTGTGTTTTAGCTGTTACTTTTTGCGTGTTTAGTTTTGGGTGTTTAAGGTCATGTTTCGGGTTTCACTTTTGTTGTTTTATTGTTTTATTGTATATGTCGTTATATCTGCTAGCATCGTGTTATCTTTTATATTAATAACACTGTTAGATAAATGAACCAACTAGGCAGTGGTGAAGCGGATTAAAGAATGTATATGTCGTTATATCTGCTAGCATCTTGTTATCTTTAATCCGCTTCACCATCTACTTATGCCACTTAATCTACTTATGCCACTTCGAGTAGCATGGCAGTGAACGAGTGACATTTAATGACGTGTCATATACGTATAATGTGGACTTGGTGTATTAAAAATAAGTTTGTGATAATAACAGAACGGATTTTGAAAGTACGTGTATGATATTTATACATTTTTAAAAGTATCTTTCTATTATATAAACTTAACCCAATACACAAAACTAGCAAAGTAGCAAGAATGCAAGATGTAGCCCATGTCCCATGACCCTAACAATTACTAGTATAATAACAGTAAGTTGCTTGGATCTCGAATGCTTTTGTTGACTTATGATGAATCAAATAGTTTTGTGTAGTACTAGTATCAAAGCACATGTGTAGTAATCAAAGCACATGTGTAGTAGTGTAGTACCAAGTAAGTACACACGAGCAAGTTAGCAAAAGTACAACTCTGCAGCCTATAACTAGACTGATCGATCAAGCCACATTCTTGGAGTAAATATTAACTTCGAGTTGTGTTATATACAAGTAAATCAAGATCGACGTGCTTGTGAATGATGAAGAACATCAATCCGAATCATGTTGATCATGTCAAAATGTATGGTTAGTTTGGTCCTTTTTCAATCTTACCTTTGTGAATGATATCTTGATTTTGTTTTAACGTTTAAAACCGTACCTTTGTATCGTCATTTAGTTATCAAATTTTGAATGTGGTAAGAGACTATTGAGATATTTCGATTGAGTTGTTAAATTGTTTTAGTTACTTAAACAGCATATTGCTTTGGCTTTTATACTAGTATATATATGTTCTCATTTGAATAACAAACAAAGGCTGATCGATTTGGCATATGGATTGATTTGATCTCCGTCATTGATAAGCACGTCGAACTTTATCTACTTCAAAGGTTATGTACCTTGAGATCGTTCGATACCTTATGATCTTCACGTTAAAGGACATGGAACAGGTAAATATACCATGAGAATGAGTAGATAATAATGATATGATGTAACAGAAATTGGTCAAAATGCTTATTTTCCAAATGCTCTTCTTATAAGCTTTGAGATAATTGAGTAGCATTTGTGAATGAGATTTACTATACTGCCCCTGCCTATTAATTGATTATGTCATTATAAAAGTTTGGTTGACTTGTCAAAATTCAGGGTAGATATCTTATGTCACTAATATAGTCTAGATACATAATATTTTCATAAGGTTGCATAAGTAAAATAATGGCTATGTTGAAATACTAACTTTATTACTTTTATAATAGGTCTTTATTTTATTTTATTGTTTATATGTCTATTTACATCATCTAATCATTTATAATGACAACTAATCCTATGTTACTGAAGCAGGAACGGATCCAAGATTTTTAGGAGGGTGTTGTACAAAAAATTTCGAAAAATTTCGTGAGTGTTGTACAACTCTTCTTGTATCATAGTATTAAAATTTGCACAATTAAGAATTTTTGGACTAAATTAAACTCGCACTATAAAGAAAGTAAGTAGCGCAAATATTATATTGGGTGTTGCACATACCAAAAAATGATACTTTTCAAAAAAAAGTTACGTTTCGTGACTCGAAATCGGGTGTGGCAGCTCCCATGTTAACCATAAACTGATGACATCATGAAGGCTTGTAATAAGCCTACACAAGCTCAAAGTCAAAGTCAAAGTCTACACAAGCCAATACAAGCTAAAGTCTACACAGCTGCAAAACACAACCAAGATGCAAGTCCTATTGAATGCTAGCTTAGTTCTTTGTAAAACAATGTAAAGTATTCATGAATGTAAATAAGTCCAGATACATAGATGGCTAGTGTAGTCAACTCATAGTCAAAGTTTGTTAGACAACTGGTGTAGTATAACTAGCTTTCATTTCTTTCATTTGTGTACTTGTACTTGAACAATTTCATTATATAGTTACAAAATTCCTTTCCCTCTCAAACTTTATCAGCTTGGTTGATATGTGACACCATATTACCCTTTTGTATTCTATTCTATGGTATTTAATTTATATTTATATTTATTCATGTTAGAAAAAAATTTGTTAATGGATTACCATTAGCTGGATTTTGTAATTAAGGTTTGAGTTAAAACAATCAAACTGATTTATTTCATAGAGCTCATTAAACAAATTTAGATACAAAGTCAATATAATCATGTTCACTGTCTCAGACAAAAGTTCTAAACCTATTTCAATCTTTAGCTTTACATACTTGGTCAAACAAAAAGCAATGACAGATATAACAGCCTTTGGTTTCACTCAAGCACTTGATAATTGATGACGCCTTTTGGCTCCGGAAGAAGGATATGGCATGCCTAGGATTTGGCTTTGCTTCATTTAATTTGGAAAACTTCTTTGCTAATTTGATCGGCATTTCTATAATGCACCACCTAATAGTTGTCACGTCGGACTTTCTGAGAGGATCGAGTTTTATTACCATGACCATGAAGAACCCTTTTGAGAGAAAATTAAAGATCTCTTCTAGGAACGAGAATAAAACCACTTGAGTCGATATATAAATTTGATAATCACAACACGTAGCTATACGTCTACAATGGACAAAAAAAAATATATTCTCTTTAATCTACATGGTAATAATATACACTCAACAAGCAGCAATCAAACATAATGTTGCATACATCTACGGTTGAAAACATAGCCATAACTGAAAATTGAAATGTCGTAAAAACTTAAACACTTTGTCGTCCCACAAAGCTATTAGGAAACAAGACTAAACCCAATAAGGAATCTGAAAATAAACATGTAGGAGTTGAAGATTATATGGAAATGTGTAATGGAAAACAGATGATACATGTTCCTGAAATCAAATTTTTAAGCAGACTAAAGTTTGCAACCCAACCACAACTTTGCATATGAATTTACTTAGAAGATCACTTATGATGTATCAAACGCAAATCGCAAACGGCTTCTAGTTTTCTAGTGTCAAGTGCCACCTGGAGTTCCCCCAAACACTTCAGTAGGAAATTCTGCATGAAACAATATCTTAATGAAGTGTTCGGAGGATCTCTGAGGGACACTTGACGTTTCACTTCATTTGTATCTGTTAATTTTTCTAGTTTCGAGTGCCGAGTGCCACTCGGAGTTCCCCCAAACACTTCAGTAGGACATTCTTGTGAAAACTATATCCCAGTGAAGTGTTCGGAGGATCTCTAAGGGACACTTGACGTTTCCCTTCATTTGCATTAGTTTATTTTGCTCGTATCAAGTGCCACTCGGAGTTCCCCCAAACACTTCAGTAGGCAATTCAAGATAAAACAATAGTCCAATGAAGTGTTCGGAGGATCTCTAAGGGAGACTTGACGTTTCCATTCATTTCTAGTTACTTGATGTGTTTGACGAATAAAACATGCAAAGTTACAGGTATTTATAGGAAAGAATAAAGGGAAGAGTGTGATCGATGAACATAGATATGATGCATAAGAAGCTTGAACATGGTTGGCATTGTGTCTCGATAAGGAGACTAATGTTCTCATTTTCTTAAAGGGTAAAAGGATCTGAAAATGATAAGTGATGGTGAGGACCAGATGAAGATTCACAGTGTTGTGTTATATTCTCACATCATCATCTGTCCCATATACATGACTAGGTTCAATTTCACACTTCACACATATTTACTAATTTACATACGATTTGATACTGCATCGACAATCACTTCAAAATTACTCATAATTCGATCTCTTGTCAAGAAATTATCAAAAAATCTACTCTATCACAACATAACACTAGCACTTTCATTTATAGTTTCCAACAGGTAATCATAGTACTAGCAATTTCAGTTACTAATCCCAAATCTAATCACTAAAAATACTTCCTTATTGGATATAAACTACGAGATTAACCACAAATAATAATGCAGCTTTTGCAGATTAAATCAATATAAATGATATGATCATTGTTCCTCTTTTAATCGTAAAAGACCAATAGGATTATTAGGCTTTAGTTGAGAGGTGGTGTCATTTGTTGCGTCATGGATGCTATTTTTTTACACCAGCGCTTGATGGTTGTGTTTACCTTCATATGTGGTTATGAAGGCTGTTGGATCGCTTGAAGGTCTCTCAACATGTTTTTGAACATTGCAACCTTTGATCGTGCACTTGTATTAAATCCTGTAAGAACATTAAAATTTTTGCATGAATTATTCCGGATCTTCAACGAGAATGCATAGCAAAATAAGGCAAATGATCATGATTTTACTCAAATATTTGCAAGGGTAAAAAAGGGTTCAAGAAAGTGTATTATCATAGTTGATAGAAGGGGAAAAAAATCCTGCCTTGGACGAGAATTTCCTTTAACCTTATTTGCGCCATTTATAGCCGTCGTCTAGAAGATCATTTTTGCTGGTTGCTTGAACGATGATCCAAGAATCTGGTTGTGTTCGATGGGATTAAACTGGATCAAACCTTAGTAGTTAGTATAATATCAACTCTATATTCTACCATACATGTCGAAAATGTCAACCTTAGTAGTTAGTAAAATATCAACTCTATATTCTACCATAATAAAAGATCAGTTAGTAACTTTTGAACCATGTATATAGTTGTTTTTTAGTTGCATACTAACACTTGTTGTAAACATTTGATAAAAAATCTATATCATTTGTGATTCGATAAAAGTACCAAAAGCGAAAGAACAAGATGGCTGCTGCAAAGAAGGCAGCTGGAGGTGATGCTGACGAAGATGACGAAGAATGAGCTCCAGGTCATCTTTTTCTAATGAAAGGTTTTATTTTAGCGGGCGTCGTTTACTTCATCTTTTTCTGAACTTCTTATGTTTTAGGAAGTTTGGATGTTATTTCTCTTGTTGCTAAGAATTTTATAATGAATGTGTCTTTGAATGCTTAAACAAGAGAATATGACAACTATGTTATCGTTGGTTTTACTGGGTTTACTTTCAGCCAACATCAAAGGTTTGTGGTCCTTTAGCATGCTATCCTTACGTGCCGTGTTGTGCTAATTAGAGATTACCCGTAACCTAAATCGACTAAGTCACAAAAGTAAGGGTGAAACTGTCACCTGCAACTATATATTTCAACCGATTAAGAAAATAAGAACACAATTTATGCAATAATAATCTAAATGATCCTACCTTCTAAATGAACTCAACGAAGTTTGTAATAATCACTTAACAATAGGAAAAACAATTGTAATCAATAACATGACTGGAATAACTATGAGCGGAAAAGGCAACTTGATCAAACCCCCAAAGATATTCAATCTCTTGTGTGCTTACTCCGATATTTCAAATAATTTATAGCAATTCTTTCTGTGCTTGCTCTTTTCCTATTTGGTGGATCAATCGCATCGGCCTCCTTATGCTTGTCACGGTCATACTTTTTCACCTTTTTTATAAGTCGTACTTTAACCCCTAATTTACGCGTACAACTATCCTCCTTCATCTTCTCTTCGTGTAAAGCCGCCTCCAACAACTTAACTTTTGCACCATGTGCAAGCCACCTGTTGTAAGCTTCCTGTACATCTCTAACCTTGTCGGCTATGCTTGTGTTCTCTGAATCCGCACTCTCAAAAACCTTGAAATTTTCCATATTTGACTGCGCCACAAAAACTACTATTACTAACAGAAAAATTCACAATAAATGATGCTCTAATTTGAGAAGTAGCAGTAGCTTAGATTGATATTGGCTGATTACAACATAAGGAAGGGACATACATGGTAACAAAGGTTCATATTGGGCCTGTTATTTGCGGCTTGTTAATTACAGCAGCATGTGCTAACTTATAATTAACAGATTGATGAATTAGAAGGGCTGACTCGAGATGTGCACTTACAACTGTTCTGCCATGTGTGCGACCATTATAGGGGTAGTAAACACACTATTTTGGACCTATGTATATATGGTAAAAACAGGTCTGCAAAGCTGCAACAGCAAGGGCAGAATCATCCATTGCAGAATAACCAAATACAGGGCAGATGGTTTATGGTACGGCAAGAAAGAACTCATTTCTATCGACATGGCTAACATCTTAACTAATGATCCCAACGGCCGAAATTAAGAAGCTGTTGATGCTTCAAGTACAAGAAAATAATGTTTTTCCTCTCACAATTTTAGACTAGCACTAAAGCTTGCTACGACTATAGTTTTAAGAAAAAAAGTCAGTCATAAAACAGTCTACCTCAACCATTCATCCATGACCGATTCCAATTTTCTGTTACTAATATGTACCCACTATCTGTTGAGGTTATTAGACTTGACAATAGTTGACATACAAAATAATAAACAAGACATCACATCCCAGCGAAGACTTCAAAATAATATCATCACATTCATCCTTTTGTTTATAATACCATGTTAATAAGAATATGGATCTTACTCATTTCTCAATTAACTATTCTGTTTCTCGTTTTATATGATTGATCAAGATTACCAATTCTTCTGAACGCATTCCAGAAGACCTTGGGCATGGCCATGCAAACATCTTGTCAAACCCTACGAGGGCCCCGACAGTATTAAGCTTCAAAACAAATTTGAAGGAAACAAATCCCGTTTTGACTACGAGCAGAATTCATAAATTTCGCAACACTTCTGAAAACAACCCTTATAACTATCAGTTACGTATAGCGTTAGATTGCCTCACAGAAATGCACTACATCGATGACATTTTTTTGGTATCTCAAGTCTGAGGATAAATATTCATGATGTACTTAATGACAAAGATCCATAAAGTACCATCATGTGGTTGGGATAAGTCCTATATTCAATCCATTGAAAATCATCTGAAATTAGCGATAAGGATTTAAAACGTACACTTTTAAGGGGTCATTTAAGCCTTAATCGCCCACTTTTATATCCGTTACTGCTTAATTTCGTTCCTTTTCACTTTTTAGGTCTCTTGGAAGCAAAATGCTGAAATGATGCATATTTGGACGAAAAGGAGTGAATATATGAAGAAAATGGCTAAGTCAAGATCAAGACACTCAAGCTGCTGGAATTACACCTGACGGCGTCACAATCCAAGGGCGACGCCGTCCCTCTGTACGTAATTAAATTTGCGACGACTCAGTAGACTTTTTGCTAATTTACACCTGACGGCGTCAGGCTTTGAAGAGTAAGGGCGTCACGAAGACTTTTCTTCTCAGACGGCCTAGATCCAGATTCAGACGATGTCACTGCTGAAGACTGACGGCGTCACAACCACAACGTGACGCCGTCCCAATGATGACTTGGTCAGACGAAACCCTAATGACGGCTATCTGACGGCGTCCCAACTATAAGGTGACGCCGTCGCGAATGTAAAATTATATATAGAAATCGAATTTTTAGAATTTTAAGAGGTAGACTTGTGGAGTAAAAACCTAAAACGACTTAAGTCCGGTTTGGACAGTATCTTAGGGTTCTCATAACCTATTTTACATCAAGATAAGTGTTTTACTTCATTGATTTCATTATGTCTTCGATTGTATGTGTGTATGCTTGCGTGTTTAACATGTCCGGCTAAATTTCTTGTGTGTTTGCTTAGATCTATGAAACATAGTTATTAATTATTGATTTGTTGTCTCTTATCTTAATTGTAATTGGCTTAGGAGTGCATTAGGCCATCGTTGTGTTTGAATGCTTGAGTAATCTTTGTGAACCTTAGCTTATAAATCACATAGCGGAATTGTAGGTTAAACATCCAAAGATAACCTTAGAGTTAGTTTATGAAACCTAGAGATTTCGTAGGCAATAACCTTAAGGTAGTCTCAAAGAGTTAGGGATAAACGCATACCCTACGACCTTAGAAAACACAACGCGTTAAGAATAAGGACGTGACAATTCAACCACCAATAAAAGATGACTAGGGAGTAATAGTATCTAGGTAGACACATTTTTAATCATCATACGAGCACACATCAATATACATAGACTACCCATTAGTTTAGATAATTAGATAGTAGAGTAATCGGTAGAAGTACCAAACCCCCAAATCCAAACCCCGAGATTTTACCCTTAGCTTTATAAAAAATATAAAAAAAGATAAAAAATAATCTTCCTCAACCTCAACCTTAGCGTAGTACACTTCTCACTAGCATTCCTATTCCCCTAGAGAACGATATCAATACCCGAGGCTTACCCAATACTACACTACAACGATTAGGTTCACTACCTAGGGTGTTGAAAAAACTTGCTCGACGAAAAGGAAGTTCCTTTGACCCCGAACGCGTTATACGCGCATCAATTAGTCATGCTTCGCATCAATATACTTTCAAGTATATCCTAACTAAAACTCATATTTGTCTTAGTTCAATATTATTCCCATGTTATTGATTGACAAAGGACTATTTAGAATAACTTAAGTTATTCAAGGATTTATACATACAAATATAGGATAACATCATAATAAATGAATAATAAACATAACAAAATACTTTATTTCATTTGAATAATAATGTTTACAATATCCTTTATCTAAAATACTTAGTCACAGATGGGCATGAAACTACTAGCTAAGTGAAGCCCAAACTTATCAGACAATTGATTAAGTTTTTCATCAGGTAAGGCCTTCGTCAAAGGATCTGCTAGGTTATCATATGTTTGAACTTTGAGTAATTCAATTTCACTTATCTCAACTTGTTCTCGAACATAGTGATATTGTCTAGGATAGTGTCTGGTGCCCTTCATGACTCCAGGTTCATGGGCAAAAGTGATTGTAGCTGAATTTTCACAATACACCTTGATAGGATTTTCAATCGATGGTGGTATATGTGAAAACATATACCATTTTCTTTATAAAAACGAACCAAATAAACCGGAAACTAACCATTAATGCTTAGTATCTTTGTGTTTCTTGAGTTTACGCATGTGCATGTACGGATATCACAAAACAGACAAAGAAAAGACGAAACAGATGAAAAACGAGCAAGAGAAAGAAAAGAGAGCAAAAGCCGAAGCTAGGGATTCAGTTTTCTACATTTACGGACTTTGGATCATGCTTGCTCAACTTTACAAATCACACCCTCATCTTAGCCAATATTACAAGTTTCACCCCCATGATTACCCAAAGTTACACATTTGGTCCTTAAATTATCATTTGGCAACAAAATTGGACCTTGTGTTATTTTATCCTCAAATCCGGATACTTAAAAGTGCAAATCCAAATCTAATCCATAACACTAACCCATAATCACCCTAGCCCAAATAATACCCCAAGCCCAAAGTGCAAAAACTACCTTTACCCGTAACCAACCCTTCCCAGTTAAAAGACCCAAGTCAACCATCACTTTCACCCGGTCAAACCATTTTAAACAATAATATTAAAATCCCAAATCTATCCCCGCCATTACACCCCTTCTCTTTCCTCCCAACCCTGTAATACCATCTGTACCTATTGGTGGAAAGGATGTGGAATTGTGATCAAACGGCTGTGATAAGTTGAGATGATGCAATGATTGATCAAGGGTCAGAATTTGAGCTCCTAGATCCTTCTCAAACCCTAACGAAGACCCTCACCTCAGTTATAAATACCCCCTCATCTCACTTGTTTAGTAGTTAGTTTTTAGGGTCGTTATAATGTTAGTTTAAATTTCCATTGTAATTTTTAGTTTAAAAGTCATTTTAATTCAAGTTTTCTAATCTTTTTAATCTATTTTAGTATTTAATAAAATTCAAGTTTGTTTCAATTCAACAGTTCTTTTATATATATGTTTTTAATACTAGTTCTCAAATGGTCAAATAAGCCTTCATAAGCTGTCAAAAGCTTTATACATCTTTAATATAAGCTCACTTAAACTTCTATAACTTTTTGTGACTTTAGTTTGTCACTTTATTCAAAATTTACAAAAAGTCAAAAAAGTCAAAATAAGAAAAAAAAAATAAGCTATTGGAAGATAGGTCAGACTTGGATGGACCTATGGGATTGTATCAGCTTGTCTATGACAAGTAGACAAGCTGGAGCTTGTAGATTGTATTTTGACCCTGTTTTGAGCAAGGGTCTTTGTAAGTCTCACCTTATTTTTAAGCACTTTAGTTTTATATTGCTTATCTACTACTTATTTGTACTTTTATAGTTTAGATCTGCTTAATTGCTGTTATTTGATTGTTTATGTTAGCTGTGCTTGTTATTGTACTCAATTTCTCATAAAAAGCAAAAATAAGTCATAGTTAGCATTAGCTTATTCATAGCTTATAGAGTATTCAAATTCAGTTTTAATCAGTCACTAGGTGTTATTAAGTCATATTGAATCAAAATCATTCAAGTTGTGCACCTAAATCATTTTGAAAAAGCAATTTGAAAAGTTAAGGGAGTGTTTGGTTTAAGAGTCAATCTGAGTCAAAAATTGGTTTTGGTCATTTGTGTCTGCTAGACCAGTTTATATTTAATTATATTAGTAGTTTAAGAGTCAATCTAACTAATGTTGTTTAGATATTGAGTCATTAGAGTCCATTGTTAAAATGAGGTTTGAGTTTTAAAACTGTTATATCACTTTGGTATACTAATTGTGATAAGCTGATATTGAGTCCAATTTAAGAGTCATTTTGGTATCTTAAGTAGTTTATTAGTGAGTTTGAGTCATCTTCTTTAAAGTTATTAGTGTCAAATTTGTGTTTCCATTTTTTTTACAAAAGTAAAAAAAAATCCCAAAAACACTTTCTGTCTAGCTCTATATCAGATCTCATAGTGGCTTTTTAATTAGTCAACTAAGTGTAATAAGTGGTTTTATATGTTTTTGGGATATTATTGTTAATCTGTTTTCCATTGGTTTGAATTTTAGTGCTTATTTTCACTACTTAATTAGTGCTTAAACTTGTCTTGACACAAAGGTTTTCTAAATAGTAAAAAGGTTCATAAGTATCTGATGTTGCATCAAGTTGTTTTCAAAATTGGCATACATGCTCTTTGGCATCTGATCTGTGATATTTGAGGAATTTAGCTTATAGCTTGTTGTTTTGACGCTTGTGTATAAGCTCAAACATAACCTCTTTGGCTGTTTGGATTTGCATTTTGGCAGCTAATGCTCTTTAAGGTTTCAACTTATTAGGGTAGTACAACTGCTTATTTCTAGTTCATATTTGCGTATTAGGTTGTTCTCAGGTGCTAGTAGCTTTTAAGAGCTTATTTTCATATTATTATAGCTGATTAGATCTTTAACAATTAAGTTGTTATTAGTTTAATCTCATTTTCAGTTTTGTAGCTTTAAAACTGCTTTTTCTAGCTTATTATCAAAAGTAAAAAAACATTTTCTTCATTAAAGTTTCTTAACTCAACTTATTTTGAAAGTCCAAAAAGAAAATTTGAAAAAAATAAAAATAAAAATAAAAAGGGAGTTCTAGGGTGAGCTAAGCTAGAACCCTGGACCTCTCCTTTATAAGCACCACAACACAACACCCCTTACCACTGCGCCCTTGGGACTTTTCTCATCCAAGGGTGCATGCTTAATTCTTTTATATGCATTTTTCACTTTTAAGCCTTCTAAGCCCTTTTAGCTTATAACAGCTTATTCATATAAGCTGGGATATTGTGCTTATTTTTCCTAAATTCAGCTTATCAAATAGTACTTTCCCTAATTTTTTGGTCATTTTTCATAAACGTTTAGTATTGTTTATAATTAGTTTTCATTATTTTAGTTTTTAATTTATAAAAATTTAAAGAAAAGTTAAAAAAATATCTGGCTTTTTTCTGAAATTTTATTTTATCATTTAGGACGTAGGAAAAATAGTTTTGCATTTCTAGGGTTAATTTTCCACTATTTCACTTTTTAGGCTCAGGATTAACCCGGATTTTGCTCGTTTTAGGCTTTCTTTACGTTTTAGCTTACGTTTGCTTTATATAATTGTTTTAGTTGCTTATTATGCTATTTTTAGCTTATGTTTATCAATTTTAGTGTAAAAATTCAAACTATCCAATTTTTCACTATTCAATTCACAAAATCGTGACTCGAATCATAAGTTCCATTCAACCTTCGTTGGGAAATGATCCGGGAATACATATTTCCTTTGTATTTCCTTGGAAAAACATATATACTATAATTGACTCAAATTAGACGGCATAACTCCAAGCCCCGAAACAAACTTCCTTATCCAAAGAGCTTCCATGGTAGCTTCTGACGCCGCTATGTACTCACTTTCTGTAGCAGACATCACAAGAGTGGTCGGTTTCTTGCTCTTCCAATCCACAGTGCCTCAATTGATGACAAATATGTAACCCGTCTGAGACTTCGTATCATCTTTGTCACACTTCCAGGATGCATCGCAGTAACCTGTAGCACACATTTCTGCTTCTAGATTTCCCCATACACTATGAACATATCTCTTGTAGCCTTAAGGTACTTGAGAATATGTTTAACAGCAGTCCAGTGACGTTCACCTAGATTCTGTTGATATCGACTAGTCAGGTTTTGAGCAAACGCCACATCAGGTCTTGTGCATCGCACCGCATACATTATAGATCCTACTACCGAAGCATAAGGAACTTTATTCATGCGTGCCACCTCTACAGGTGTTGAAGCATAGGCTTCGCTACTTAAACCATGGTTCACTTGCATCGGCAAATTTCCCTTCTTGGAATTTTGCATATTGAATCTCTTCAATATTTTGTCAATGTAAGCACTTTGATTTAAACCAATTAACCTCCTTGATCTATCCCTAAAGATCTTGATTCCGAGTATATATGCTACTTCCCCTAAATACTTCATTGAGAAACATTTACCAAGATAGGCTTTCACCTCATTTAAACTTGGTAAATGATTTCCCATGGTTAATATGTCATCGACATACAGAATAAGGAAAGTAACATGACTCCCACTAGCTTTGTGATATACACATGGCTCATCATGATTATGAGTAAATCCAAAACTTTTGATTTCTCCATCAAATCTTTTATTTCATTGCCTTGATGCTTGCTTTAGTCCATAAAAGGACCTTTTAAGCTTGCATACACGGTTAGAAAATTGTGGATTCACAAACCCCTCAGGTTGTGCCATATAGATGTCTTCATCTAGACGACCATTTAGAAAGGAGGTTTTGACATCCATCTGCCAAATCTCATAGTCATAGTGTCACACCCTCGCCGGAGGCGGAAACACGAGGTGTAACGGAAGGGAACATATGTGACAACCCGTACTTTCAGGTCATTTCTCGAAACAATTCATGCTTCACAATTTCATCATTTATCGTAAACTGGGTTTACGTGTTTCAAATTCGCGTAACCCTAAAGGTTTAGCGGCGAATTCATGATTATATCATCACGTACATTTCATATGGACTAAGTTTAGTCTACATTTCATTGACATCATTTGCATCATGATAGTTTATTCATGACATTTCATTTCACATTTAACGCGTGAATTTTATATTAAATAAACGTTATCGCGTGAGTTATTATTTTGAACATTTAATCCGTTACTTCCAAAAATGATCCCGATGTATTTTTAAACTTACATTAGTTTATAAAAACTATATTTTGAGTTTTCCTAGTGTTTTAAATTCATTTGGTACATAAATCGTTAAAGTTAAATTATTACGACGTTTTTCTTAAAAATTATACGATAATTATTTTATCACTCAAATTTCACAAGGAATGTATTTTTACAATTTATATTATCTCATTACATTCTATTTTAATCTATTAAAAATCTACTTGTACCTAAAAGCTACCAAAACTTTACAAGTTATTATTAATTTACACATTTACCTTACATTTTTCTTACAAGTATACAAGTACCTACATTATATATAAAAAAAAAAAAAGATCTTTGTGAAACATGATCCCCAAAATTCGGTGCAAGGGGGGAAGGTTGGCATTTAATGTTGGAAGAAAAAAAAAAATCTTTACTTGTATAAACTTACACTTCATCTCAATTTTCTTACCTCAATCATTCATTCACTCTCACAATTCAAAGTTAGTAAAAATCTTGTTTTCTCTCTTGGTTCTCCTTGTTAAAACCGGCCACCTTCAAGAGTTAGGAAGGGATCATCATTTTTCAAGTTCAAGTGTTATAACAACCTAGTTATTACTCTTTATAAGGTTTTGAAATAAAAACCAAGAGTATTTAGGATTATCCTTGTTACTTTCACCTCATCATTTTCACTTGTAAGCATATTTCTTTCATTTTCATGTTTCCTTATCATTTCATATTCATCTTTTCATTTTTGGAGCAAGTATGCATGATATGTGATTTATACCATTTTTTTTTTCATGATTTTAGAGTTATATATATACTATGGTCATCCTATAAATATTCCCTTGGTATTCATTGGTCTTGATGATGTCTAGGAACCCATGACACCCTAAGAAGGTGTATGGTAGGATTAGATTAGCTTTGGAGTTGATTTGAAGGGATTAGAATAGGTTTTGTCCGAGAAAAACTATTTTCGATAAGTTATAAATTATGTTCTGTCCTTGTTTCATTTTTCTGGAAAATCCGACAGTTGGTACGAAACTTTGGCCTTGATATTTAGAAAATATACTTTAAAACGAATCCGTGGCCGCTTGAACGGATGAAAACGGACTTATAACGAAGAAGTTATGGATTTTACAAGTTTGACGACGAAATATATTATTTTCAGAATTTTCAGCAAACTGTTTTTACATTGTTTGGGTCAAAAATGAGCCTTAAGCTTCACAAATTATTTCGACTTCTCACAAATATATTAGTTTACTTCGATACGAAGCTAAGGACGTATTATACGTAGAAAACGGATTTGAAACGACAAAGATATGCACGTTTTCATAAACTTGCCGTAACTATTATTTTCTGAAAAACTATATTAATTTACGATACAAGTGTTACGGTAGCTGTAACGTCCATATTGAGGGCTGTTCTTAACCATGATGTGCAACTTTTTGGAACGAAATGTCTTCTAATGAAATCAAGTTCACCGGCCATATTTTTCAAAACAACAAGCTGTTTGTAAAGCGGAGTTATAGTAAATTATTTACGGATGTTCAAACTTGGCCGAAACTCATTTTCTGCACAACAATTAGCCAAAACCACTATCTTTAACCCTTATTATCTTTATGTTCAAGACCTTTTGGACGAAAACTCCTGAACTGAAACTTCTAGATATCGATACAAACTTTCCAAAACCGTCGAGTTCGTTCTCTAACGATCGACGTACACCGTTTTACGACTAGTTTTCCAAAGCCATTTTTGTTAATTTCATGATATTTCCGACGACATTGTTTTGCGACGAAAAGTGATAATTTCACCATAAATCATTATAAAACCATTGTAGGATGACATTTTGACGTAAATACTTGTAAAGTGATTTTTGATTGGTCAAGACGTCAAACGAGTATTTTTCGACGATAAGTAATATTTTCAAAACTCGCAAATGGTATAAATAACATACGAAATGCATGCATAACATTACATTGCAACTCATTACATATCATATCATTCGTAATAGGTCATTTTCGAGTATCACGCTACATTTCGGTGTACTCACTTTTGCCATCGCATCATTGTCCAAGTGAGTTTTCATAGCCCCTACCTTTATACGTTTTGAATTACTTTTGGGGGAGATACATGCTCAAACTGTTTTCATTTACTTTCATAAGTACTTAAAACTCTTACGGATTATCGTGAGTTTTCATAGCCCCACTTTCAATTGTTTTGTACTGTTTTGGGGGAGATACATGCTTAACTATTTATCACAAGTACTTTAGACTTTTAAGGCTAAATGCTACCATGATCACCATTGTTTCTAAATCAAATGTTATACTATATCAATTGTTCTTGTTTGCGTGCTATAGTACTACGTCGTATAACGTTCTATATCAGTTGACTACTGATACATCGTCGAATAAAGTACTATGTCAGTTGACTACTGATACATTGAGTTATGTGCTATTGTTTATGTGCTACAGTTCTTCGTCGTATAACGTTCTAAATCAGTTGACTACTGATACATTAAGTCTAGTCCTATTGATTAAGTGCTATCGTTCTACGTCGAGTTAGGTACTATATTGTGAATTCATTTGACGATGTGGGCTTGAACATAAACTATATTACATTTTGGCAATGGGTTGTGAATACACAGGTTGCAAGTTTTGTATGGGCGGAACTTGGAACTGAGTGGATTTACAATGCCTTTGCTGCATAAACGATTTTGAAAGGCTTTACATTTCAACATAAACTCTATGAACTCACTCAACCTTTGTGTTGACACTTTTAGCATGTTTTATCTCAGGTATCTAAGGCATTCACTTCATGGCATGCATTTGGACACATCATGGAGTCGCAATGACGACGCGTCTCACTTGGGTTTTATGTACTTTAAAACATCGTTTGAATTGTAACAAACTTATTTCCGCACAAGTTGATTTTCATTTGGGACCTATAATTTGTAAACTCTGATTGTTTTAATAAATCAAACGATGTTCTTTTCAAACGACACTTTAGGTCGTTCAATATAACTGTGATTGTGATGCTATGACAGTCAATCCCCAGGAATTCCATTCCGCTGCAAAACAGGTAATTTGGGGGTGTGACAACATAAGCACAAGATAATAGAACATACCAACGTTAATATTTAAAAGAAAGAGTACACCATTACAATACCAGTTTAGCCGTCATCGGCAAATATATTACAAAGTTTAGTTCCCAAAATATTGCATTCTATTACATAATGATTTGTAGTGACAAGTGAAAACTTCATTATGCAAGACCTGGTAGAAAAAGCTTACTAACGATCACCTGAAATGCATGAGAGAAAAACGGGTCAACTATGAAAATAGTTGGTGAGTAAACACGTTTAGCAAAATAAGAAAACTCGTAAGAAATATTTAAAGCTTTCGGTCAGTGAAAATGGTCCACAAAGCAAAGGCATTGTAAATCCACTCAGTTCCAAGTTCCGCCCATACAAAACTTGCAACCTGTGTATTCACAACCCATTGCACAAAAGATAGCGTATGAAGTAGTCAAGTATAAGCGGTCATAATAGTTCACAATATAGTACAACGAATATAATAATTCAGGGATACTCCTGAAGAAACCAAATTATACTGGGTGCCACTACCCAAAGTTATGTTGGGTGCCTCTTCCCAAAGATATACTGGGTGCCTCTTCACAAAGATATACTGGGTGCCTCTTCCCAAAGATATACTGGGTGCCTCTTCCCAAAGATACGCTCCGAACACGGGAGACTTTATAGTGATGCTCCGAACATGGGAGACTTTATAGTGATGCTCCGAACATGGGAGACTTTATAGTAATGCTCCGAACATGGGAGACTTTGAGACAAGGTCATAACACGTACGGTTCAATAAGTTCAAATAAGTCATAATTTCGTAATTTAGTTCAAGGATTGATTCGAGTTCACAAGTTCTAGTCAAAAGAGTTCACAAAAGTAAGAATCAATTTAATTCAAGTATGGTTCATGCATTCAGCCCCAAAATATAGTAAAACGGTAAAAAGGGGATGTGATTACTCACTTGATGAATAGATGCGATGACAAAAGTGGTTACACCGAAATGTAGCGTGAATCTCGAAACTGACCTATTATGAATGATATGATATGCAATAAGTCATGATGTTATGTTATGCACGCAATTCGGATGATATTTATACCACTTATGAGTTTTTGAAATTAATACTCTTCGTCGAAAAATACTCTTTTGACGTCTTGACCATTCTTAAATTACTTTACAAGTATTTACGTCAAAATGTCATCCTACAATAGTTTCGTAATGATTTATTGTGAAATTTTAACTTTTATAAGAAAATGTACTCCATTTTTGTTCTCCAATATTTTTGTTCTCCAACTCTTTTAGCTCTTCAAATATTTTAGTTCTCCAAATGGTTTTGGTTCTCCAAACTTTAGTTCTCCAAAAGTAGTTCTCCAAAAATAGTTCTCAAGTATTTTAGTTCTCCAAAACTTGTTCTCCAAAATCTTTTGTTCTCCAAAATAGTTCTCCAAAATCTTTTGTTCTCCAAAATAGTTCTCCAATATTTTAGTTCTCCAAAACTAGTTCTCCAAAAATAGTAAAGTTACGGCGATTTATGAAAACGTGGATATTTTAGTCGTTACAAATCCGTTTTCTACGTATTATACGTCCTTAGCTTCGTATCAAAGTATACTAATATATTTTTGATAAGTCGAAATAATTTGTAAAGCTTAAGGCTCGTTTTTGACTCGAATAAAACAATAATAGGTTGCTGAAATTTCAGAAAAATATATATTCCGTCGTCAAACTTGAAAAACTCATAACTTCTTCGTTATAACTCCGTTTTAATCCGTTCAAGCGGCCACGGATTCGTTTTAAAGTATATTTTCTAAATATCAAGGCCAAAAATTCGTGCCTACTGTCGGATTTTTCCAGAAAAACAAAATAAGGACAGACCACTTTTATAACTTGTCGAAAATAGTTTTTCTCGTACTAAACCTATTCCAATCCCTTCAAATCAACTCCAAAGCTATTCTAATCCTACCATACACCTTCTTAGGGTGTCATGGGTTCCTAAACATCATCAAGACCAATATATAACAAGGGGATAATTATAGGATGACCTTTATATATATAACTCTAAAAATCAATGTAAAAATGGTATAACTATCACAAGTCTTGCATGTTTGCTCAAAATATGAAGAAATAAATATGTAATGATAAGGAAAGATGAAAAATGATAGAAATATGCTTACAAGCTACTATGACGAGGTGCAAAGAACAAAGGTTTAACCTAAACACCCTAGGTTTTTATTTCAAAACCTTAATAAGAGTGTGATCTAGATTGTTAAAACACTTGAGCTTGAAAGATTTTTGATCCCTTGTATCTCCTTGGTAAAACCGGTTTGAAGAAGAAGAAAAACAAAGAGAGAAAGCTTTTTCTTGACTTGTGAATTAGTGAAGATGAATGAGTGAGATGTATGAAGTGAAGTTTGAGTATAGATATATACTATCAAAGAAATTTTTCAACAATCATTAAATGCCATCCTCCCCTTGGTCGGCCAAGGGGGAGGGATTTAGTAAAAATATCTTTTTTTTTTTTTTTTTTATAAATATATTGTGTAAAATTTGATAAAATGTATAAGTAAAATGTGTAGGTATAATTAACTTGTAAGGTAAATGGTAGCTTTTAGGTACAAGTAAATTTTTAATAGATCAAAATAGAGTATAATGATATTATAAAAATTGTAAAAATACATTCCTTGTAAAATTTGAGTGATAAATTAATTATAGTGTAGTTTTTAAGAAAAACGTCGTAATAATATAACTATAACGATTTATATACAAAATAAATTCATAACACTAGGTAAACTCAAAATATTGTTTTTATCAACTAAATGTAAGTATAAAAATATATCGGGGTCATTTTTGGAAGTAACGGATTAAATGTTCAAAATAATAACTCACGCGATAACGTTTATTTAATATGAAATTTACGCGTTTATCGTGAAATGAAAAAATCATGCATGAACTAATATGAAATGATGAATATGGAGTATGAGAAATGACCGGAAAATGAGAATTGTGACACATAGTGTGCAGCTATAGCTATGAGAATCCTAATAAATCTTATGTCTGCTACATGAGAGAATGTCTCATCTTAATCTACGCCATAGGTTTGAGTAAAACCTTTAGCTACCAGACGAGCATTATAGGTGTGTACATTGCCATCCATGTCCATTTTCTTCTTGAAGATCCACTTAATTCCAACGAATTTAGCATTGGGAGGAAGGTCAACTTCAATCCAGACATCATGATAGGATCACACTTTTTATGTTGTTTGATGATTCGGGTGGTCTAGGGAGATGATTATACAAGTGTGCCATGTTAGAGAGATGAAGAGAGTAGAGAGGGAGTTTCTAGAGTGAGAAAGTAAACAAAAAATGCAAGGTTAGATTAGAAGCTCCACCCCTTCCAAGGATGGAAGGGGTATTTATAGTTACAACCTACTCGTCCTCCTGCCATTCTCAAACTGGAGCATCCCAAAGAAGACAACACGGAGTGAGTGAACCAGCAAATTGAGATTCACTGATTGATAAAAAATTGATTTGAAAAACAATCGCGTATTGCTTAGAAGAAAGAGTTTTGCAATACGATGAAGGTTTTATAAGAAAGATCAATTTTCAATCAGAAATACTTTTTGAATTTGAAAATGAATACACATTCGATGTGCTAGAGAAAAGAAGAGATTTGCACATCGAACGGTTTTTCCAAAAGTATTTTTTCAACCAGAGATACTTTTTGTGTTTGAAAACATGAGTACACATTCGATGTGCTAGAGAAAAGAATATTTTGACATCGAACGGTTTTCCAATAGTATTCGTCAATTCATTTCCTGGACCAAGGTTGATTCAAGAATGAATCGCCCCATCATTTCTATCCAGTTGTCACAAGCTTGATCTTTTTGGAAATATCTCACATGTCACCCACCAAGAGCTTGTTTGATGTTGGCTCTAGAAGGATTTCCATCTTCACCGTGAATACTTTTACATATCACTCGGATGTTCTGGTAATACCACAAGGATAATGCGTAGGACTCTCAATGTATACTTACTTTCCACATTGTGTGAAACAGCAAGTCTTCATTAATATTGTGTCCTAATGAGATATTGTGGATGATCTCTTGGCTCTAGACTCAATTGTGCATATTTGGTTCCCTATGCCGGAGACTAGGGAGAGGGTCTCCTTCTTCAATATCAAGGATCTCTAAGAGAAAGTCGATAGATTATGTAGGTTCCCCGTGAGAATGAAACAAGCCCTTTTAAGAGGAACTTGAGTAGCTTGGGAAGTTAGGTGCAGTGCGTCACAGGGTCCATGACGTCTTGTCTTCAATACTGGCGTTACCTTAGTAACAACCACTAGCATATGAATTGAACCCGGTTTCTGCCCTAAGGTTGAATTATTGGAGGGCTATTTCTTTTCACCCTTTTCACATTCATTTCTTTTTCATTCTTCAACCACTTCAGTGCTTACCGAGACTTCATTACTAGAACCTTGTTGGGTTTATTCCAGTTTTAGCTCTGTCTCAGTGGGCACTCTTCTCATATTCTCATTTTTCTCTTTTTTTCATCATACCTAAGGACTTCTACACTATCTAGTGGATTGTTCCTGGGTAGATCCCTCCGGCTCTGGCGGGATCGTGGGAACGAATACCTAATCTAACCATCCTTATAACACCATGCATAAAGTAAATTGGTCGGTCTTTTGGTATTATATTTTTTTTCTTGAAACCAATTGAAAAATCATTTGGAAAAATCAATCAAGGTACTTGTGATATAAAATCAAAACATTTTGTACCTTAATTGTTTTGATCATTTAGAAATGCTCCCCCTCAACATGTGCATATGATTTTTAAATTGTTTAGCACATGGAGGCAAGCGTTCTTTGAAATATGTTCTTGATCACAATTTCCGTGGAAAAAGCCATTTGATTTTCTCGGTAAATTCTCCCCCTCAAGAAGTGCGTTGGTTATTTGAAATTATTTAACACATAGAGGAAGGAGTTTTTCGAAGAATTTCCACGATCACATTTGCCATTGAGAAACCATTAGAAAATCAATCAAGGTACTTATGTTGAGACATAGAAATCTTTGTACCTTGAAAGTTTGTTTTCTTTTGAAATGCTCCCCCTCAATATGTGCTTCGAGATTCGAAAGCGTTTAGCACATATGGGAGAGCAGCCTGCACTTTTGAATCAAATCGATCATCATTTATCAGATATCATAATTAAATCACAAATTCTCCCCCGATCAAAAATATCAAACCCTTTGAGATTTGGATCCCAAGTGATTTAATAAGGTTTAAAAAACATGAGAGAAAATGTGGCCTTGTTTAAATATTTTTCTGGTTTTTGGTTAAATGCTCCTCCTCAATCATGTGCATCATGTATTTGAAATCTTTTGGCACATGAAGGAAGGAGTGCCTTTGAAATAATCACCCTTTAAAACCGATTTGAGATTTAAATCACGATCTCTCCCCCGATCAAAAATTTCAAACCTTTTGAGATTTGTGATCCCAATTGATTTAAATCATTTAGAAAAATTTGGGGAAAGACGTGGCTTGATTTAATTTTGAAAAACGACTAATAAGGAACAGTTTTTCGACATTAAAGATTGTTAGTGTCAGGTATGATAGTTTTTAAGAGATCTTTAAGTAAAATAAAACAATTTTACAATCAAACAAGAACAGAAAAAATTTCATTTTGTAAGATCTTTGAGTTTTAAAGAAAATCATACCATGACATAATATTAAATCTTTAGAACACCATTTATTATTGTACAAACGGACTCTGATTCGTTTGATGATATATTGTTTGAAAATAATTAATTTGAAATCACTCTCCCCCTCAATCAATGACCGTAGTTGTTGATTGAGTGACTTAAGATTTGACAAAACTAAAGTCCGGTTGATTTCCAAAATTATGTGTCCGATTTATTCTCAAAACAATATTTTTCCATTTTCAAAACAATATTGTCAAAATTGTTTTAAGAAAAAATGGTATCATCCACTACTTGTCATGCACAAAGATACGTTAGGTGGTTGAGAGGCTTCTATTGTTGCTGTAAGGCTGAAAGAAAACCATCTGCTGAAGCAGTGAGACCTCTGACGTTGCATCTATCGTGCCAACTCTTCATAGAGATCCAATTAAGCTCCGTTTCTTCTTTTGTCGACCCAAGATATAGTTACCCTTTCCATTCGGCATCCAATCATCTTCATTAGTGGGATCCGGATCGGGAACATTCTTATGAACCATGATATTTGCATACGTTAGTGGACACACAAACAGATATATGGTGGTCGACAACACCCAAACAACAATCGACTAATAAAAGTCAATCCAATATATCAATCAGTTCATATAAGGCATGGGATTTATGTGTTCATCAAACTCTAATCATCTAATCCTAACAATCATATCCTAAATTCCTAGTCCTTCGACATAGGCAAAAATCCTTTTTAGTTAAGCACGTAGGATAATTTAGATAAGCCTGATAGATGATATAAATTTGAAAACATTCTCCCCCTCAATCAATGACTCTTTATATGAAAAGTTTTAAATAAGCTGAAGTCATTGATTGGGTTTTGGAAATTTATGAAAACATGATTCTGATTGATTTTCAAGCAACTCATTTACCACCATTTTGATAAAACAAATGTTTTTATGAAGAATTTTAGAAGGAAAAATATTTGAGTAGGAACAGCAGTCCTTCGACATACTTTCCTCATTTTTGTTTTAGGATAAGTGCACGAAATTTTTGAAAACTGGTTTAGTGCAACACTTTCCTTCTTTGAAGAACGGGTTGCTATCAGAAATAATAGCAAACCATGCTTAAGCGTGGGTTACAGTCTGAAATAACTGCAAGCCATATTTAGAGACATGTTTTGAAAAAGAATATTTACACCTCCTGCTAGAAAAGTTGGGAGCTTTTGCTGTCCATAGTTCATATGGAGTCTTAACAACCTTCTTAGTTGGAACCATATTCAAAATACGAATAGCAGTTTCAAGGGCATATTCCCAAAAATTTAAAGGAAGAGTTGTAAGATTAAACATTGATCATACCATGTCTAGTAAAGTACGATTTCTCCTTTCAGATACACCATTTTGTTATGGAGTAAAAGAATATGTGAGTTGCCGGACAATTCCACACTCAACTAAGTAATCTTTGAACTCTTGGCTTATGTATTCACCACCTCTATCGGATCGAAGATCTTTAATCTTCTTACCGAGTTGTAATTCTACTTCATTTTTTGAAAATCTTAAATGTTTCAAAGACTTCATGTTTATGTTGAAGTAAATAAACATAATCATAATGACTGAAATCATCAGTAAAGGTTAAGAAGTAGGTAGCACCACGTTTTGACACATGTCTAAGTGGACCACACACATCAGCGTGTATCAATCCAAGTAGATCTGTAGCCCTTTCCACTTAATGTGAAAAATGTTTCCTTGTCATCTTCCCAGATATGCAAGACTCACATTTGTCAAATGATTCATCATCGACACTTTGTAAAAGCCCTTCATGTTGCAACTTTACCATGCGTTTCTTGCCTATATGAGCAAGGCGACATTGCGAAAGATAAGAAGAGTCCCAGTTAGACTTGCTCTTCTTATTTCTAATGCTATACAATGAATTATTTCCTTTGGAAACACAATCATCCATATCAATTTCAAACACACCATTTATAGGAATTGCATTAAAATAAAAAAACATTATTAAAAGAAGCTGAAATTCCAGAACTGGTAAAAGTGTGCATAAAACCAACATCTTTCAACAAAGAAAATGAAATAACACCCCTAACAATGGAGGGTGCATAATGACAATTGTTTAATTCAAGAATTAAGCCCAAAGGCAACACTAAATCAAAAGTCCCTATGGCTTCAACTGCTACACGCTTGCCATTGCCAACGTACTAGTATCTTTCTCCACATGTCAGCTTCTTTGCACCTCTAAGTCCCTGGGATAAATTACAGATGTGAGTACCACATCCTGTATCATAAATCCAAGAATTTTGCTTACGAGGAAAAGAAAATAATTCAAACCTAAAAATACCTGAGGTGCTGGTCACCATCTTATTTTTATTCTGAAGCAACTCATTCAGCAACAATGGAAAGTTCCGCTTCCAATGGCCTGGTGTGTTGCAGTGGTGGTAAGCCGAATCCTTCTTAGGATTCTCCTTTTTATTTGGAGGGTTCTTTTCAGGAGGTGGTGGGATCACAACTTGTTTCCCCTTTCCTTTCCTTTTTCCCTTTTTATCTACTTGCGGTTTTGGCTCAGATACCCTACCACCTTGTATTGCTAGTACCGCAGGTGTAGTTGCTGATTGTACAATAATTCGTACGACCAGACCTTCGATGGTGATCGAAGGGTATGAGAGGTGATATGCTTGCGCCAAACTTGTAGCCAATCTGCAATAGGAAATAGTAGACACTTCGTTAAGTGATTGCACAGGGGTTGGGCCCTGCGAACCACCTCCGGCGTGAGAGTAAGTATGTGGTATGTGTTGTAAGTAATATGGAGTATGTGAAATACTGTGTTGAGTAAACATACCATTGAAATGACTCATCCAACCTATTTATAGATGAGAAAATAAGCTTGGAGAGTGTTAGCATACGTTTCGGAGATCATGGGGGCGTCCCATGATTTGTGGTAACCGCTAGGGCTTCATCCCCACTCTCTCTGTCTTGGCGGGGAAGCTAAGGAGATAGTGGGAACGTGAGGGAAGACCAAGTCAAGGTTCTCCTTTGTCTTGGTGCCTTCAAGAGAAGACTCTGAAGGGCATAGGCCTTCGGCTGGAGAATTCCCAACTGGTAACCATATCAATGATGAATGGTTTTACGCCACCAATGACTTATGAAGAAAGACTTGGGTCTTCGTAATGCAAATTTGACAGAGGTCGAAGGGGTGTCCTTCGACCTGATTGGTGGGTACGTCATCAAGCCCCCCAGTCGAAAGTGATATGTACGAACAAGAAATATTGCTTACGACTCAAAAATAACTATGAAACCTCCCCTTCATCACAAAAACGAACGAAGATGAAAAGTCTAGCAACTATTGACCCGTAATTAATGCATGTACTTATCCTAACCACCCTTTCCTCGGGAAAAGTAAAACGTCTCTTCAAAATTTAAAAATATTTGAAATCCGGAGGATAGGGGATAACTTAGGACACGTGTAGGGCTTGAGATTTAACATGTGTGAGGGTATTTAAAGTCAAAAACAGTAAAACCCTAACACAAGTTTATCTCACGCCCAATTTTTCACCTACTAAATCTCCTTCCGATCAAGCTTTCGAACAAACAGGTAAAGTATTCTTTCGTATCAGCTACGTTTCCAATACTTTTTTTTATTGATTTAGAAGGATCATGTCTACCAATAAAAAATTTGTAATCAAACAACAAGGTTGCACCTTGACTAGAGAGGAGCTTAAAGCGTTCCTCACTGATTATCCAATTCCCAAAGAGTATAAAATCATGTTACCTGGTAAAAATCAAGGTATTTTTGATGCCCCAGAAAACTATGTAGGCTTATACACCCATGCATTCATCACCTCCAACCTTAGGATACCCTTGCACCCTTTGATTTTAGAACTCCTCCAGTATTACGAAGTACACATATCTAGGTTTAACCCTTTTGGCCTAGCCAAGCTCACGACATACATTGTAATGTGTAAAGCTTATGGGTTTGAACCATCATTAACTGTGCTTAGAGGGTTTATGAACTTGTACCCTGGAGGAGATTGGTTGACATTGGCAAAGAGGGGTGAGAGGGATGTGCCCATTCTCATAGATAGGCCGTTTACAAACATCAAGAATTGGAAAGGAAAGTTCTTTTATATCCAAAACACTATTGTTCCTCCAACTTTCCCTGCGTTGTTAAACCCAAAATTTCAATATGATGAAAAAAGGTTCAATGATCCCTTGCCCTATACTGTGAGGAGGAATCCTTTGTATCAACGTTTGGCTCGTCATCCATCTGATTGTCAAACATTCCCTAAGCCAATTCTTTTCATGGTTGGTCTTGCTGAAAGCTGGGAGGGATCTCCATTGGTGATGGAGAAAGTATGTAAATTTTTAATTAAAATAGGAAATAGCAACTTATCTTTCTGATATTCATCTGTTTTCTCCCTTTTTGCAGAGATGTTGTTCAAGAATTTTGTTGTTGCTGGTGGTGCAAAGGAGGTCAGCTTCATTCTGAAGGATCCCCAGGAGGTGAGCTATGGTGTGGGCTCTCCTTCAGTGTCGGTGAACAACAATGATGTGGATGCTCAGCCCATCGAACCTGTGTTCTCTGCTCCTCCTTCGAAGGAACCCATAGATGTTGAAGACCAGCTTGTGGAGAATGTTGCAGACTCTGATGAACCTGTCTCAGAAGGACAGTTGGCCATCGTAGGACCCTCCGGCATTGGTGAGAGAGTCCAAAGTAGGAAAGGTACTAGTGCGAAGGCTGCTAAATCTGCATCGAAGAGAAAGCTTATCCTGCCTACTCCTCCCTCTCGAACTACCCGGCAGAAGAGTGCCCAGGGTAAGGCTGTGGTGTTTCCAACCATCGAAGGGCCCAGTACAGATGATATCCATGGTAATGTTTCTTTCCTGTTACAAAGGATTAGATGCAAGTAATAATATATTAACAAGTTTACATATGCTGCAGGACTTCCTGATACGAAGGAGCTTTCCTCTTCCCTAGCTTGTCATCTGCTTGTGGAGCGTGTGACCCCACCCAGCTGGAAGGGGGTGATGAACAACATGTCCATGGAAAGGCTCTACGATCTTAATGACAAGAGTTATGTCAGACAATGCATGTTGGATAACCAACTCAACACTAGGACAAGGGAGCTGCTCCGTGCTGTCACCAAATCTCGAGAAGAAATGGATGTCATGCTTGCTAGGGAGAAGGCTAGAGATCAGAAGTATGCAAACCTGCAGAGAAAATGTGAAGAAGCAATGGAGGACTTCAACAAGAACCCCTTGGTTCAAGATCTCAGAGCTGATGTGGAAAAGCTCAAGGGTCAACTAGCAGCAAGCGAAGCTGAATGCAACAAGCTAACTCTCGAAGTCTCGAAGGTCATAGGCTACAAAGAGCAAATATACGTTCTTTCATCCAAGTGTGGAGGCCTTGAAGAAGAGAGGGCTAAGCTGGTGGGCCAGGAGATCAAGCTTAGGGAGAAGGTAGATGGGTTAAACCTTCGGTTGAAGATGCTCAAGAAGGATATGGTGGACTTGGTAACCAAAGTCATCCCCTACATCACCATGGAACTTTACCATAGTGATGATGTGGGCATTGCGATTGGGAACCTGGTGAATGCAGCCATATTTCATGGCAAGTGTACCACTTTGGAGGAGGTAGCTGCGACAGAGGAACCAGTGAAGCTGGAAAATGTTCCATACTATAGGGCAACTCATGAGAAGGAATATGATGATGCAGGCAATGCCTTAACCGCTTCAGAGTTCCCTTTCCTTGCCGAAGTGTCGAAGGACCCAGCGGCCTTTATTGAGGACCTGCTGGCCAAGAAGCCAAGGAAAGTCCAGCCTCCATCCTCTTCGAAAAAGACTCCATCTCCCAAGGTTCAATCCCCAGGTTCTGCTGATCTGACCCATTCCAAAGTTTGATGAAGGCTACCATGTGGTAGTAATTTGATCCCCAGGGTGTTATGTACCCTGTTTTCAAACAATTTGTCTGTGTCTCTTTCCAGGCAATATGCCTGATGAAACAATTAACATTTGATGTGTGTGATATAGGCTTCGGCCTAAGACAATGTTTGTTTTGATCGTTAAGGCTACGACCTGTTGGGACTAGTTAAACTAGTCATTAATATCTACATCAAGGCCACTAGGGCCTGTATTTTGCTATGTGTGATTCTTCTCTTTACGTTTTATTTGCATGTAAACTTTTTACAACCTAAGGCGTATGGTAGATACATAGCCTCATTGTGTGTAATTACTTCACCAAGAATATAGCAATCGTATAATTTGACTGCTGACAGAGGGTTACGATCCACTCCATCATAATCCTTTGGGCAGCGAAAGGCTTAAAATACCTTAAGGCCATATAGGAAAGTTAATGTGAAGTTGAGATGGATGTTATGCATATAAGCAAGACGTGTTGTTAGTCTTTGTACATCCCTTCGACATTGAAACTTATAAAAGCAACTTCGTGGATAAATCTTTGTTGTATTGAACGAAACAAGAGATTTGAGGGAAATGCTTTATATCATTAAGTGGGTAGGGAGGATTACATCATTTTAAGAAATGAATACTAGACGCCTACCATTAATGCTTCTTTCCCTAAGTGAGAAGAATGCAAATACATTGATTGAAAGCAAATTAAAAAGTGTCCTTGGACATTGTAAGTTTCATACGTAGAACTTACGAAGGGTAGTGCCATTCCAAGTTCTATCAATAGCGTCTCCATCCAAGGTTTCCAGCTTGTAGGCTCCGTTGCCATATGCTTCCTTAACAACGTAGGGTCCTTCCCATGTAGGGCCTAGTTTACCATGGTACTCAGCTTTACTTGCACTGTTGAGTCGGAGGACGTATTCCCCTGACTTGAAGGTCGAAGGTCGAACCCTGCTGTTGCAGTACCTTTCAATCTTTTGCTTATGGATAGCCTCCCTGATCGAGGCTATTTCCCTTCATTCCTCGAGTAGGTCTAGGTTGATACGGAGTCTTTCTTCGTTGTCTGCTGCTTCGAAGTTCATGACCCTTTCTGTTTCGACACTTACTTCCGAAGGGATGACAGTTTCCGTGCCACATGTCAAGCTAAAAGGTGTTTCCCCATGACTTGACTTTGTGTGCGTTCTGTGAGCCCAAAGTACTTGAGGTAGCTCATCTACCCAACCGTGGTGACTGTATCCAAGCCTTTGTTCTATGCCTTAGATGGTGTCCCTGTTAGTAACTTCCACTTGTCCGTTACCTTGAGGATGGTAGACGGAAGTGAAATATTGTTTTATGTTCAGGCCTCTGCAAAATACTGGAAATACCCCTTTGGCAAATTACTTCCCATTATCTGAGATGATGATGTGGGGTACTCCGAACCGGCAGATAATGTGTTCCCATACAAACTTTTCCATGTGCCTTCGTGTGATGGATGCCAAAGGCTTAGCTTCCACCCATTTCGTGAAGTAGTCGATGGCTACGACCAAGAACTTTACTCCTCCTGGAGCAACTGGTAGAGGGCCTATGATGTCTATCCCCCATTGGCTGAAAGGCCATGCGGACGTTACAGAGGTCATATCTTGTTTTGGTAGCCTCGGCACCCTTGAGTGAACTTGACAAGCTTTACACTTCTGGATGATTTCTACTGCGTCCCTGTGCATCGAAGGCCAATAATATCCAATCCTCATGATCTTAGAAACAACAGAGCGGGGTCCTGTGTGAAGCCCGCAGGATCCTTCGTGCACTTCTTGAATGATGTTGGCGGCTTGCCTAGGTCCCACACAACGAAGCCATGGAGACAAGAAAGACCTTCGGTATAGGTAGTTCCCCATGATTCTGTACTGTGGTGCTTTGATGCGAACCTTTCGAGCTAGTTTTTGATCCTCCGGCAGCATACCACTTATTAGATATTCTCTAATTGGAGTCATCCAATTTGAGTCTTCTTCCAATATTACGTCAAACACCTTCTTTCGGGCGATGGACCTATCTGCCAACACTTCGACCAGAACCTCCTTAGTTAAATGAGCAAATGCCATTGATGCCAGTTTACTAAGTGCATCCGCTTTCTTGTTTTGGTTTCTTCGAACATGCTCTATGTTGTAGGATGTAAACCCTTCGAGCATTTCTTTGGCCTTATCCAAGTATTGCTTGATCACAGGTTGTCTCGCTTCGTAGGAGCCCTTTATCTGATTAGCCGCTAGTTGTGAGTCAACGAAAATAGCTAAGTCTTCTACCTCCATGTCCTTAGCCAGTCGGAGGCCTGCTAGCAAGGCTTCGTACTCTGCTTCATTGTTAGTGGCATCGAATTCGAAACGGACCGAGTGCATAAGTGTACTCCTTCCCTTCAGGGTCAACAAGTATTAGACCTGCGCCAGAACCGTCGGAGCTGGAGGCTCTATCGGTATAAAGTTTCCACCCTTCTACCATTTTAACAGGCTTCTTCTCAGCAAATTTTTTGTCCTGCTTTGGTTCGGAGGGTGTTTCGGCTAAGAAGTCTGCCAATATTTTCCCTTTGACCGAGTTTCTACCCTTGTACTCAATTTCATGTTCGCCTAACTTGATAGCCCACTTAGCTATCCTTCCAGATTTTTCCGGCTTTGAAAGTATCTGCTTAATAGGCTTGTCAGTGAGTACGGTTATGGGATGAGCTTGGAAGTACCTTCGAAGGCGCCTAGCAGCATGGACCAAAGCCAAGATTAACTTCTCTAACTCTGGATAATTTAGCTTAGCTCCCTGTAGAACCCTACTAACAAAGTAGACAGAGATTTGCTTCTTCTCCCTTTTTGCCAATAACACAACACTAATGCTTTCAAAGGAGGCTGCAATGTACATAAACAACACTTCGCCTTTGATTGGGGCGATAAGTGTAGGTAGAATAGCCATGAACTCCTTGAGCTTTTGAAAGGCAGCTTCTGCATCTGCACTCCACTGAAACGTCTTTTTATCTGTGCATCCTTTGAGTGTCTTGAAAAATGGCAAAGATCTATCTGCACCCTTCGATAAGAATCTGCTGAGTACTACTAGCTTTCCGTTCAGACTTTGCACTTCCTTTAGGGACTTAGGAGGCTACAAGTCAGTGATGGCCTTAACCTTCGAAGGATTGGCCTTAATACCCTGTTTGGTGATCAGATGTCCCAAAAATTGACCTTCTTCCACGCCGAAGGAACATTTCTTGGGATTTAACTTCATGTTGATGGCGCGAAGCTGGTCGAAGGTTTCCTTTATGTCGGAGAGCATGTCCTCCTCCGTTCTACTCTTGATAACTATATCATCTACGTATGCTTTGAGATTCCTGCCTATCTGTTTGTGGAAGGCTTTGTCCACTAGACGTTGATAGGTGGCACCTGCATTTTTCAAACCGAAAGGCATTTTCTTGTAACAATAAACGCCCTTTCCTGTAAAAAAAAGCTATTTTTTTGTCCCCTTGTGCCATCTGTATCTGATGGTAAACCTTGTAAGCATCCAGAAAACATTTCAGTCGAAACCCTGATAAGGATTCCACTTTCCAATCAATTTCTGGTAGAGGATAGCAGTCCTTCGGACATGCTTTGTTGATATCTGTGAAGTTTATACACATCCGCCACCCTCCGTCATGATTCTTAACCATCACCGGATTGGCTACCTAGGTTTGATACTTCATGTCCCTGAGTATGCCTGCTGCTACGAGCTCATCCACTTCTTTGCATGCTGCGGCATTTCTTTCTGGAGCAAGGCTTCGACGCTTTTGCTTAATTGGTTCAATGTGTTTGAACTCATTAAGCTTGTGTTCAGTGCCGAAGGGCTTTCCATCTATGGTGAGAGTTCTAGGGACCCCCGTCATGTCAGAGTAAGTCCATGCGAAGACATCTACATTAGCCCGTAGTACCTTTTCCAATTCAGCCTTAAATGAGGTAGGGAGTTGTTTTCCAATTACTATCGTCTGATCAGGGTAGAGATCGTTTACTACGATGCGCTCTTCGGCATCAGTACAACTGAGAACATCTTTCGGAGGCTCCTCCAAGACCTGTTTGACCCTTTTGCCTACTTCCATAGGCTTCTTCATGTTGTAGCTGGAGAAAACCGTTCCAATACCGAATGGTGTTTGGAATTTGACTGCGGCATGTATAGTGGAGACAACGATGCCCATCTTCTGCATTGCTGTTCTCCCTATCAACAGGTTATAGGGAGATTCAGACCTTACGATCACGAAAACCAGGGTTTCTGTTCTTTTTAGCCTTCCTTCTCCAATCGTAACCTCTAGAGGGACTTCTCCCAAGGGCCATGAGTGTTCCCCTGAGAACCCTACCAAGGGTACCTTCGAATCTACTCTCTTTGACCTTATCGAAGGCTTGAGCTTTAGAAAACAATGTTCGTAGATCACTTCGCAAGAGCTACCACAGTCTAGGTAGGCTCTGTTTACTTCTCTATTGGAGATCAAGACTTTGATGACCACGGGGTCATTTGAGAGAACTTTGCTTGTGATCAAAGGAAAGGTGACATCTCCTACTCCGCATAATGCTTCCTCTGCTGTTTTCCTTTTTAAACCATAATCATCCCTGTACACCATGAGGATGGGTGCTTCGACAGGTGTGGTGTCTTTCCCCAACTGTGTGTCGGAGACCTTTTCTTATGCCCTTCACCAAATGTCCCAATTGGCCGGACTTCACGGCCTCTTCTATCTGTTTCTTGAGCTCTCTACAATTGTTGGTGTCGTGTCCGTAATCGTCATGGAAGTAGCAGTATTTGGAGGTATCCCTGCTTCTTACCCTTCTTGCCAAACGAGGAGGAGGATCAAAGGCTTTTGCAGCCCTTTCTGTAGCAAGTATCTCCCTTGGAGATTTGGACAAATTAGCCAAGAGCCCGTGATTGATGTTCTTGTGGTAGGGTTTAAACCTGTCTCTGCCTTTGTGTTTGTTCTTTGACCCTTCCCACGAAGGATGCTTCGGGATTTTGCGGTGACTTTCTTTGTTTTCGACCGGAGCCCCTTTGGTAGATACTTCTTTGGCTTCGATCTGGGTGTAAGCCTTCTCCACCAAGCCCTTGTAGGTTGCAGGAAGATCAGTGGAGAGGAATTCCACTAGACTCCTGTTTCGTAGGCCATGCACGAAACCTGAGATGCGTTGGTCTTCGTGCAGACCCAGTATCTGTAAGGTGTCATCGGTATATCTGGTAATGAAAGGCCTGGTGCTCTCGTTTTCCTTCTGCTTGATGTTGTGCACTGTTACGTGCGTTCTTGTGAACTTTTTCTGTTGACTGAAGTGTGATCTAAACTTGGCCTTGAGATCATCCAAATTTACAATGCTACCTGCTTTTTGCCCGTTCCACCATATACGAGCAGAGTCTCGTAGGGTATATGTGAACTTGTGGCAAGTAACAGGCATAACCTACTTCTGCATTCTGATAGCCCCTTCGAATAGGTGTAAAAAGTAATTCGGGTCCCCCTTCCCATCATAAGTACCAATATGTGCGGGCATTTTTAACCCATCGGGCAAAGGGTAGTCTTCTATCCACCTTACGAAGGGTGTTGTGGAACCCATGGGCTCCGAATAGACGCAGTAGTAAGGTGGCATGTAATTGGGGACAGCATTATATGGGTTATGGTTCGGAGGTACTCCGACAGGGTTTTGGTTAACATATTGAGGGTAAGCAGTAGGTATATAAGGTGGGTGATTTCCGACAGGATAAAAAGGGTACACCATAGGTTGCCCATAGGGCATGCTTCCGTATGGTTGAGTAAAACTAGGGTTGCTAGCCTGCCCATTAGGTGGGGGATAAAACCTTTGAGGGTAGGATTGAGCCTGAAAATGAGGGTACATACCATGAGGAGGAAGATTTCCTCCCCCATTCATTTGAGATGGATTGCCTTCTACGCCGGATGCGTGAGAAGGCTGCAACGGAACCCCTGCCTCAGTTCTCCCCAGATGGGTCGCCAAGAGTGGTGGCAAGTTAACCTCCGTAGTCTCCCTTCGGTGACTCCTTCCATTGGAGCCTTCCATTGTTCCTTCCCTCCTCGTCGGAGCCCTCTCCGGAACATCTTCAAAACAAACCGACCTTCCACTCGGCCTTCGACTGCTCGGAGACCCTATCCTTAGCACTGAGCGTGTAGCCCCAGGAACCAAAGGCCTAGTCTCCATTTCCAACTCTTCTTCATACTCATCGCTTGAGTATTCCAACTCCCTTCTCATCTCCACATTCCGAGCTTGCCTCATTCGATCCCTCAACAAAGATTTTAGTGCTTCGATGTTAGCTTCGACAAACGCTGGACTGATTACCGGTTCAGGGTTAGCCAAAGTTGAAGCATGGTTGTTGGGAGTTATTTCAGGGTGAGATCGTGTGGTAAAGGTGGATGCGGTTATGTTGGGAAGGTTGTTAGGATCGTTGACTGAGATTGGTGTCAAGGTCGAGAAACCCGGAGGGGGTGTATCCTCTCTTCCTTGATTCATGCCGTAAAACTAGTGAGTGTAATTGACTGCTTATAAGTTTGGAATAACGAGACCAATTGTAGCTGGTCCCACGGATGGCGCCACTGATTGTACAATAATTCGTACGACCAGGCCTTCGATGGTGATCGAAGGGTATGAGAGGTGATATGCTTGCGCCAAACTTGTAGCCAATCTGCAATAGGAAATAGTAGACACTTCGTTAAGTGATTGCGCAGGGGTTGGGCCCTGCGAACCACCTTCGGCGTGAGAGTAAGTATGTGATATGTGTTGTAAGTAATATGGCGCATGTGAAATACTGTGTTGAGTGAACATACCATTGAAATGACTCGTCCAACCTATTTATAGATGAGAAAATAAGCTTGGAGAGTGTTAGCACACGTTTCGAAGATCATGGGGGCGTCCCATGATTTGTGGTAACCGCTAGGGCTTCATCCCCACTCTCTCTGTCTTGGCGGGGAAGCTAAGGAGATAGTGAGAACGTGGGGGAAGACCAAGTCAAGGTTCTCCTTTGTCTTGGTGCCTTCAAGAGAAGACTCCGAAGGGCATAGGCCTTCGGCTGGCGAATTCCCAACTGGTAACCATATCAATGATGAATGGTTTTACGCCACCAATGACTTATTAAGAAAGACTTGGGTCTTCATAATGCAAATTTGACAGAGGTCGAAAGGGTGTCCTTCGACCTGATCGGAGGGTACGTCATCAGTTGCCTTCTTAGGTAGTCTGTTCTCGAAGTCTACAAGCATTGCATATAACTCATTCATTGTATTCCTCGTGTAATGCATATTGTACTGGTACAAAAATCACCAAACCTCTCCTGATTAAGGGAGTGATTGATGACGCCAACATACACATCTTGGGTGTAACCACAACCGAGCATCTCCAATTGGTCCAAGTGATGTTTCATCTCAAGGACGTGGTCGGATACAGATTTACCAACCTCTTGCTTGAAATTATGAACCTTTTCAATTAGTTCATACAATTCAGTTGCTGGTGGCTTCTCAAACATACGTTTGCGTTCATCGAGCTTGCTCATAGGCGCATAGTGCTCAATTTTTTTTGCAATTGAGCATTCATACCCGAAAGCATAAAACAAGCTACATCATTGTGCTTCTCATACTCGGAACGATACTCTTCCTTTTCAAGAGCAGTAGCCATTTCAGCAGGAGCTTCAGGCAGAGGCGAAGTCAAATACTAAAGTCTTTTGGCAACACGAAGGATGATCCTAAGTGCACGATGCCAATCATTGAAATTTGGGCCAGTCAATTTGTCTCTTCCAATCATATCTTTGAAAGCAGCACTCATTAAGCTCATAGTGTTTTCAGCTTGATGAGCCATCAACAGAAAAATTTCAAAAAACCATAATTAGTATTTTGATAAATTTTCTTTTCAATAAAATTAAATACCCAATGTTCATATTTATATAACCAATTAATTTTCATTGAAAATTAGGATCCAAAATGTCATAATCTCATCACATCAGTTGATCTGCTAGTAATGAAATTATACAAAATGGTACGAGCCCTTTCTCAATTGCCAATTTCAATTGCAATTCCTAGATTTATAGGATTTACATCTATCCAATATAAGTTGCATTGTAAGCATGTTTGATCCCTATCTTATGCCTTGAGTTGCTAGTTCTCACCGCCTAACTCAATTAAGTTGTCCAACTTAAGAAACTGCAAAATCATCCATGCCCGTTCTCACGACATGTGGATATTTTACCTTTGATTACGATCTAAGTCGCGTTCTCACGCAAATAAAAGGCAATCTCAGGTGTTTTCGTTTCATTGGATGACATATAACTTAAATTAAGGGTAATAAATTTGATTTTGGTGTCAAATCAAATATGTACAAAGATGTCACACATTCATCTTTGTAGCACAAGGTTTTATTAAAACAGTTATATCCTTGTTTTAATGTTTAAGATTTTAATCATCAAACTTTAATCGAGGTATTTGCTACACCAATTAAAGAATTACCTTTAGTTACCACTATATCCTACTGCTGCATGAGTCATAAGACCCAAGTTATTCGGATAATTACCACAAAAGTGGCGCGTAGAATTTAAGGTCAATTCACCCTTAAGATGTTATGCACATTATATAGGAATACTTGGTAACTCCATTAAGACGCACAAAGGAGCGGATAATTAGGTCAGCGCGAAGCATATTATATACCCTCTTCGTTAAGGTCACAATTTAATGCGTACCAACCTTATACCCCTCTTATAGTTTGTCATTAATGGGTGCACCGTTCTAACTATTTTTGCATAAACATCAATCAATTAAACATTTATGACTATTATGCTTAAAAACACATGTTTCACCATTGTTTAGGTTGGGTTCAGTGAATACCCAAACCCCTTTATTCTAGGATTTGAATAGAAAATACCCTAAGAATTTATTAGGGGTGGCAATTCTCGACACGACACGAAGTTAAACAGGTTTGGGTTGAGGATAAACAGGTTTAGGTCAAAAATGGGTCAACCCGTCTAACCCGTTTAATAAACGGGTCATTTTTGGGTTGAGTAAGTATTAAACAGGTCAACCCGTGAACCCGTTTAAGTACATAAGATCTTAAAAATAAAATATATAACCTGGTTTTTATGTTGGATGTGGATTAAATGTGTTTTGTTATTTACTTTGTATGAGTAAATTATAATTTTATACCTTAGATATCATGAAAATTGACACTTATAATTCATAAAATTGTCACATAGTTATTTTTATGTTATTCTTATCATATTTTAGATCCTTATATCATTTTTTGCATTTAAACTAGTTAAATCGACAAACCACCAGCTTTATTCACTGCTTGACCTATTTACTCAAATGGGTTAAACGGTTCATAAATGGGTTACACGTGTTATGCAGGTTTGGGTTAGGGTTGAGTTTCTTGACACGATTAATAAATGGGTCGTGTTTGGGTAAAGGCAATACTAACCTGCCAACACGTGAACCCGAATAGGTTAACACGAACACGACTCGATTGTTACCCCTAGTATTTATGACCTTAAACACTAACAGGTTACTGAGCGCATAGTCACTCAATGAGTCATCTTTAGGATACTCAGAATGAGACTTAGAAGAAAAGTCTCTCCGCTCAGTGAGGCGAAACTCAAGGGGTGAAGACTGAGTCAAGAAGAAGATGATGGGTTCAATGAGTGATGACAATAACTCACTGGATCCCATAACTCCTCACCAACTATGATCACTGAAGACAAAGACTGAAGACTAGAAGACTGAAGAATAGGCGGGACAAGGCGGGATAAGTTTGAACTTATAAGGAGGAGTCCTTATCTGCCATAAGTCAAACTTTTCCTGAAAGGCTAACAACCAAGATCAATGTCATCACTGACAACCAGAAAGCTACCTTGTCTGTTACCCAAAATAGGTTCTTGTAAACAGAGACAAAAATGCATCAATATTTTGTCTCTATAGCTTATGTTAGTTTGTCTTTTAGGATATTGTTAAATTCATACTTGTATAAATAGCCAGAAGATAGGATTGAAAGTTAAGCTTGTGCATTAATTGTGAAAAACACACACAAGCAACTTTCACTCCTCCAAATACGACTATGTCCCTGAGATAGCTCAGTGGTTCCTGATAGTTGTGCTTAGACTTAGCCTAAGCTTAGTGATGAGTGCACACTATACTTGTCATTCAATCCCAAGTGTTGTTCCTCAAACACTTGGGTAATATACTCTTTTGATTCGTTTTAATAAGAATATAAACCTTTGTGTATTTTATCATGTTCCTTCGAACCAACTACACCAAAGAGCTTAACTTTAAACTCTGGTATGTCACGTTCTTCTAGTTTATTTCTTGCTATTCTAAATAACTGCACCAATTGATTATTATTATCTAAAATCTTCTATAACATCTCTTCTTAAGGTGTTCTGACTATTGGGAAAGTGGTACAATCGATTCTGGACTTCGTTGACCGTATCGTAGATGTATAACTGCAAAAAACTTGGACGTTTACGGGTGGGCACATGCTACCTATCCAGTGGTAGATCTTTCTAGAAACCTTGAATACATACGGACCTTGTCCTCTGTTGATAGATTCATCAACTTCAGCACCTAAAGATGTCATTTCAAACATTTGGTTGTACGCACGTATGTTTTCCATGAAATGACTGTCGGAAAAAAAATGCTTCACTTAATCTGGGCATTCTTGTGTTCCGGTTAATTTGACCTTACCATTCATCAACTTCAACACCTAAAGATGTCATTGCAAACATTTGGTTGTACGCACGTATGTTTTTACCCTCTCATCATACCAAAACAAAGCTTTGCAATATCTGCACACTTGGTTGCATTTACCCATACGAACATATGTTTTTGGTAGGCCTAACAAATATAGTTAGTGGGAAAAAAAAGAGTGGGCGAAAAAAGAATAAAAAATAGAAAAAAAAATTAAAAAATAAGGAAAAAGGGAAGAAAAAAGTAACGGTATTTTTTTTTATTTTACCTTGTCTAATTTGCCTTCGTCTAGTGTTAGCAGGCGCAGTTCTATTGCTCGTTTCACCTATAGAATCTGTTTGTACTAGGTTATGTAAAACATTATTAGGACGTTTATTAATGAAATTACTTGTAGAATCTGTATGCTAAAAGTTAGTAGCTTGTGTACCTTGAATAAAGCGCGGCCTTTTCGTGCGTGTATTAGCAGTGGCAAAAGCCCTTGTTTGTGAATCTTGTTGAGCTGTGTTAGCAAACGCAGTTCTATTGCTCGTTTTACCTATTGAATCTCTCTGTACTGGATTATGCAAAACATTATTAGAACGTTTATTAATGAAATTACTTGTAAATTCTGTATGCTAAAAGAGTAGGAGGTTGTGTACCTTGAATGAAGTGCGGCCTTTTCGAACGTGTATTACCAGTGGCAAAGGCCCTTGTTTGTGAATCTTGTTGAGCCGTGTTAGCAGAGGCAGTTGTATTGCTTGTTTCACCTATAGAATCTCTCTGTACTAGAATATGTAAAACACTATTAGGTATTAATGGAATTACTTGTAAATTATGTATGGTAAAAGGTTAGAAGTCTGTGTACCTTGAATGAAGCGCGGCCTTTTCGAACATGTATTAGCAGTGGCAAAAGCCCTTGTTTGTGAATCTTGGTGAGACGTGTTAGCAGACGTAGTTGTATTACTCGTTTTACCTATAAAATCTCTCTGTACCGGATTATGTAAAACACTATTAGGGCGTTTATTAATGAATTTACTTGTAAATTTTGTAAGGTAAAAGGTTAGAAGTCTGTGTACCTTGAATGAAATGTGGCCTTTTCGAACGTGTATTAGCAGTGGCAAAGGCCCTTGTTTGTGAATCTTGGTGAGCTAAAAGGCTATCATATACAGCTTCAAACTCAGTGCCTACTGGGAAGTACGAATAGAACGTTTAATTTTCATAAGTGTAAACACTAATGCACAAAAGATAATTTACTAACTTACTTGTTATATATGATGGTGCTTCACTGTCAGGAATATGTGGTCTTCGTGCAGGAAGTGTTTGAGTATATGGTCCTTTGGGCGTCGAAGAAAGCAAACCATTGGGATTATCCGTGTGGCAACTATAAGGAATCCTTTCAACATTTGTGGTAGATTGTTGAGATTCCGCCACAGTTTCTAAGGAAATATTACGGTGTATACTTGGTATAATTGGTGGATCTTTTGTTGTTGTGGCATCACAGTTTCTCAAATAAATATTTTTCGCTAAATGTTTATCGACATATTCAAAAGACTGAGTTATGTTGTCATTTTCATCATTCACTATTGGTGTACGTTCAACTGAAGTATCATACCATGCAGTATCCGCAAGGACACAAACTTTGTTGTTAGGGCTGCCTACACTTGTACCCGTGTCCAAAAAATCACTGGGTGTTCGTTTGGCATTCGAAGCATGAGAGCAATGATCAATGGGCACAGTATCCAGCGTCGAATAAGAAGGGCACAAATTACTTACTGAAGGAACCTTGCGTACTGGTTTATGTTTAGTTTTCATAGCTAGATTACTAAGTTAGCTTCTAATGTATGCTAAGCATAAATACGAAGTATTAAGCAACAGTAGGAAAAACAGTAGGAAGGCAGTAATTAAAAGGCAATGTGTAGAAAGCTATGCATGGATAACGTACAGGATAAAATGCATTTACAGGTAAAATGATGTGTGAAGCTTTTATACAAAAATCATATGCGAAAACATATACATATGCTTAACCTATCCTGGAAAAACAAAAAAAAAAAAAAAATATTAAGTCATTACCTTGTATCCAAATCCGTGAAGAACTGATGCAAGCCAATGTAATTGCAATGGTGATGATATTTTTTTGTTTAGTATTTTGAAGGTTCTTTATGGGAAGCAACATTATTAGTACTCCCAGTCATTGTTGCAAACGAATTGTAGCCACAAATCACCTGTATGAGGTTCCCGATTGCTAACACCTGTCCACTTGAATCTAACATCGCGTTTAATTATTTGTTAACCTAATGCTAATCGCATAGCATGAGGATTTTTGGTTAAACAAATTTAACGTCAAGCATTGCTGGACCAAAACCCTCCAAAACCAAAGGAAGCGATAAGCCCACAGGCTGAGCCAAATGAGCCTGTTGATGGGGCAATAAAACGGTGTCGTTTAAAATTAAACGGTGCCTTTTAAAACGGTGTCGTTTTACACGACATTTAATATATATAATAATTTCTTTGTTTTATGGTTTATTATATTCTTCTGTTTTTTATTTTTTGTTTTTACCTTTTTATCGTTTATTCTTTTTGCCAAGTGTCGACCAGTAACAATTGTATTTTTTAGACACGCAAGACCATTCCTTTCGGGTCCAATAATGTTTTTGCGTTATTTCGGTTAAATCTCCACAAATTCGTTATATTCTACCAACTTTTCACTCATGCATTTGGTTAGACTATTGGTATATCCTTCTCAAAACATTTCCAATTATCTACGTAGAGCCACTTGTCACGAGTTCACATGAGGAAGATAATGACCCACTTTATCATATTCTGATCACTTCACAGCACATACTATTATTCGGAGGATATTTAAGAACACAAGTTAAGAAGAAATATCATTTCTCATATGTTACTTTCACTTGTCGGTAAAGATTGTCGTCTTTTAGTTCCTATGGTCTTGGTAACGATTAAGTGTACTTCAATGTTTGTTCTCGGTCTTTTGTTGGATCAAGGCTTTAGTTTAGTTAAGAATAAGAATCATTCATACGTACTTTTAGTTCAAGAATAAGAAAATGATAATTTGAGTTCGTTGATTTTGGAATCCACTAACTATATGTTATGTTTTGATAGGTTGTTTCCCACAAAGCCCATGCAAATCACGTGTGTTTCGAATTCTCCCATGTCAAAGTGACCACTTCTCGAGATTTTCCTAGGTATGCTAAACGCCCACTTGCTTGGAGTATAGTAATATACCTAAAGGTGTTTTTGCATAAGTGCATAATAGGACTTGGTTTATTTGCCTGATACATAAACTTAAGATCAGGTGTAATGGTCATCGAATTTTGTCATTTATTATCGTTAACTCAGTATCACATCAGTTTTCTTTTTCACTACCAACTCACCATCAAACAAGTGTAATAAGATTATCAACTTCAACATCTAAACATATGTCACCTAAATACAAATATAAATCGCAGAATACCAAACACACAATTAATTTCTCTTTTCACACAACGTGACGGTCTGCACCATCGAGTTCTTACGAGGAGGAGGTGGCCAATCAATTTCTCTTTTCCTACACAATCAAAAAATTCTCTTTTCACACAACGTGACGGTCTGCGCCATCGAGTTCTTATGAGGAGGAGGGGGCCAATCAATTTCTCTTTTCACACAATGTGACGGTCTGAACCATCGAGTTCTTATGAGGAGGAGAGGGCCAATCAATTTCTCTTTTCATACACAATCAATTTCTCTTTAACGTGACGGTCTGCACCATCGAGTTCTTACGAGGAGGGGGCCAATCAATTTCTCTTTTCATACACAATCAATCTCTTTTCACAAAACGTGACGGTCCGCACCATCGAGTTCTTACGAGGAGGAGGGGGCAAATCAATTTATCTTTTCACACAACGTGAAGGTCTGCACCATCGAGTTCTTATGAGGTGGAGGGTGCCAATCAATTTCTCTTTTCATACACAATCAATTTCTCTTTTCACACAACGTGACTGTCTGCACCATCGAGTTCTTACGAGGAGGAGGGGGCCAATCAATTTCTCTTTTCACACAACATGACGGTCTGCACCATCGAGTTCTTACGAGGAGAAGGGGGCCAATCAATTTCTCTTTTCATACACAATCAATTTCTCTTTTCACACAACGTGACGGTCTGAACCATCAAGTTCTTACGAGGAGGAGGGTGCCAATCAATTTCTCTTTTCATACACAATCAATTTCTCTTTTCACACAATGTGACAGTCTGCACCATCGAGTTCTTACGAGGAGGATGGGGCCAACCAATTTCTCTTTTCATACACAATCAATTTCTCTTTTCACACAACGTGACGGTGTGCACCTTCGAGTTCTTACGAGGAGGAGGGGGCCAATCAATTTCTCATTTCACACAACGTGACAGTCTGCACCATCGAGTTCTTACGAGGAGGAGGGGGCCAATCAATTTCTATTTTCATACACAATCACTTTCTCTTTTCACACAACGTGACGGTCTGCACCATCGAGTTCTTACCACGAGAAGGGGACCAATCAATTTCTCTTTTCATACACAATCAATTTCTCTTTTCACTCAATGTGACGGTCTGCACCATCGAGTTCTTACGAGGAGGAGGGGGCCAATCAATTTCTCTTTTCACACAACGTGACGGTCTGCACCATCGGGTTCTTACGGAGGAGGGGGCCAATCAATTTCTCTTTTCATACACAATGAATTTCTCTTTTCACTCAACGTGACGGTCTGCACCATCGGGTTCTTACGAGGAGGAGAGAGCCAATCAATTTCTCTTTTCACACAATATGACGGTCTGCACCATCAAGTTCTTACGAGGAGGAAGAGACCAATGGTGTGTAACAGGGACAACACGATGCTAGAAAAGGACCATAAGTGGTCACACCCTTATTACACTTGGTCATACTCACAAAATAATATAAGAGGTAAGTTTTCGACCAGCACATTTAGGGATCTTGACATGTGTAGGAGACCACTTAAGCCACTTGATTTACACTCATTTTCACAATAGTTTGGAATCAGTATATTCCAGAGACACCAAGTAGAATCTTAGGATCTTGAATCTAAGTGACATGTGTTCACTAGTTTTGATCGAATTATCAAACAATTAACGTGTATGTGTTTGGATAAACTTTCGAGCAATGTCGGAAATAGTTTCATTATCAAGTTACTCATTTAAAAAGGATGCTTCTTGTTCACCATATTTGAAGATTTCGATGTCTAAGTGGATTATAAATGTTATATATATTTTGTTGCCGATGAGTTGACCGCAATACACATAATTTATAACCTTGATTTTCGACATTCAAGGCGACTAATACACCTAATTTAAGCTCATTGTCAAACAAATCTTAAACTGGGCAAAACTTTTTCTTTTTAGAGAGGTCGATGTGGCTTAGCATCTCCTTAATGAATAAACAGAAGGTGATCAAGGGGCGTAACCAATATCGTTGAAGGTAGGCGAGTTGGATGACTATTCAGAGCTTCGAAATTTAGAGTTCTTTTTGGGTGCTACTATCAAAACTCTTACCTTACATTTCGACAGAGCAAGATAGTTTTTTTTTTTTTTTTATAATTTTTTGTTTCATATATGTTTTACTTTATTACTTTTGATTTGTGAAACTTTATATTATATGCTTCGTTTTTTTCCCATTAGTTTTATCCATTGAGAGGGGGAATGGTTGGAGGGCCATTCATCTTTTTGACTTTTTGTGGTAGCTATTTGATACAATGATCATACATGATGTTAAATGAGATTTCTCCATCTATATAGATTCTGCTCATTTTATGCGAGGCAATTACGACTGTGATGACTACCGGATCTGATGAATGTATGAATCCTTCCTAAGGGAAGTATTTTGTGCTGTTGGGACCCATTTCTCAAGTACTTCACTATTACGTTTATGGAATCTAGGTTGAATCATATGTATGTGAGGCAGCTAACTAAAGTTTGCTTTGTTTTCGAAATAAAGTTAGTATTGTTCACATGTATGCTTTTGAGATAAAGCTTCTTTTTTTAACGAAAAAGTAAAATTTGGGGTTTTTCGGTGTCGAAAAAATGGAAACCGATAGATTTGTTTATGTCATGGTCCCACGGATGGCGCCATATTTACGTATGGTACGTAAAAATATGATTATTTTAGGTTTATGGTATGATATGAGGTTGATCCTATGTTTGGTTTCCCTTGTGTGGTAAGAACTCCGAGATAAGAGTATTTATCTAGAGTCGGGGTAACACTCACATACAATTAGGGTTTTGTGTGTGTTTTAAATGGAGAAAATGAACTTGGTCATTATCAAGGAAATGCATATGTATTTATAGGGATGCATTTAGAATTGTGTAAGACCCATTGGATGAACGACTTATGGGAACTTATGTGTTGGTCATCCCATGGAGGAGAAAAGAATAACAGGTGGTATGTGTTCGAATATTGGTACGAAGGGAATCTTTGTACAAGGTGCGGTTAGTATGTCATAGCGAAACACTCGCCGCATAATCTCTGCACCTAATAGGTGGTTACACGTGGTGTATGTATCATAATGGTTGTGAACAAAACATGGCATGCCACTTGTTTCACCAGACAATGTATTCGTGGGCCTTGGTATTTTGGGCCTGGATATAGTTGTATGGGCTTTAATTATTGGGCTAAAACTCTCACACGCTATCAGATACCTACAATTGATTTGAACTCAGGGGCGGAGCCAGGATTTAAAGTTGGGGGGTGCCGACTTTTTCTGATAAAGTAGCGATAGATTTTATATGCAAAATAAATTACCATGTTACGTAGTGTGTGGTTTTCAATATAAATTCTATATCCTATAGGCCTGCCACAACTGTGATTTTGATTATAGGGTTACAAACTACAACGTGTCTTTGTTCATATAAATTGATTAAAATTTTCTATTATGTTGTTCATGTTCTAACTTTGAACCTATATAAGAGTAAAAACTCTTGTGTAGTAATCAAATACTACTAAGATCTTCCAATTCATACAAAAAAATTTGGTCTTACAGATTACTAGTAAATATTTAAGCTAGTTACATTGTTCTAGCTTTAATGAATATGCTCAAAAGAAAAGATGAAGAATGAAGTTAACTGAAGACGTTTGAAACTATTGCCTAAACAATTAGCATTGAAACTGTTTCCTAAGCAGTTAGCATAGAAACTTAACTTGTTGTATTCTTTGCTTGTTTTGAGTTATTTTATTTCATTAGGCATGATTGAAATGAATATACATGTGTAAATGAATATACCTAAATTTTAAACTAGTTACTCTTTAGAAATATTTACAAAGCTATACTGGACTACTAGTTTTTAATACTTAAAAAAAATAAAACGAAAACATGGAAATATTATAGATTGATGCCGAATAATTGATTGTCTACGTTGAAGACCAAAGAAAATGGGAACAAAAAATATAACATTTATATATAATAAAGGATTCTTAATAGTATAGTTAAGTAGCACATGGAAAATAGAAGTCTTAGATTTACAGGGATATTTTTAATTTGTGGCTGAGTAAAGGAGTAAGGGGAGGTCCATTGGCCAAATTGCACCATATACGGGTTTTAGCCCTCTTCACCATTAAAGAAGTTAGACAGGTTGGGGGAGGCCCAACACCCACCAGTCCCCCTATCTCCTCCGCCCCTGTTTTAACTCATGACTTTCTCTTATGTTAGATGTCTCATGCTATTAAACTACTATTGCGGGAGCATGTTTAATAAAAGTCGAGTTTCGTAGTTCTTTGAGTTTGAACAAAAGTATTTATAAAAATGGTTTTGCTAACCATAGTTTTATGGGTTATGGTTAACCATTTTATAATTTACACAACTCATATATTTCATTATTATACATCTTATATAATAAGAGAACTCCACAAAGTGAAAAAAAAAGTTGGGAAATGCAATTGGATCAATGAGAGTGCAACATTTTACATACATGACAAAATTGAGTATTCAGGTTGGCCAATAAAAGTTAAAATTGAAACTCAATTTGGTCAAACTTTTTAATTTATGTATAATTTATGAAATGTGCTAAAAAACATATGTGTCAATTTTGTTAAAAAAACTTAATAAATGACGAGGTAGATTATAAAACTTTAGTTGCTAAATTTTAAATAATTTATATGAAATTAAATATACTTATCATTTTTCAAAATTTTTAATAACTTTATAAATTTAATAAATAACCCATAGACTTTATACCATTTATATTTTATATTTTCTAAAACAATACAACAATATGTTGTTATTTATAAATAATATTATCAATGTATATTAAACTAATATATTTGCACGGAGTTATAAATATAAAAAGAAAAGCACGATTTACTGTGACACGTAAATAGATACCCGAGGTTATACATATACGAGCTATTTATGTTATTCTTCTTTATGAGATTAAGTAATATCCGGGAAAATATTCTTTTTTAACCATCCGCATTCAATAACGACTTATGTATTTCCTCGTTATAAGTTTACCCGCACACAGGTTCAAAAATCGGCTTAAATTATTATTAACAGGAATATAAATAGCAAATGAAGGCATGACCTCACATGTAACTATGAAATGAAAATAAATAGGCGAGATTTTACATATAAGAGTGACACATATTTTTTTCAATGTCATTATGTGCTACTAAACACACACAATGTGTAGAACATGATATTAATTGTTAAATTTATACAAGATCAACTTAAACCTTATGCCAGTTAAACAAAAGTCAAATTCTTCGCACAACAAAAATCTATACAATATATTAATTGATATTAACAAATAACGTAAAAATTATGTAAAAAACTCGTGGCGTAAATGGGTATTATAGCTATATAAGTGTTAAATATTTAATATAATTTTATAGGAAACTCTTAAATTTTTTTAAACCATGAATTTATGAATTGTCATATTATTTAATTTCAAAACAAAGTTATTGAAATATTATTACTCGTTATACTATATGCCTAAACCCCGTGCATGCACGAGTTTTACAACTAGCATATAATCGTTTTAACATGGAATATGATATTAAAAAAGTAAGGTTTTGTGTTAATTTATTGTTAATTATACAAATATAGAATGCTTAACTATAACCTATAGTGGTGCCAAAAACTTAATGCGGGATGAAGACCAGGTTTTAATACTTATATTGTTACTCGTCTACCTATGGTTTACCTTATGCACTAACGGGCAGAGAACCCGATCATGTGTAGTGTAGTATTTGGTAAAGTCGAGGTCGTCACAAGAGCTATGTGAATGGATCCTAGTTTAACTCTATTTCACGTTTTAAAGGGGTTTTGATTTGTTAATTTGATTAATTAAACTAAATAACAGAAATGAAACGCTTAAATTAAATAAAGATGAAATCAATAGGGAGAAAGCGTACTAGCCTAGTTATTCATCCTATCATGCAATGACTACGTTTTCTAATTAAGCCTTCTATCGCTTCAAGTGGGGCATAAGATACACTAGACTCCTATGGTAAATTCGCCTAGCCTATCTCCCTAGAATCTTTTCCGGAACCAAAGACTCTTTCTTTGAAGCAAGCGGAAGTACGGTGGGCTAGTTTGAGTCATTAAGTGCCGCTACATGCTAGATTTATTCTTTGTGTGGCCCGGCCTCTCGGATCTTAGACCACACATTTAACTTCTAAAGTTCATCCAACACGGAGGGTGATCCTATGGTCAATTAGCACACAAGGAATTGATATTCCTATGGTCAATTCTTACCAACCCCCGCAATCAATCACACTAGGGTCCTATGGTCAATTCTCCTAGTGCAAGAAGTACAACCGGTCTTTAAAACTACCAAAACTAGAGGAACTAACGAAAAACTAAGCATGCACACGCTAGAGGCAATAATAAAAGTACGAAAACATAATCATGTCAATAAAGAAATCATAACTAGACTAGCACCAAAAGTGCTTAGCCAAACATAATGTAAATTAGACACACAATAATGAATAAAACATTGATTGAATTAAACATACTGGTTTGATACAATTACTTGATGATTGACTAATAAGAATGATGCATCGGAGTAAATTCTCCCTTGAAAGATGGCATGAAACAACTGGAAATTGCCCTAGAGTGGTGCCCTAATCGACCCCTAGGAGAGGAGGGAAAAGAGATACTGAAAAGTGGTGAAATAGGGTTGTATTTATAGACCCCGACAAGGTTACGCCGTAACTTATTACGGCGCAAATATTTCAACAGATCTGCAAAGTTACGCTGTAACTAAATCGATTCGGTTACGGCGTAACTAATGATTAAGGCGTAACTAATCTTAATAAAGTGATATGATTGGTTCTTTGAAACATCATCGACATGTAAGGATTTACTCCCCTGAAGTGGCGCCTAGTTTTCACTCAAGGTCCTTATGTCATTTCAAGTGTAATACTTATAAGATATGTATGGTTTCAGCCCCTCATCGCTCTTGATATTTTTATGCTTGGTCCTTGTGACATATTTAAACTTCATTTGAATTGTCAACTTCAGTCCCTGATCGTCTTTGTTATTTTTATAATAAGTCCTTGTGATAATTAATTCTTCATATGATTCGCCCAGCTTTAGTCCTCCATCGTACTTGTTATTTTTACTTTTGGTCCTTGAGTAATAATAAACTTTTAATTTTCCGCTTTCACCCCTAGACATAAACTCCTTCGCGCCCAAGTTTATAATTACGGCGTAACTAAATCACTAAGTTACGCCGTAAGTCTTCGTCAGCATGTACTTATTCACTCCTTAAATCTCTCTACGGTGTAACTAAATTACCAAGTTACGTTGTAACCTTCATACTTGGTCACTACAGCGTAACCTCATGAGTGGGTTACGTCGTAATCTCTTCAATCCCATTCTATGTAACTCTTACGCCGTAACCTCATGCATTGGTTACGGCATAATCTTCTTGGTTACGAATATCATTTAAGTCTCTACAATATTACGGCGTAATCTCTGTGGTAATTACGCCGTAATCCTCGATTTGCATTAACTTGGTCTTCGTCTATAAATCCTTAGCTATGGCGTAAGTGGAGAGTGGAACTACGCCGTAACTTCTTCAAAGTTAGTGCAATAAAGTGTGTATAATCGTAAGTACTTCGCCAATTTCACGTCTTTTTTGCTCCTATGCTCATTTATAACCTGGACACAAAATATAAAGAAATTAAAGCATATATCCATATAAACCAATACAATAATGAGAATATTAGGGGGAAATTGATAGGATTATTTGATGTCATCAATACACATATTACACACTATAAATATTAACACATTTTAATCAAATTCTACACAAATTTTATTTCAAAACACTTACATCAAATTCTACACAACTTGTTGGGTTTATTGATTCGATGATACAAAACAATAAAGAATGAAACATCAAGGGCTTAAAGTGACAAAGATGAAACCTACAAAAAGATGGAAGGAATTGCTTGCAAAAGAAGATTTATTATTTAGTCATTCGTAGTATCTTGTAAACCCTAATCCTCTACTATATAAAGAGGACATGGGGTGTAGGTTTTAACAATTAAGTCTTCCAATATGTAGACGTCTAAAGGTGTGTGTGTGTCCTAGGAGTGTAGTTCTTTGTAAACGCCTAGGTTAGTGTTAGTTTAATTAACCCCCAAGATCAAAGAAGTCTTTGATCCCTGTTACATTTAGGTAACACGTTATTAATATAATTGGAGGTGATGGTGAATGAAACCTTGTGTCAATAACATAGTTGTTTGTTTAATTCCGTTGTGCATGTTCTTTATCTATGTTATTGTTAAACCCTAAGGCTCAAAACGATCTCAAGGAGTCTATCAAACTCCACACAACTTTTATTTCAAAACACTTACATATAAGCGAGAAACATGAGCAATTCATCTTATTCCGATGAAAGTGATCTTGAAGAGATATCGGAGCTGGAGATGATTCTGCAAGAATATGAGTTCGAGCAATCGTTGCAACAACAAGAATCTGGAAGTTCACGCCACCGTAGATACATCCCCTGTGAACGTCAAGTTGCTGAAGAACATCTAATGGCTGACTATTTTGGTGATAACCCAAAATATATGGAAGAAAACTTTAGGCGTCACGTTTGTATGAGCTGTAAACTATTTTAGAAATAGTACAAGGTATTGAAACATATATTCAAACTCATCATCCTCTTCCCAAGCATTTTTATTTCTTTAGAGTCTCACCCGATGCTACGGGTGTAATGGGTTTTAGTTTGATTATGAAATGCACATGCGCCCTACACCAATTGGCGTACGACATAACAGCTGATGCAATAGATGAGTATTTACAAATAGGAAAACATTTTGCACGCGATTGTCTAGATAAATTTACTATGTGCATAATCCAATTGTATATGAAGGAGTTTTTAAGAAAACCATACGTGAATGAAATTCACAACTTATACAACGCACATAACGTGGTTTATAAGATACCGGGAATGTTGGGAAACATTGATTGTATGTACTGCGAATGAAAAATTGTCTGGTTGAATGGCAAGGGCAAATTCACAGAGGTGATAAAAACATCCGACTATAATGCTTGAAGTCGTTGCGTCATACGACTTGTGGATTTGGCATGCATTTCTTGGGGTAGCGGGTGCGAATAACGATCTTACCGTATTGACTATTTATTCGTTATTCAACGACTTGCTTGATGACATCGCCCCTGAGGTTCCGTTTGAAGTAACGGGCGTACATTTAAACAAGGATATTATCTAGCTGACCGAATTTACCTAGAGTGGTCATCTTTTGTCAAATCATTTACGGTTGCACACACCCCAAAAAATGCCGTATTTAAAGCGAAACATGAAAGTGCTCGAAAAGATATCGAAAGAGCTTTTGGTGTCCTCCAAGGACGTTGGCATATTATTGCCTAACCGGCCCGTGCATTTACTGTGGGCAAGTTACGGAGAATCATGTACACGTGCATCGTATTGCATAACATGATTTTGAAAGATCAAGAATTTGCGTTATCCGAAGTTAGCGCAATGTATATTTGTCCACGAATAAATTTACAACGGGAATGGGTCGTGCGATGCGAAGTGCAACGAAAGAAATCCAAAGAGCTCCGTGATAAACGCACACATGCATCGCTTCAACGAAATCTCATCGAGCATGTTTGGCAACGACATCAATGGGAACAATTTCAACAACAACAACAACATCAACAAAATAATTAGTTTCTTTATTAATTTGATGTATTTCTTAAGTTGCGTATGTTTGTTTACCATATCTTTTTTTTGTATCGTTATTTTATGTTTCGTAAGTTTTTTAATATGATGTATTGTATTTTTAGTACAAGAACTCCTCATTTGAGGCTCACGGGGTGCCACATCACTTTAACAAATCCCCTTCTTCAACCTCCCTTATCACAACTAACCTCAACTTACTCATTTGGGTCTCACCACTTCCTATTCAATTTATTATTTATTTAAATTTCCAAATAAGCTAAATTCATTTCATTAAATATAAAAATACATTACAACATATTAAAATTGGATGCAACTTAAAATAACAATACGGAAAAAAAACGATACCGGAAAAAAATACAACACATATTAATAATACGAAGCTTAAGCATTTTACTCGTCGCGTTGATATTTCTTCATAATCTCTTCTTGTCTCTTGCGGATGAAAACAACTTTGGCCAGTGTGGTCTGGTCGAGATCAATCATGAGAAACTTCAGCTCCTTCATCTCTAAGGTCTTCACTTCCTTCTGTCTCCTCGCCTCGTACGCGGCCATTTGAATGTCGGCTTTTTGCGAATATTTTTCTCATAAATGTCCTGAAAAAGAACTCGTTTGACTCCCCCCGGAGCTCGCCCCGGCGCTCTACCTATCCGTCGACTTTTTTTTCTTTGAAGCTAGACTTTTTTTGGCGCCGTCGGGACGAGGTCGTTTGTTAGGGTTGAATATATCCTCGAGAAATGAAATGTCAATCGGATCCTCGGCATCCCATTTGGGGTAATTTCTCAAAACCTCCCAACCGTGAACATACATGAAGCTTCTCAAACCAAAGCGTTGTTCAAAATTGGTCTTTGCATTCTCGAGATGATAAATGTCATTTTCACCGCTTCTACGCTGCAAATATTTGTAAACAACGTTGAATTTTTGACAATCACCATTAATCCTTGTCCATTTACCCGTGAGCATATTTTTTCTACGATTGTCACGGTCAGTTTGAAGGTTGAACATCTCCAAAATCTTGTTCCAAAAGAAATCATCGGAACGGTCATTTCCGATATCTTTGTCATTGGAAACTTCTACCCAAATTTCCACAATCAAATTTTCTTCTTCCTTGGTCCAATGAGTATGCACACACCTAGTTCCTCCTTGCCATCTTCGTCGTTCGCGTCCAAATTCACGATTTTTTTGTTTTTTTGGCCATCGTTTTTCTTCCTCGCGATTTGGACGGACGGGCTTGTGGTACTTTGAATTGTGAACCCGATGGCTGTGATTCAAAGTGTTGTTGTGGTTGAGATTGAGGAACCGTTGAAGGTTGTGACGGGTTAAAAAACTATGGTGCCAGAAATCGTTGTTGTGAGTAATTTGAGAATCCTTGAAACGCATATTGTTGATTTAGGTAAATTGCCTCGGGATTCAATTGCGTACCATATAGAGGAATTTGTGGCGACGAGGAGTTAGAGTTTTGTGACGATGGGGTAGATTGATTTGAAGAATTCCCGTATTGTTGTTGGTTTGAGGGGGTAGATACGTAAAATACCCGCCCTAGTTTAGATTTTGAGACATTTTTTTTGAAGTTGAGATATAGAGAGTAATGTTATTTTTGGTTGAATTGTATGAGAAAAATAGTATGTAATGGTATGGTATTTATAGTGTGTAAATTAAGTATGTTAATTTTTTATTTTTTAGTTTTATTTATTTATTTATTTTTTTAAAGAAACAATTAAATTTGAAACGGTAATATTACCTTTTATATTCAAACTTGGGCCCCACAAAAATGGTAATAATGTCAGGAAATGAGCTCGTCGTCTGCACGACGAGGTGCTTAATGGCGAGAGACGGTGAGCTGTGGCGGTATGGTGGCGAAAGACGGCGAGGATGCCAGGGTGGAATGGCGAAGGGTGGCGAGCTCCACAGCCACCGCTCTTAAATATAAGTAAATCAAGATTGATGTGCTTGTGAATGATGAAGAACATCAATCCAAATCATGTCATGTTAAAATCTATGGTTAGTTTGGTCCTTTTTCAATCTTACGCCTTTACAAAACTAGGAATTTGATATCTTGATTTTGTGTTAACGTTTACCTTTGTATCGTCATTTAGTTTGGTACTGAGTTATAAAATTTTGAATGTGGTACGAGACTATTGAGATTTTTCGATTGAGTTACTTGTCAAATTGTTGCTTCGGCTTTTATACTAGTATATGTTCTCATTTGAACAACTTTGATGTGTATCAAACAAAGGCTGATTTGGCATTTGGATTGATTTGAGCTCCGTCATTGACAAGCATGTCGAACTTTATCTACTTCAAAGGATACCTTGAGATCGTTCGATACCTTATGATCCTCACGTTTAAGGACATCGATCAGGTAAATGTACCATGAGAATGAGTAGAAAATGATGATGTAACAGAAATTGGTGGAAAGTAAAACTCATTAAGCTTAACTCATAAACTGATGACATCATGAAGGCTTGGTTGATAAGTGACACCATATTATCCTTTTGTATTCTATTCTATGATATTTAATTTATATTTATAGTTATTCATGTTAAAAAAAAGATTGTTAATGGATTACCATTAGCTAGATTTTGTAATTAAGGTTTGGGTTAAAACAATCAAACTGATTTATTCCATAAAGTTCATTAACCAAATTTACATACAAAGTCATATAATCATGTTCACTGTCTCGGACAAAAGTTCTAACCTATTTCAATCTTTAGCTTACATACTTGGTCAAAGAAAAAGCAGTGACATATATAATAACCTTTGGTTTCACTCAAGCACTTGATAATGTTATGAGATAGTAATGTTATGACACCTAGATCCACAAATGTTATTTTCAAAAGAATTTCTTTTGCAATCCAAAAAGGGATAGTGGCACAACTTGTTGCTTGTTTGCCTTCTACCTCTATGTAAATCCAAATTGCTTTATAATTGATGACGCCTTTTGGTTCCGGAAGAAGGATATGGCCTGCCTGTGATTTGGCTTTGCTTTATTTAATTTGGAATACTTCTTTGCTAATTTGATCAGCATTTCTATAAGACACTACCTAATAGTTGTCATGTTGATCTTTCTGAGAGGATCAAGTTTCATTACCGTGACCATGAAGAACCTGGCCTTTTGAAAGCAAATTAAAGATCTCTTCTAGGAATGAGAATAAAACCACTTGAGTCGATATATAAATTAGATAATCACAACACGTAGAAATACGTCTACAATATAAAAAAGGGGGAATTGTATATATATACCCACTAAAACTTAAAAACTTGCATATTTCCCCATAATACAAGTTTTTATTGCATGATGTACAATGCATTTTAAGCATGTTTTGGGTATATATGCAAATATGCAAGTTTTAATGGGTATATATGCAATTGACCCTAAAAAAAAAGAATATATTCTCTATAATCTACATGGTAATAATATACACTCTAATACAATCATGGATGTGCTTCTAAAGTTTTCTGATCATATTCAAGCAGCAATCAAAACTAATGTTGCATACATCTATGGTTGAAAACGTAGCCTTAACTGAAAGTTGAAATGTTGTAAGAACTTAAACAGTTTGTCTTCCCACTATTAGGAAACAAGACTAATTAAACCCGATAATGACTCTGAAAATAAACATGTAGGAGTTGAAGAGATTATAATATCTTCTGTTTTATAAAGGTTTTTTACCAGATGAAATGTGTAATGGAAAACAGATGATACATGTTCTTGAAATCAAATTATTATGCAGACTAAAGTTTGCAACCCAACCAAAACTTTGCATATGAAGTCATTTAGAAGATCACTTATGATGTATCTAAAGCAAATTGTAAACGGCTTCTAGTTTTCTAGTGTCAAGTGACACTTGGAGTTCCCCCAAACACTTCAGTAGGAAATTATACATGAAACAATATCTTAATGAAGTGTTCGGAGGATCTCTGAGGGACATTTGACGTTTCCCTTCATTTGTATACGTTTATTTTTCTAGTGCCGAGTGCCACTCGGAGTTTCCCCAAACACTTTAGTAGGACATTCGAGTTGAAACTATAACCCAGTGAAGTGTTCGGAGGATCTCTAAGGGACACTTGACCTTTCCCTTCATTTGTATTAGTTTATTTTGCTTGTGTCGAGTGCCACTCGGAGTTCCCCCAAACACTTCAGTAGGCAATCTTGATAAAACAATAGCCCAATGAAGTGTTCGGAGGATCTCTAAGGGACACTTGACGTTTCCACTCATTTGTAGTTACTTGATGTGTTTGATGAATAAAACATGCATAGTTACGGGTATTTATAAGAAAGCATAGAGGGAAGTGTGCGATCGATGAACATAGATATGATGCATAAGAAGCTTGAACGTGGTTGGCATTGTGTCTCGATTAGGAGACTAATGTTCTCATGTGCTTAAAGGGTAAACAGATCTGAAATTGATAAGTGATGGTGTGGACCAGGTGAAGATTCATAGTGGTGCTATATTCTCACATTATCGTCTATCCCTTATACATGACTAGGTTCAATTTCACAATTCACACATATTTACATACGATTCGATCTCTTGTCAAGAAATTATCAATAAATCTACTCTTATCACAACATAAATTTGACAAGAGATCGAATCATATGTAAATATGAAATTATTCACTCTTAGTTACATAATACTAGAAATTTGAGTTACTAATCCAAGCCTAATCACTAAATATGTCACTTCCTAATTTGACAAAAACTGTTCTACAGGTCTTGTGCATCTCCAGGATCGAATGATCAAACAAATATCATGACACATCAATCAAGAATCAAATAGAGAAAACAAGGAGATTGGGTGAACCCCTTATATAAATCTGATATTATAAACTGAAGAGGTTAACTATTGTTTAAAGAATCCTACCCTATATATACATATTGAATCGTTGCCTATATGTCTGATGAACAAAGAGACATGTCGATTCAACAAAACTAAACGTTATAACCGTAGAAACTAAATAACCATTTATATTGGTTATGTATTGGACCCAGCCCACTACTATGTTGGGTTTACAGACTTCTTAAACTAAATACATAATATAACAAAGATTTGTGGATTAACTTTCCAACAAAAACTACGACATTAATGACAAATAATAAGTCAGCTTTTGCGGATTAAAACTAATATAAATGATCATTTCTCCTCTTTTAATCGTAAAAGACCAATAGGATCATTAGGATTTAGTTGAGAGGTGGTGTCATTTGTTGCGTCACGGATGCTATTTTTTGACACCAGCGCTTGATGGTTGTGTTTACCTTCATATGTGGTTATGACGGCTTCTGGGTCGCTTGAAGGTCTCTCAACATGTTTTCGAACATTGCTAAAGAGAATATAGCAGCTTCTACAAACTACACTGCAGACCCAAACACTCCTATACATAACACAGCCCAAGTTCAGAGTATACATAGAGCTGCAACTCCACCAAAGATGAAGCTTCTTCTTAACAAGTGTCTAGTACAATGTAACAGTATGTAGCATAGCTTGTAGAGTTTAACTGTTAGTATAGTTTCAGTTTCATGTTGATATAAATAGTTTGTACTGTACTCATTTCTTCTTAATGAAATATCATTCACTTTTTCATTCTCTCTACACTACCCTCTGTTTCTCAACATGGTATCAGAGCAAACCGATCACTCTAACAAACTCCGGTCATCTTAACTGCTTCTAACCACCATAACAACCGTTGACCACCATCACAACAAACTTTGACCACCACAAACCACCACACAAACCACCACAAATCCGCTACTATCATCAAAATTCACCAAATTTTATCAGAAATTCATCACAACATCAATCCAATCATTACTCACACAACAACATTCATCAAATCACACAGAATCACTCAAATTCATTCATAACAGATTTTCCCGCCAAAATTTCCACCATATCTGATTCTTGTTTCCAGATCAATTAGATACCATGGTTACTGCTACTACTAGTAATAACACATCAGAATCAAATCAAAACACAACAAACAATGATGATATCAACTCAGTTCATCATCCTCTCTACTTCCACCAAAATGATCATCCAGGCCTTGTTCTTATCTCCAAGAAACTCACTGGATCAGAAAACTACAGTTCTTGGAAGAGATCCATGATGATTGCACTAAATGCGAGAAACAAGCTCAAGCTCATCAATGGAGAATTTCCAGAACCTTCAATCAATTCATCCATCAGATCACTATGGGAGAGAGCAAATGATATGGTTATTTCTTGGATCTTGAATACAGTTTCTAAACAAATTGGTAACAATCTGAGCTTTGTGAACTCATCAAGTGCCTTGTAGAAAGAGCTAAATGAACACTACTCACAACTTGATGGTCATAGAATCTATCAGGTATCAAATGACATTGCAAACTTGAAACAAGGAAATACCACTATTGAACTCTATTATCACAAATTGAAGGGATTGTGGGATGAGTTGGATGCATTGGAAGCACCATATGCATGTGTTTGTCCTTGTGATTGTGAAAATGGAAGGACTAATGGTGAAAGGGATCAAAGGAAAAGATTTGTAACACCCTAGGCAAATCCCACATCGGCTGTGGCCTGGAGAGATGCTGGGCTCATAAGATAACATTCGCCTTACAATGACACAACGCGTTTTGTGGTCTACTGCGGGTGGAGTTCTTAGGAACTGGCAGTTAAGCGTGCTCATGTGAGAGTAGTACTGGCTTGGCTGACCTGCCGGGAAGTCTTCAAATGAGGCCACAAAAACAAAGCCGTGAGCCTACGGGCAAAGCGGACAATATTGTGGTCTGATAAGGCGGGGTGTTACAAGATTGATGCAGTTTCTGATGGGGTTGGATGAAAGTTACACAAATGTGAGGGGTCAAATTCTTCTAATTCAGCCATTACCACAAGTGTCTAAAGCTTACAGTATGTTGAGACAAGAAGAAATCCAAAGAGATGTTCCAAAACCCACCATCACCATTCCAACAGCCTTACACACCACTACCAATCATAGAACACAGAGCACTGCTACCACCAGGAACAATTCAACTAACCACAACACATCCTACAAGAGGAGTCCCTTCAGGAAAGGAGTTTATTGTACTAACTGCAACAAGGAAGGTCATTATGGAGGAGAATGTTACAAACTTGTTGGTTATCCACCAGGACATCCTCTTCACAACAAATACACTCCTCCAAATCAAAGAAACAACTCAGGGTCAAAAGTGAATGCAATCAATACCATGCCTGGTTTGGAAAATATCAATGACACACCACCAAATCTATCTGATCCTTCTACTTCATCATCTACTTCTGCCACTGATCCATTTATGTATTCAAGGATGGATCAACTACAAAACCAGCTGAATCAAGTTCTTCTCATGCTCCATAACAATCCAAAGGAATTCACTGCTGGTACTCTTCCACACATGGCAGGTAGATTCTCTTTTATAGCTTCATTTTCACATGGATTCTTAGATATTTGGATTATAGACAGTGGGGCTACTGACCATATATGCATATCTCTTGATAAAATGCATGACATTCACACTCTTAAACATCCAACACTTGTCACTTTACCCAATGGACACCAAATCACAGTTGATACAGTAGGATCAGTTAAACTAACACCAACCCTCACACTGACAGATGTTCTCTATATTCCTACATTCACATACAACCTCATCTCCATTAGTAGACTCACAGCAACTACACACTCATCAGTCACTTTCACTCACAAACAGTGCATTTTTCAGGGCCATGATGGCTCTATGACTCAAGGATCCTTACATGGTGGTCTCTACACTCTCAACTCTTCACCAACTGCTACTACTTCAACCATCCTTTCTACCATTGGTTCACCTCAACTATGGCATGCTAGACTTGGACACCCATCCTATCAAGTTCTTCAGAAGATCAAGACCTTATCTCCTTTTGTAAAAAGTACCTCAGACACCACTTGTACCATTTGTCCATTAGCAAAACAACATGTTTTACCTTTTCCTTCTAGTACTTCTCGTGCTACAACTTTGTTTGAACTTGTTCACTTAGATGTTTGGGGACCATACAAACAGTCAACAATCAATAAATGTAAATATTTTCTCACACTTGTTGATGATTTTTCAAGAGCCACATGGACATATCTGTTACCATCTAAACATCATATTTTCACCACCTTTCAATCCTTCTTTATTTATGTTACCACACAATTCAATACATCCATCAAAAGGATAAGATCTGACAATGGGACAGAATTTCTAAATGAATCCATGAATACTTTTCTTCAATCAAAAGGCATCGTCCATCAAACATCTTGTCCATACACCCCACAACAAAATGCAAGGGTAGAGAGAAAACATAAACAACTCCTAGAAATGGCAAGAGCTCTATACTTCCAAGCACATTTTCCTCTACACCTATGGGGCTATTGTATTCTCACCTCCACATATCTCATCAACAGGCTACCTTCTAGAGTTCTTGACAATAAAAGTCCCTATGAAGTTCTTTACAACAAACCACCATCACTTGATCACCTCAGAACCATTGGATGCAAGGCAAATGCTTACATTCTCACCACAGACAAGTTTGCTCCCAAATCCACACCAACTGTATTACTTGGCTATCCACAAAATCAGAAAGGTTACCTTCTATATGACTTACACACTCACAAAATCATCACCACCAGGAATGCCACATTTGATGAACACATCTTTCCTTTTCACTCCACCATTGACACCTTCACTCAACCAGACCCATACAACTCACCACTTCAATATACCTCTGATTCACCACCATCTACACCTACATCTTATCCTACATCAAACAATTCTTCTCCTTTAACCTCCCCTGAACACTCATCAACCACTCACACAGATACTCACACATCCTCAGTTACTGAATCACCACCACAATCTACACAACAGTCACCATCACCTACTACTGTATCAACACAACCTGCACCATCTCCTACACCATTTACTGAACCATCACCACATCCAACATCACCCTCTACTTCTCCCACTCCAGTACCTATACCCCCACCTCCACTGAGACAATCCACCAGACCCAAAACAATCTCTAAAACTCTCACAGGCTTTCAATATCAACTACCAAAATCATTCTTACACAATGTTCTATCAAAACATCATCATTCTAATTATCTAAATTATAGAAACCTATCATCAAAATCATTGCATTTCATTCATAATGTTACCACCACCCATGAGCCCTGATTGGTGCAAAACCGTCAAGTTTTCTCACGCAAGCTGATCACTTGTGAATGACCAGCCGTAAGGAACTTAAAACAGCTCACACACCAATTGCAATGAAGATCAGGAGAGTATAGTGTTTCCCCAGGTCGTTAAGTCCCAACGAGCTGTGCGAGAATAGTCAAACGTAAAGTGATCGAGAAGATTTGAACGGGAAAGGATTGTGGTTGATCTATACCTACAGAGAAAGCCCATAAACTACAGGGGCTTAAATGCAAATTAAAGAAAATTAAAAAGATAAACTATATTAAATAAATGCTATCACTATAATTAAAATGATGTTTTTGTTTTTATGATTTTATAAAACTGAATTAAAAAACTACGTAACGTACAAATGAAAAAGTGAAACTTATACAATATAAATCCTAAAAATGTGAAAAATACATTTTTACAATCCTAATGATAAAATAAAATTTATAGAAAAAGAAAATTATTTTTATAACTATTTAATTAATTATTATTAATTAAAAACTAATTTTAACTATTTAATAATAACCTAAAATGCAAGAAAATAGGAAATAAAGCTAGAAAAATAAAATTAAGACTTAGAAAAATCTAAAATATCAAAATAGAATTTTCAAAACTATTTTTATATTTTTCTGAATATTTTTCTATTTTTTATGGATTTTAAACTATTTAAAACTAATTAAATTATTAAAAATTACAAAATAAACTATGAAAAATCTGGAAAATTACTTTTTTTACTTTTTATATTTATCTAAACCTAAGAAAAATGAAAAATTATTTTTTTGAACCTTTTCTGAATTTTTTGTATTAAAAGCTAATTAAAAATGCTTAAAAACTAATTTAAATTAAGAAAAATAGCAAATCAACTTAGAAAAATCTGAAAATTTCAGGAAAACTCTAAAATAATGAGAGGAATCTAGGAAAATTGGAAAAACAAGGGCTTGTGTGTAGAAAAATGGAACTGATGTGGAAGTGCTTATTGAAATAAGCACTTGAATAAGCAAATGGAATCCAAAGGCTACCAAACTGATACACAAGCTATAATAAGCTAAGAGAACTAAAATGGAACAAGTAACAACAAGCTACAACCTCTGATAAGCTGATTACACTGATTTGATGATATAAGCTTTTGGCTAAAAACAGTGAAAGGGGTGCCAACTTGCAGCTAGATTATAAGCCACAAAATAAGCTGGAAACTAGAAAGCAATTATTGGAACCTCAAGATAACCTGGCTAAGAACATGTAAACCAAAAATCAGACCCAGAGGTGCTCAGATGAGCTCTGTGCAAAAGCTACAAAAGCTGCACAAACCCTGTGCAGACTTAATGCCCTGCACAGGGGATTTAAGCCCATGATCACAAGCTAAAATGAAGCTTCTAAAAAATTCACAAAAATGTAATAAAATAGAGATAAGAAAGTAGACCAGTAGGACTTTTAAAAACAACAAGTTTCATTTGATTTGACCCATGAATGAACCCATGAAAAATCATCTTAGATGGGCTCAAACTGAGATTTGCACAATTTGACTTTTGATAAAAACATGGAAAGTTGACTTTTTCCAACTTTGATTATGATTTAAGGACTGATGATGATATATTATGATGAAATAAGACTGAAGAAAGCTAGCTCTATGAATTTCAAACACAAATTAAGACTTTGGTTTTCAAAAATCTCAACAGATGCATAGTTAAAACAGTTGGCATACAATTTTGACTATGGACATGTGCAGGCACATGAGTAAGACAGATAATAGATCAAATGAGCTACACAAGCTTATCACAACAAGACTCTATCAATGACTAACCCTCTAAGACAGTGTTAGCTGCAAATCCAAACACACCTTAATTGGTCTGATAACCAACTAAAACCACTTAAGCTACTGAACCACCTTGCTATATTGATCACATTAAGTTGACTAGACCTAAAAACAACTAATTAAACAGACCTCAACCATTGGTGACCACAGATACACATTTAAGCATAAAATGCAATATTGAAAAGAAATTGAAAATGAGAATATAACTCACAAATGTCCAGCTGGTGTAGCAGGCTAAAAACAAACCCAATCCTACTCTATGCTAATCTAATCCACCCCATCCAATTGCTCTTCATCACCATTATTCATTTCCAAGACCAATTTTTACCCAATTTGACTTTAGTTGACCATGATCCAATATTGTTCAAAACTAAAATGTCAGCTTATAGAAAGCTATGAAAAGCTTGTTTAAGCTTGTTTTAACTTAAAAGTCAGCTACTAAGAGCCTGAACATAGGAATTGAAAACTGAGATTGTCAACAGTAACTCATAAACTTGGAAATTATATGAAAACTTGAATTGGTGCTCAAAAGTACAACACAATGTTGTTTTTAACTTAAATGAGATACATGATGAGTTTCCAAATACTCATCATTTTTACATAATATAAACTGCAAAATCATCTGAAAACACTCAGAAACACATCAAAATGATCAAAATATCACAAATCAGTGTTTTATGTGTTTTAAATGCAAAACTATCAAAATCAGATGAAAAACATCTCAAATTTGCAAAAATTGCAGTTTTAGTCCCCCAAGTTTATAAAATTGTCAAAAATAGTCCCTGAGCCAAAATTTCAAAAGAAAAGTCACCAAAGGTCTTTTTAAAATCATAAATTGTCATATTTAGTCCTTTGGTGAGAAATCTAAAAGTTTTGAGAAAATTACAGTTTTAGTCCCTGGACTTTTAAATTGGTCAAAAATAATCCTTGGAGTTTCAAAAATGTTCAAAATAGCCCTTGGATTATTAAAACTTGTCAAATCTAGTCCTTGAATTGCATCTTCATAATTTTCAGATTTGGTCCTTGGAATTCCAAATATTACATTAGTGGTCCTTGGAGTTATTAACTTTACAAACCAAATGGACCTATTAAACACCAAGCCCAAAAACAATACACCCCCTGGCCCAATATCCAACCCGTTTTATCCAAACCCGGTCAACAAACCATCCCTTGGTCAAACAAACAAAAAACCCGCCAAACAGTCACCCTCCCCACTTGTTAACCTGCTCCATCTCTGCAAACACCCCCCTCCTCACCTTCACTTTTTCCCTGTCCCCCCACCTCAACACAATTCCAAAAGCCATTAAATGCTCCTTCAACCTTTTACTCAACCCTCTACACCTGTCAAAACCAATTCCCGCCAAAAATGATCATGTGGCCAAAAATCATTCAAAGCATCCAATGGTCAAGAAATTAGTGGGAAAAGCTCTGAGGCAAGTGGGAAGAAGCTTGGAAGTATAAAAGAGAAGCTAAGAGAAGAAATGAAGTAGTAGCTAGTTTTAGTTTTATCTTTAAATGTCGTTTTTTAACTTAATGTTCTAGTTTTAGATAAAATGTTGTAATTTTAGTTTTCAAGTATCATATGTAAGTGAAAACATCTTTGTATGTGCCTTTGAGTTTAAATTAAAGTCTTTTACTTAAGTTCCAAATTTTCTAGCTTCTGATGAAATTCTTAATTTCTAGTTTCTATATAAAAGCTTCAAATAATCTCTTTCCAGGTTAAATAAGCTTGTTTGAGCTTGCTATAGCTTTTCACAAAGTCAAATTTATGTTTCTAGCAACTTTGAATGAAAGTCAACTAAAGTCAACTGTGATGATTCTTGGGTCAGAAATGGAATAAGGGTTGTTGCAGAGTTGGATGTGGGTTGGAATAGCTTAATATAGTGTAGTCTTGGGTTCTGTTTTAGCCTGCTCCAACTGGACCTCTTGTGAGTTAATTATCTCATTTTTCAATTTTAGTCTAAATTGCATAATTTGCTTGCATGAATATCTGTGGTTACAAGTAGTTTTTATGTGTTTACTTAGTTGTAATAATGTAAGTTAAGATCAGTTTAATCATTGGAACAAGTTGGATAGGTGTTTATCTTTGTTTGAGTTTGCATATCAGATTCTAAAAGGGTGTTTGGAATTGCCTTTTAATCTGTGCCATAAGGGTTGTTCTGTGTTAGCATTTGTTGGGTCATGCTTGTATGGTCATTATAAACTCATTTCTATCACTTCCATGTGCCCTTGAAGTTTTAAAGTCAAAAATCCAAGTCCTTAATCTTTAGCAGCCACTGTTGGTGTTTTTACAAGTCAAAGAGCTTGTTTTGTGTTCAAAAGTCATAGGTCTTGCTTGCTTTAGTTTTATTTTATCATAACATATCATTTTCAATCCAAAAATCAAGATCAAAATTGGAGAAAGTCAACTTTTCAAGTTTTCTTAAAAGTCAAAATTTCCAAATGGGTCATTTTTGAATAAACTTGGGATTTTTACTGTGGGTTCATTAGTGAGTTTCAGAGTATGAGCTTTGGAGGTTTTGTAGTCTTGTTGGTAAAGAAAAATAAAAAAATGATAGCTCTTAGTTTCTTGGCTTTTTAAGTGCTTTTTAAACTGCTTTTCTTGGATGCCTGTTCTGTCTTGCTGTCCTGTGCACAGAATTGGTGCCAAACTAACAAGCTCATACTGAGCTCATTTCTTGTCCAATTCCTGTGTTCTTTGGTTCCTTGGAAAGCCAACATGGTCCTCTTGAAGTATCAAGGCTTGTTTTGTACTTTGGAACTTGTTTGCTAGGGCTGCTAGTGGTCCTAAGTGTGTCCCATTTTCTGTTTTTCACCCAAAAAGCCAAAGTGCTTATTGCTATTTCCTAGCTTATCAGTGGTTAGTGCTTGTTGAAACTTGTTCTATTTCAGTACTTTTAGCTTATTGTAGCTTACTTATCAGTTTGGTGGCTTTTAGACTCCATTAGCTTATCTCAAGTGCTTATTTTTAAGCACTTGTGCCATCAGTTTCAGATTCTGCCACACAAGCCCTTGTTTTTCTAATTTTCCTAGCTTCTAAATATTATTTTAGAGTTTCCCTTAAATTTTCATAATTTTCCAAGTTCATTTGCTATTTTTCTTTATTTAAATTAGTTTTTAATCCTTTTTAATTAGCATTTAATACAAAAAATTAGAAAAAGGTTCTAAAAAATAAGTTTTCAATTTTCTTAAGTTAAGATAAATATAAATAGCCTAAAAAGTATTTTTCCATATTTTTCTCTTTTTATTTGGTATTTTTAATAATTTAAATTAGTTTTAAATAGTTATTAATTAATAATATATATATAAAAATCCTAAAAAATATATTTTATATTTTAAAATTAGTTTTATCATATTTTAGATTTTTCTAAGTCTTAAGTTTATTTTTCTAGTCTTATTTCATATTTTCTTTTATTTTAGAGAATTATTAAATAGTTTAAAATAGTTTTTAATTAATAATAATTAATTAATTAGTTGTAAAAATAATTTTCCTTTTCTATAAGTTTTCCCATATCATTAGGTTTGTAAAAATGTATTTTTCATATTTTTAGGATCTATATTGTATAAGTTTCACTTTTTATTTTGTACGTTTACGTTATTTTTATTTAAACGTAAGTTTTTCGTTTTAGGTTTTAAACGTTCATCACTTTAAATATAGTGATAGCGTTTATTTAATATATTTTATCTTTTTAACTTTCTTAATTTGCATTTAAGTCGCTTTTAATTTATCCCTTTTCATTAGTGTAATTATCCTATCCAAATCTTTTCTGATCGCTATCATTAGTGGTCATTCTATCGTCTGATCATGTGTTTAACACACCATTGAGTCTCCGTGGGACTTAACGACCCGGGAATCCACTGTATTCTCTGATCTTCATTTGCATTTGTGTCTGAGCAGTTTTGAGTCTTTTTGACTTGACTGTTTGGAGCAGATCAATTTTAATTTATCCCTTTTCATTAGTGGTCATTCTATCGTCTGATCATGTGTTTAACACACCATTGAGTCTCCGTGGGACTTAACGACCCGGGAATCCACTGTATTCTCTGATCTTCATTTGCATTTGTGTCTGAGCAGTTTTGAGTCTTTTTGACTTGACTGTTTGGCGCAGATCAAAATTTTGGCGCCGCTGCCGGGGAAGCTTTAGCGTGTGTTTAGCCATTTTCAGATCCATTCTTGTGCATACCCCATCTTTTGTAAAAAGTTTTTTTGTAAAGTTTTCAAAAATCCAAAAAGTTCATTAACACTTTTCCTAAAGTGTTAAAAACGCCAAAAATATTTTCCTTCTTTGTTTTTATAGCATGTTTTTTCAAAAATGCCAAAAATATTCCTCTTCACCCTCCTACCCTTTTTGATTCTGTATCCCTTTACCCTCTATCCATTTGATTCTACCATCTCCTATTCTCATGGAATCGTTTATTCCTTGTGTCGGTTGTGGTGAGCCTCTTTATGGTTCACCCTGTCGCTGGTGTACATGTGTACAGTGTGGTAATGATATTCAATACGGGAGTTGTTTGTTCTGTGGTTCGAGGAATTCATTTGATTATGATCCTAATCAGAACTCATTTAACGACTCCTCTAACTTTTCCAACTACCCACCACAGCCCGACTTTTCTAACTACTGTGAGTATTGTGGAGGTCCTCACCCGAGTTTTGAGTGTCAAACGGGGAACATGCTTGTCTATGAGCATAATCCTTGTAACAATTATGACTACTCTTATCATGACCAATATCCACATAGTTCACCTGTCCCGACTCAACAGTTTTACTGTTGTGATTACTGTGGAGGTTCCCATTTCAGCTCTGATTGTCAAATAGGGAACTCAGTTCCTTGTAACAATCATGACTCTCACATGTTTGAAAATTTCCAACCTCCACAGCACTATACGGTTCAAACTCCATCTGAGCCGTTGTCTCATGAAATCTCCCATGATCTTGAAACCGCAATGAAATCACTTAAAGATATGATGCAAAACTTCAAGGATCAAGTGAGTAATGAAAAGACCATAGGAGAATTGCTGGCCGAAGAACGAGAAGAACGTGAAGCTCGCAAATCTAGGGAAGAAACATTAATCCTAGAGCAAGCAGCTCTAAGACGTTCCCAATTTCTGAAGGCCGCTCTTTATGACGATGACGAGGAGGGTTTTTATCCTTTTAGAAATAATATTTCTCAACCCCCTCAGTCAGTTGATATTCCTGCAGTTGAGATTCCATCTCCAAGAACTGCTTTCACACCCGAAGCTCCCATTGACTCTCTCATAATGGAGGACGAGCCTCTTAGCACTATTCCAGAAATGGAATCGTCTAGTGTTGAGGACCTTATCCCGATCCCAAGTGAGTCTGAGGGAATTCTTGACAAAGAGTGTGATGTGTTTTCTCCTCTTTCAAATGATCTTGTTGAGACTTTCTCAGATTTTGACAGTGATTATAGTGATGCCGATTCTTTATATTCTAAAGACATAGAATTTATTGATGCATTACTTCCACTTTCCGAGATCGTCAACTTAGAAGAGGATGTTGACCATGTTGTTTCCACAACAATTCATACGACTATCACTAATCCCTTATTCGAATTCGATTCTGAATTTACTCTAAATTCAGTTAATCCAATCTTTGATAGTGATGAGTCTGACACGGAGACTATAATGGACGAGGTGCATATTTATAGCCCACGAAGTACCGCACATGTCCCACCTCCGTATACTCTTCATGAGGAGTTCGCCGGTGAACTCACTCATATCATGACTCCGCTGGAGTATGATTTCTTGGATGGCAAAGATCATGATCGGGGGGAGAGAATCTCAATTTGCATAGTTATGACAAATCTTCCCATTCTCCCTCCCGAGATGCCTTCCAACCCAAAGAGCTCTACCAAGAAAATCCAAATAAGTGCAACTGCACTTGATCCTGATGAAGAAGATCTTATCATGATCGTTATCATGATCTTCCTTCTTTTCTTCACCTACTCGGTGACTTCCTCTCTTCTTCACTCCTTCGGGAGTGAGGACACTATCTTTGACCCTGGCATTTTCATTTACCATCTGTGAGCCGGGTCTGTCTCTGTTTATCTCATCGGTGTGGAACTTTCACGTGCTTCAATGTTTATCCAAACATCTTGAATGAAAGTCCGATGGAGATTGTTTCTTCCACTTTGCTTCCCCATGAACCAATGAATTCGGGGTCGAGTCAAGCTAGCGACTCGGAAATCAAAAACAGTAGCACACACCATATGGGTTTTCACCCATATTTCTGTCTTCTTACCCCTTTCTACCACCTAAGTGTGGGGGTGATGCCCCACATGTTATATATATATCTATATTCAAAAAAAAAAAAAAAAAAAAAAAAAAAAAAAAAAAAAAAAAAACTTCTTTCTAAATAAAGGCCGTAATATCTCCCTTTTACGTTCTTTGTTTCGGCATAACCGCCGGTACTTTGAATATTGAGGGCAATATTCATTTCTAAGTGTGGGGGGGAATTCTCACGAATTTTATATATATTATCTACCCAATTCCCCCGTTTTTGGCCAAATTTTTTTTTGGAGTAAGTGTTTTACACTTTCTCATTTGGTTATCAGTCCGCCATGTTTGATAAACTAAAGGATTGGCTAATCCAGGAGCAAACGGCTCTTGGTAAAGATGTATCAAATCCGTTGACGGCTTGCAATTTGCCCAAAATTGTATGGTATTCAACTCACCATATCCTAAAAAGTGAAGAGTTGGCTAGCCCGCAAGATTATGGCTTGTGGTAAAGGCAGTGGAAAATCCATAATTGGTAATCAGCTCACCAAAGATAATCCTGATAATTTATCTAAGAGTTGGCTAGTCCAGAAGGGTACGGCTTCTGGTAAAGACAAAATCAAATCCGTTGAAAGCTGGTGGTTTGCTCAAAATCACATGGTTATCGGTGTACCATGGTTCTTACTTGAACTAAAACATTTGGCTACTCCAGAAGTAATGGCTTTTGGTAAAGAGTTTAAAATCCATTATGTTTTCTCAAATCATTGCTAGGGACTAGCAATATCTTAGTGTGGGGGATTGATGAGTTTCCAAATACTCATCATTTTTACATAATATAAACTGCAAAATCATCTGAAAACACTCAGAAACACATCAAAATGATCAAAATATCACAAATCAGTGTTTTATGTGTTTTAAATGCAAAACTATCAAAATCAGATGAAAAACATCTCAAATTTGCAAAAATTGCAGTTTTAGTCCCCCAAGTTTATAAAATTGTCAAAAATAGTCCCTGAGCCAAAATTTCAAAAGAAAAGTCACCAAAGGTCTTTTTAAAATCATAAATTGTCATATTTAGTCCTTTGGTGAGAAATCTAAAAGTTTTGAGAAAATTACAGTTTTAGTCCCTGGACTTTTAAATTGGTCAAAAATAATCCTTGGAGTTTCAAAAATGTTCAAAATAGCCCTTGGATTATTAAAACTTGTCAAATCTAGTCCTTGAATTGCATCTTCATAATTTTCAGATTTGGTCCTTGGAATTCCAAATATTACATTAGTGGTCCTTGGAGTTATTAACTTTACAAACCAAATGGACCTATTAAACACCAAGCCCAAAAACAATACACCCCCTGGCCCAATATCCAACCCGTTTTATCCAAACCCGGTCAACAAACCATCCCTTGGTCAAACAAACAAAAAACCCGCCAAACAGTCACCCTCCCCACTTGTTAACCTGCTCCATCTCTGCAAACACCCCCCTCCTCACCTTCACTTTTTCCCTGTCCCCCCACCTCAACACAATTCCAAAAGCCATTAAATGCTCCTTCAACCTTTTACTCAACCCTCTACACCTGTCAAAACCAATTCCCGCCAAAAATGATCATGTGGCCAAAAATCATTCAAAGCATCCAATGGTCAAGAAATTAGTGGGAAAAGCTCTGAGGCAAGTGGGAAGAAGCTTGGAAGTATAAAAGAGAAGCTAAGAGAAGAAATGAAGTAGTAGCTAGTTTTAGTTTTATCTTTAAATGTCGTTTTTTAACTTAATGTTCTAGTTTTAGATAAAATGTTGTAATTTTAGTTTTCAAGTATCATATGTAAGTGAAAACATCTTTGTATGTGCCTTTGAGTTTAAATTAAAGTCTTTTACTTAAGTTCCAAATTTTCTAGCTTCTGATGAAATTCTTAATTTCTAGTTTCTATATAAAAGCTTCAAATAATCTCTTTCCAGGTTAAATAAGCTTGTTTGAGCTTGCTATAGCTTTTCACAAAGTCAAATTTATGTTTCTAGCAACTTTGAATGAAAGTCAACTAAAGTCAACTGTGATGATTCTTGGGTCAGAAATGGAATAAGGGTTGTTGCAGAGTTGGATGTGGGTTGGAATAGCTTAATATAGTGTAGTCTTGGGTTCTGTTTTAGCCTGCTCCAACTGGACCTCTTGTGAGTTAATTATCTCATTTTTCAATTTTAGTCTAAATTGCATAATTTGCTTGCATGAATATCTGTGGTTACAAGTAGTTTTTATGTGTTTACTTAGTTGTAATAATGTAAGTTAAGATCAGTTTAATCATTGGAACAAGTTGGATAGGTGTTTATCTTTGTTTGAGTTTGCATATCAGATTCTAAAAGGGTGTTTGGAATTGCCTTTTAATCTGTGCCATAAGGGTTGTTCTGTGTTAGCATTTGTTGGGTCATGCTTGTATGGTCATTATAAACTCATTTCTATCACTTCCATGTGCCCTTGAAGTTTTAAAGTCAAAAATCCAAGTCCTTAATCTTTAGCAGCCACTGTTGGTGTTTTTACAAGTCAAAGAGCTTGTTTTGTGTTCAAAAGTCATAGGTCTTGCTTGCTTTAGTTTTATTTTATCATAACATATCATTTTCAATCCAAAAATCAAGATCAAAATTGGAGAAAGTCAACTTTTCAAGTTTTCTTAAAAGTCAAAATTTCCAAATGGGTCATTTTTGAATAAACTTGGGATTTTTACTGTGGGTTCATTAGTGAGTTTCAGAGTATGAGCTTTGGAGGTTTTGTAGTCTTGTTGGTAAAGAAAAATAAAAAAATGATAGCTCTTAGTTTCTTGGCTTTTTAAGTGCTTTTTAAACTGCTTTTCTTGGATGCCTGTTCTGTCTTGCTGTCCTGTGCACAGAATTGGTGCCAAACTAACAAGCTCATACTGAGCTCATTTCTTGTCCAATTCCTGTGTTCTTTGGTTCCTTGGAAAGCCAACATGGTCCTCTTGAAGTATCAAGGCTTGTTTTGTACTTTGGAACTTGTTTGCTAGGGCTGCTAGTGGTCCTAAGTGTGTCCCATTTTCTGTTTTTCACCCAAAAAGCCAAAGTGCTTATTGCTATTTCCTAGCTTATCAGTGGTTAGTGCTTGTTGAAACTTGTTCTATTTCAGTACTTTTAGCTTATTGTAGCTTACTTATCAGTTTGGTGGCTTTTAGACTCCATTAGCTTATCTCAAGTGCTTATTTTTAAGCACTTGTGCCATCAGTTTCAGATTCTGCCACACAAGCCCTTGTTTTTCTAATTTTCCTAGCTTCTAAATATTATTTTAGAGTTTCCCTTAAATTTTCATAATTTTCCAAGTTCATTTGCTATTTTTCTTTATTTAAATTAGTTTTTAATCCTTTTTAATTAGCATTTAATACAAAAAATTAGAAAAAGGTTCTAAAAAATAAGTTTTCAATTTTCTTAAGTTAAGATAAATATAAATAGCCTAAAAAGTATTTTTCCATATTTTTCTCTTTTTATTTGGTATTTTTAATAATTTAAATTAGTTTTAAATAGTTATTAATTAATAATATATATATAAAAATCCTAAAAAATATATTTTCTATTTTAAAATTAGTTTTATCATATTTTAGATTTTTCTAAGTCTTAAGTTTATTTTTCTAGTCTTATTTCATATTTTCTTTTATTTTAGAGAATTATTAAATAGTTTAAAATAGTTTTTAATTAATAATAATTAATTAATTAGTTGTAAAAATAATTTTCCTTTTCTATAAATTTTCCCATATCATTAGGTTTGTAAAAATGTATTTTTCATATTTTTAGGATCTATATTGTATAAGTTTCACTTTTTATTTTGTACGTTTACGTTATTTTTATTTAAACGTAAGTTTTTCGTTTTAGGTTTTAAACGTTCATCACTTTAAATATAGTGATAGCGTTTATTTAATATATTTTATCTTTTTAACTTTCTTAATTTGCATTTAAGTCGCTTTTAATTTATCCCTTTTCATTAGTGTAATTATCCTATCCAAATCTTTTCTGATCGCTATCATTAGTGGTCATTCTATCGTCTGATCATGTGTTTAACACACCATTGAGTCTCCGTGGGACTTAACGACCCGGGAATCCACTGTATTCTCTGATCTTCATTTGCATTTGTGTCTGAGCAGTTTTGAGTCTTTTTGACTTGACTGTTTGGAGCAGATCAATTTTAATTTATCCCTTTTCATTAGTGTAATTATCCTATCCAAATCTTTTCTGATCGCTATCATTAGTGGTCATTCTATCGTCTGATCATGTGTTTAACACACCATTGAGTCTCCGTGGGACTTAACGACCCGGGAATCCACTGTATTCTCTGATCTTCATTTGCATTTGTGTCTGAGCAGTTTTGAGTCTTTTTGACTTGACTGTTTGGCGCAGATCAAAATTTTGAATACACATACAATGAAACTACAACATTTAATTAAACTACAACAATAATTTTAAAAAACGACATTTAAGGAAAAACTTAAAAACTAGCTAACTACCATTCTTCTTTCATCTTCCTTCTTTTATACTCCCATTTGCTTCCACGTGTCCTCTTGAGAGAATCCCACCTCTGAAATTGGCCAATGGGTGAGTTTTGAGGGTTTTGGCTATTTTATGTTTTTTTGGCGGGAATTCTATATTTGACCTCTGTGGCCTTCTGACTGCAACTAGGGGGGGTGAGAGGTGTGATGATGAGGGGGGTTGATGTGGAAGAGATAAGGGGGGCTGAGGTGATGGGAGAGTGGGTTGCAGGCAATTGGTCCAGTGGGGAAGAAGGAAACCTGTGTGGGAGGGAAACTGCTAGTTTGACTTGGTTGTTTGACTAGGGGGCCAAAATACTGAATATGACAGGGGGTCCAAAAAGGTGAAATGGCAGGGGTCAATTTCATTTTGACAAGGCTTATGTTTAGGTTAATATGACAAGGACTTGCTTTGTAAACCTGCCAAACTAGAGGGACCAAAATTGTAATTTTCCAAACTTGTTTTAAGGGACAAAAATTGACAAGCTTTGAAAGTTTAGGGACCTATCTTGTCATTATTGAAAGTTAAGGGACCTAAGTTATCATTTTTGAAAGTTAAAGGACCAAAGTTGTAAATTTGTAAATTTAAATCTCAAGGACCAGTTTTGACAACTTAAGAATCCCTAGGGACTTTAAAATGATATTTCTCTTTATTTAGATTTACCAGGGACTGTTTTTGACAACTTTTGAAACTTGGGGGACTAAAACTGCCAATTATGCAAATTTGATACGTTTTTCACCAGATTTTGATATTTTTGCATTTAAAACACATAAAACACTTATTTGTGATATTTTTATCATTTTGATGCATTTCTGAGTGTTTTCAGATGTTTTTGCAGTTTAATTGGTACAAAAATGATGAGTATTTAGACACTCATCAAGCCCCACTCCTATTTTCAAGCTTCTAAGGACCCAAAGTGGAAGGAGGCTATGCAAAGAGAAATTGCAGCTCTTGAGCAAAACAAGACATGGATCTACACCACATTACCTCAGGGCAAAGTAGCCATTGGAAGCAAATGGGTCTACAAAATCAAGCTCAAGGCTGATGGTACAGTTGAAAGATATAAGGCCAGACTAGTGGCCAAAGGGTACAATCAAAAAGAAGGAACTGATTTCAAAGAAACATTTGCCCCTGTAGCCAAGATGGTAACAGTCAGAACCTTGCTTGCAGTTGCAGTTCAACAAGGTTGTTATATAGAACAACTTGACATTAACAATTCCTTCCTACATGGTGATCTACATGAAGATGTCTACATGACAGTTCCACAAGGTTACACTCACAAACTTCCACCCAACACAGTCTGTAAACTCACAAAGTCCTTATATGGTTTGAAACAAGCCAATAGACAATGGTTTGAGAAGCTAACAACTTGTCTACTTCAACTTGGATTCAAACAGAGCTATGCTGACAACTCTCTTTTCACCATTACACATCAAGGCAGTCTTACCTCTCTACTTGTCTATGTGGATGATATCCTCTTAGTTGGCAAAGACTCTACTTTTATTACCACTATCAAACAATACCTACACAACAAGTTCAACATAAAGGATCTAGGTGCATTACATTACTACCTTGGCATTGAATTCTTAAGGAACTCTTCTGGTCTTGTCATGACCCAAAGGAAGTATGCTCTTGAGCTTCTAGAATGTGCAGATGTCCTTGACAGTAAACCTGTAGCTACTCCCATGGATCCCATTCTCAAGCTCAATGAAACAGATGGTTATCTTCTTCCAGATCCCTCTTCATACAGAACTCTAGTGGGCAAACTCATTTATTTAACTATCACAAGACCAGACTTATCCTTTGCTGCTCAAGCTCTAAGTCAATATTCACATAGTCCAAGATCTTCTCACTATGCTGCACTTATAAGGGTCTTAAGATACATCAAACTCTGTCCAGGCCAAGGATTATTTTTCTCCACCAAGAATCCTCTTCAACTAACTACTTATTGTGACAGTGATTGGGCAAGTTGTGCCACAACAAGAAGATCAGTTACAGGATATGCTGTTTTTCTTGGTCATAGTTTGATTTCTTTTCAGTCCAAGAAACAAACTGTTGTTTCTAGAAGTTCAACAGAGGTAGAGTACAGAGCTTTGGCAGATAGTACTTGTGAAATTTCATGGCTTAAATGTCTTCTCCAGGATCTACATATCTCAGTATCTACTCCTTCTCTAGTCATGTGTGATAATGCATATACTATTGCCTTGGCTAACAATCCTATTCATCATGCTAGAACCAAACATATTGAAATTGATTGTCATTTTGTTCGAGACAAAATCAAACAAGGCCAAATCAAACCCTGTTTTGTTCCTTCAAGGTTTCAATTGGCAGACATTCTCACAAAAGGTCTTAGCAGGGTCCTTCACTATAATTGTGTATCCAAGTTAGGCATATGTGATCCTTTCACATTGCCAACTTGCGGAGGGGATAAAGAGAATATAGCAGCTTCTACAAACTACACTGCAGACCCAAACACTCCTATACATAACACAGCCCAAGTTCAGAGTATACATAGAGCTGCAACTCCACCAAAGATGAAGCTTCTTCTTAACAAGTGTCTAGTACAATGTAACAGTATGTAGCATAGCTTGTAGAGTTTAACTGTTAGTATAGTTTCAGTTTCATGTTGATATAAATAGTTTGTACTGTACTCATTTCTTCTTAATGAAATATCATTCACTTTTTCATTCTCTCTACACTACCCTCTGTTTCTCAACAATTGCAACCTTTGATCGTGAACTTGTAATAACTCCTGTAAAAGTATTGCGACATTCAAATTTTTGCAAAATAAGGCCAATGTTAATGATTTTACTCAAATATTTTAAAAATGGTTCAAGAAAGTGTATTATCATATACTACGTAGTTGATAGAAGGGGGAAAAATCCTGCCTTGGATGAGAATTTCCTTTAACTGCTTTTTGCCCGTATTTGCTCCATTTGTAGCCGTCATCTAGAAGATCAATTTTGCTGGTTGCTTGAACGATGATCCGAGAATCTGGAAGTGTTCGATGGGATGAAACTGGATCAAACCCCTTGGCCTCTATGTTTCTACACCATACATGTCGAATAATGTCAACTTTAGTCTAATAACAACTATTTATTCTACCATAATAAAATGGTTTGTAACTTTTGAACCATATATATATATATATATACAGTTATCTTTTAGTTGTAAAAACTCTATATCATTTGTGATTCGATAGACGTACCTCTTTTTTGCTTGATGTTTGGCAACATCATCGTTGTCCCATGTTCCTGACATGTCATGGGAAGATTCTCGATCCTTTTTTATCGATGAACTTTCAATCAAATAGTTAAAATAACTAGTTTGATCGTTGAAGGGTTCAGTGTCATTAAAATTTCCAACAGTTCGAGGTGGTTGGTGGTTATGCTTTCCTTTGTAGATAATCTCGGTTACTAGACCATCTACACCCCGCTCGACCTTTTTCTTAACAGGACAATTTTGATGTGTGCATTTATAATAGCTTCGAGCGTATTCACTTCCCTTCACTTGCTTTTGCCCGTATTTTCTCCAATTTGCCAGCCGCTACTAAGGGTGGATGGGAGTGACTACTGGATTTAGATAACTCGGGTGCCATCATTGTGACATTGTGGTCTGGCATTGATGGTGGAACATGGTGGTGTGTGGTTGGTATAGGCTGCACAATGTAACATGAGATAGTGCTTGCTGGTGGGACATTCCATGCGACCCCTATCAACAAGAAAAAGAATGAGTCGCCTCTAGGTTACTATTTTTCTAGACATCTTAGTATTTTACTATCATAGAACAAGAAAAAGCCCGATTAAGTGGATATCAACTCATCATTTAAAGAGGTGTTTAATTGGCATTGATAATATGATAAAATTATCAGATTAACAAAATGAGCTACATGACGTGTTTAGGTTGCGTTTTGAATGAGTTATTCAAGCTAGTGGGACAAATTATGATCGTTCAAGGGGTTGTTTAGGTTGCGTTTTGAATGTGATTTTCTAATTATTGCGTTTGGACATTGCTTATTTGAAACTAATCTTCCTTAACAAGTAAGCCTGCTGCAACAAAAAAACTGTTGGAAAACTTGTGAATGAGATATTTAGTCTCGAAATACAGGGATTGGAATGGAACTTAATGAAAACAGAAATGGCTTGCTTACAATTTTCAAAGTTGTAACAACAACTGGTTAATGGTCTATAATGTCATAAGTATTGCATTTAACTCGATTAATGACCGGCTTAATGAGAGTTAAAGGCATGTTAATGAGACATAATAGTTATCATTACACCATAAGTTTCTAGTTGGTAGTATAAGTACCAACCTTGTTGTTCCAATTCAAAAAGGAAGAAGATCATACAACACATGATCAACTATCAGTTCCATACCACACTAACGTGTAGTTTCGTTTTGGTTAACGAATCATGGTTTGATACAATGAGAATTTCAGGCATGGAGGTCATGTCCGGCAGTACAACGTAATGTTTCGATCGTTGTACCATGGGAAATAGACGCCTAATGGACGGCGAATCTGTTTTAAGGGAAGCTTGTCAAACATGTGCCTCGATCACGTTCTTGAATCGGTGATATCTTCTCTTATTTTTCCTTTGATTATATTTATGTTCGTCACTCTAATTTCTATCTTTGATTATGGTTAGTTATCCCTACAATCTTAAAACAGTTTTTTTTTTTTTTTTTTTTTTTTTTTTGGTTGACACCATATTTTAATCAGAAAAGAGCAATAAGATGTACCAAAGCACAAAATGTTTGTATATTTAACTGCTTTCATTTGAAAAATTATATGAAAACATTTATGCTAAAACCATGTCTTGGATGGTGTAGATTCACCGGTTTTTGAGAAGAAAAGTGTTTGATTTTTAAAGCATATATAAACTTGAAAGAATTATGGTTTTGAAAATGATTCACATATTTAATGTGAAATTGGAATTCATTGGGTTTTATTAAACAATTGTGCTTACTCGATCAAGATTAAAATAAGAAAAAGAAAAGTTTACATTTGGTACTATTGGTGGTGCTAGTGCTTGTTTCTCGTGTGTTAAAGTTTTATAAGCTTGAGATTATTGCTACCAGTTTGTTATTTGTGATCAATTTGAGATGAGTCAGCCTTGTGAATTGGCAAGAGATTTATATATGTTACAAATTAGTTATAATAAATGCTTCTGTAATTTCCGTTATAGAGGTTGATCCAAAATAAGTCTAAATTTCCCATCTTAATTGGGGTTATATATGTGAGAAAATTATATGTATGAACAGGTTGTGTCCAGTTTTTACATATCTTGGTCATGTTCTCATTGAATTTTGGTCTAGATGTCGATGCCAAGTGTTGTACATAATTTGTATGATAAACATGTTGTTTGCCTAATTTTATTTTAACAAAGGCTGTTTGGATCAGCTTTCATAGGTTGTTTCTTGCAGAAATTTTATGCTTATATTATGCATATTTTGAGGCTGTTTGGATAAGCTTTTATGAGTTGTTTCGTGCAGAAATTTTTATGGGTTTTTATGCCGAATATAACGTTGTTTGAATCAGCTATTTGAATTCTTTTGTGCAAAAAATTTATGGTTACTTTATGCAGAATCATAGGTCGTTTACATCAGCTATCAAAGTGACGTAAAGGCCTGTTTGGTTCTAAAATGTTTATGCTGAAATTTTTGTGGCAAAAGAACTTTTAAAAGGGTGTGCGGTTGCTGCATTTTTTTTGCCAAAAAGGACTTTTAAAAGGGTGTTTGGCAGCTGAAATTTTAAGCTTTTTGGTGCCGATTTTCTACGCAGAAAATACGCCGTTTGGTTGCTGAAAATGGCAACTTTGTTGCTGAAATTTTTAAGCTTGTTGGTGCTTATTTTCTATGCAGAAAATAAGCCGTTTGGTTGCTGAAAATGGCAGCTTTGTTGCTGAAATTTTAAGCTTTTTGGTGCTGATTTTCTACGCAGAAAATACGCCGTTTGGTTGCTGAAAATGGCAACTTTGTTGCTGAAATTTTTAAGCTTGTTGGTGCTGATTTTCTACGCAGAAAATAAGGCGTTTGGTTGCTGAAAATGGCAGCTTTGTTGCTGAAATTTTAAGCTTTTTGGTGCTGATTTTTCACGCAAAAAATAAGCCTTTTGGTTGATGAATTTAATGCATAAAATGGCAGATTGGTTGCTGAAATTTAAAATTTTGAAAATTAACTTTAAAAGGCTGAACATAAATAGTCTTGGTGTTGCTTGGTTCGGTGGTACTCGCTTAGTACTATGACAATATACAAATTGCTTGATTTTGTATCGAGTATTAAGAGAGTTTGGATGTTGCAAATATTCAGCAGTGAATATTGTTGCAAATAACCAAACCATTTGTTATTCTAAGTGAAAATAAATTCGAGACTTGTTGTAACTCATGTTACTAACGGTTTGTCATAGTGAAAGATATGCATAAATGTTAACGATAACCGTTAAGACATAGTGAAATATCAAGAAAGCTCACACATATTGATAATGACAATTTATGATGGTTTATGTAACTAACTTGAATGGTATAATTGTCATTCATAGTGAGCTATTGTCCATTATCTTACATCGGACATATTTTGATTTTGAGGAATGATTATATGTTGATATTTTGTGATCATAATCATGTAAAATTGGGATTACATATGTTTATATGATCTCAAGTGAATATGAAAGACATGTTGTATTTGTAGGCTTTACACAAGTACTAACGTTTGTGGTTTAAGGTGGTGACCGGATCTCGTAAATAATTTGTCTTATAGAAGAATGTTATTAGACGAAGCAATGAATAATCATAATGATGCATCTTCTATTCATATGGTTGATTCCTTGGTCTAAAGCATGCTAGACATGGAATTTGTTAATTATGATATGGAAAATAATTCACGTCAAACATTGAAAGAATGTATACACAAATTAGAAACTTGTGTGATGATAATTAATAAGGTTATTCGTGTCATTTACTCAAAAGAGTATCTCTTAAACGAGATTGACGTTGAAAGGAAGAACCCTTTCTACAAGATTCATGAGATAGGTTCAATGTGGGGGATTGCAGCCCAGCTAGAGTTCAAATGACACCAATCAACATCTATTAAAAATAGAGATGGAGGTATTACCCATTTGAAATACTCATGAATTATTGGGAGAACCACAATTTTAGTTTTGTTTAGAGCAAAACATAACAACTATTTGATGGGTAGTTAATGTTATTAATGACCGTTTGAGTTCAAATCATGAGTGGCTATGTATACACTCTCGAAATGAACACTATATTTTGGATGTCTTCTAGACATAAAATATAGCTAGGTCCACGATGGAATATAATTTTATCGTGATAGATAAATTTGGATAAGAGACAAAATGTCTATGTTTAATATGAGATGACGCACCAACATCGCCTATAATGATAGTTGTATACATTGTGATAATCATTAAAGAATTGGCAAAGCTTATATCACAATGTATAATGGTGAGTCAAGACATATTATGTCAATACGACAACTACTCTCAATATGAGTTATTATTTTGACAATTTGAAGTCAAATGATAACAATGCGGATCCGCTTATAAAAGGTTTAAGCAGAGAGTGAGTTAGCAAGTCGTGTGGAGGAATGGGACTATAGCCCCAGAAAAGTTTATATGAAGAAAAACCTAACCCAGCTGACCGGAGATCTCAAGATCTAGGTTCAATAGGACAACCTAATTGTATAAACCGAGGGAGGTCACTGTGGGGGAGTAATTAGTTCTCCATCCATATAAGGGAGTTCGTAAACTTCCTAGTTCATTCCTATAACAGTGATAATATGAGGATAAGCTTATCGCTTTTAATGATTCGATTGGAATCACCTATGTGAGAGAGAAGTGGGTCGCTTCGAAGGGAAATGTGTGGGGCGCAATTCCTAAAACCTTTCGTAGAACCATGTTAGTGTTCATGACCATAACGAACACAGCTATGAGGATTTGACTATGTCAGGGAGAGTCCTGTGTGAACTTATATTGTCGTCTATATAAATAGCAGATCAGTTCAAAGACATCGCGTTCTACTGGCAGCTAGTAGGCTAAGTATATTTCATAAGGGAAGGTTCAAAGGGTTACACCTACCTATCCTATGCAGGATTCAACTGTTGAGATTTTCATAGGAAATGTGTGTGTTTTCGAGTCAATATCTATTCATGTGGGGGATTGTTGAAAAACTTGTGAATGAGATATTTAGTCTCGAAATACATGGATTGGAATGGAACTTAATGAAAAGAGAAATGGCTTGCTTACAATTTTCAAAGTTGTAACAACAAGTGGTTAATGGTTTATAATGTCATAAGTATTGCATTTAACTCGATTAATGACCGGCTTAATGAGAGTTAAAGGCATGTTAATGAGACATAATGGTTATCATTACACCATAAGTTTCTAGTTGGTAGTATAAGTACCAACCTTGTTGTTCCAATTCAAAAAGGAAGCAGATCATACAACACATGATCAACTATCAGTTCCATACCACACTAACGTGTAGTTTCGTTTTGGTTAACGAATCATGGTTTGATACAATGAGAATTTCGGGCATGGAGGTCATGTCTGGCAGTACAACGTACTGTTTCGATCGTTGTACCCTGGGAAATAGACGCCTAATGGACGGCGAATCTGTTTTAAGGGAAGCATGTCAAACACGTGCCTCGATCACGTTTTTGAATCGGTGATATCTTCTCTCATTTTTTCTTTGATTATTATTTATGTTCGTCACTCTAATTTGTTATCTCTCATTATAGTTAGTTATCCCTACACAAACTTGTTTTTAAATTTTTACTTGCTCTATAATAAGCACTTACACATTTTATACAAACACTCAAAACGTACCCCTAGTGTGTTAAACATAAAGTCACAAGATCAATAAATATATTGTCGTAGAACAAGAAAAAGCTCGATCAATAACTTGTAAACTCGAAATCATCATTTCTTCACAACATCACGTTTAACACATACAACAAAAGTTAAAGCATTTATGCTAAGTTGCTAAATGAAAGCTTCGAGTTATCAGGTACCTGAGCTGGTGATTCAAGCAAGGTAGCCGGACTCAATCCAGCCAAAAGCTGAGAAAAAGTACGAGTATCCGGTCCCACATCATTCTCCGAAAAAAGATTTGATATCAAAGTCATCGGTCCCGGAGTCTCCCCCGGTGCAGTAAACAAGTTATCGACCGATGAACTCGTTGGTATAGAGATTGTTGGACGTAAATATGGTGTTGATAATGGTATTTATTTTTTGTTGTTGTCCATTATTTAACGTTGGATCGAGATTTAACCTGCGGTTGAATGTTCGTGCGAGTGTTTTGTTGTGTCGGGTAAATATGATAGAGTAGTGAGTGGCATGACTAATTCATGTGCCTAATTTGATGCCTAACAAGGATCTTGGAACACATGGCAAAATCAATGGTAAATAAGAAGAGTAAGAATAAGTAGAATACATGTGTCACTAAATGAATAGATTAGGCATGAAATTAGTCACATGAATTAGGCATCTCAATCATTTTCTAATATCATATATGAAATGATACAAATTAAAAAAGTTAACTCAAGTTGCTAGGAGTTGGCATGAAAAAGTGATTTTTAACCTTTTTGTACTTGTTTGAATGTTTCATATTGTCGTAGAAGTTTAAGTTGTTTCTAAATGAGTTTGGGTTTAATTAATTTACATTGTGCAACCTTTAAAATTTTAAAATGAATTGTGTTTTAACGTTTAGCTTTTACGTTTTAGGAAAGCAAGAAGATATTAGCTTTTGAGTTTATTTTGACTTGAAGCAAGACGTTAATCGAATGAGCTTATAGTTATATACAAGTAAATTAAGATTGACGTGCTTGTGAATTATGAAGAACATCAATCCGAATCATGTCATGTTAAAATCTATGGTTAGTTTGGTCCTTTTTCAATCTTACGCCTTTTACAAAACTAGGAATTTGATATCTTGATTTGTGTTAACGTTTAAACCCGTACCTTTGTATCGTCATTTAGTTTGGTATCGAGTTATAAAATTTTGAATATGGTACGAGAACTATTGAGATATTTCGATTGAGTTACTTGTTAAATTGTTTTAGTTACTTTGGCTTTTATACTAGTATGTTCTCATTTGAACAACTTTGATATGTAACAAACAAAGGCTGATTTGGCATTTGGATTGATTTGATCTCCATCATTGACAAGTACGTCGAACTTTATGTACTTCAAAGGTTACCTTGAGATTGTTTGATACCTTACGATCCTCACGTTTAAGGACATGGAACAAGTAAATATGCCATGAGAATGAGTAGAAAATGATGATGTAACAGAAAATGATGATGTCACGTTTAACTCATAAACTGATGACATCATGAAGGCTTGGTTGATATGATATTATCCTTTTGTATTCTATGCTATGGTATTTAATTTATATTTATATTTATTCATGTTAGAAAAAAAAATTGTTTATGGATTACCATTAGCTGGATTTTGTAATTAGGTTTGGGTTAAAACAATCAAACTGATTTATTCCATAAAGCTCATTAACCAAATGTTATTTCAATCTCTAGCTTGCATATTTGGTCAAACAAAAAGCGGTGACATATATGATAGCCTTTGGTTTCAATCAAGCACTTGATAATAATGTTATGACACCTAGATCCACAAATGTTATTTTCAAAAGAATTTGTTTATCCAAATAGGGCTAGCGGCGCAACTTGTAACTCGTTTGCCTTCTACCTCTATGTAAATCCAAATTGCTTGATAATTGAGGACGCCTTTTGGTTCCGGAAGAAGGATATGGCCTGCCTATGACTTGGCTTTGCTTCATTTAATTTGAATACTTCTTTGCTAATTTGATTGGCATTTCTATAAGACACCAATTAATAGTTGTCATGTTGATCTTTCTGAGAGGATCAAGTTTAATTACCATGACCATGAAGAACCCTGTTGAGAGCAAATTAAAGATCTCTTCTAGGAATGAGAATAAAACCACTTGAGTCGCGATATATAAATTAGGTAATCACAACACGTAGCTATACGTCTACAATGTACAAAAAAAGGAATATATATTCTGTTTAATCTACATGGTAATTATACACACTAATACAATCATGGATGTGCTTCTCAAGTTTCTGATCATATTCAAGCAGCAATCAAAAATAATGTTGCATACATCTACGGTTGAAAATGTAGCCTTAACTGAAAGTTAAAATGTTGTAAAAAGTTAAACAGTTTGCATCCCACAAAGCTATTAGGAAACAAGACTAAACCCAAGAATGACTCTGAAAATAAACATGTAGGAGTTGAAGAGATTATAATATCTTCTGTTTCATAAAGGTTTTTTACCAGATGAAATGTGTAATGGAAAACAGATGATACATGTTCTTGAAATCAAATTATTATGCAGACTAAAGTTTGCAACCCAACCAAAACTTTGCATATGAAGTCATTTAGAAGATCACTTATGATGTATCAAAAGCAAATTGTAAATGGCTTCTAGTTTTCTAGTGTCAAGTGACACTTGGAGTTCCCCCAAACACTTCAGTATGAAATTCTACATGAAACAATATCTTAGTGAAGTGTTCGGAGGATCTCTGAAGGACACTTGACGTTTCCATTCATTTGTATCCGTGTATTCTTCTAGTGTCGAGTGCCACTCGGAGTTCCCCCAAACACTTCAGTAGGCAATTCTAGATAAAACAATAGCCCAGTGAAGTGTTCGGAGGATCTCTAAGGGACACTTGACGTTTCCATTCATCTGTAGTTACTTGATGAATAAAATATGCATTGTTACGGGTATTTATAGGAAAGAGTATAGGGAAGTGTGCGATCGATGAACATAGATATGATGCATAAGAAGCTTGAACATGGTTGGCATTGTGTCTCGATTAGGAGACTAATGTTCTCATGTGCTTAAAGGGTAAAAAGATATGAAAATGATAAGTGATGGTGAGGACCAGGTGAAGATTCATTGTGATGCTATATTCTCACATCATCATCTATCCCTTATACACGACTAGGTTCAATTTCACAATTCACACATATTTACATACGATTCGATACTGCATTAATAATCACTTATAATTCTCTTGTCAAGAAATTTTTAATAAAACTACTCAATCACCACATAACACTAGCACTTTCGTTTATAGTTTACAAAGGTTATCACTAACCAGGTTTCTAAATTTGATTAATACTATGAAATTATTCACTCTTAGTTACATAGTACTAGAAATTTCAGTTACTAATCCCAAATAATAAGGCAGCCACCTTTGAAGATTAAAACGAACATAAATGATCATTGCTCCTTTTTTAAACGTAAAACGAACATAAATAATCCCAAACCTAATCACTAGAAACACTTCCTTATTTGATAAAAACTACTGTACGAGATTAACCACAAATAATATTGTAGCTTTTGCAGATTAAAACTAATATATATGAATGATCATTGTTCCTCTTTTAATCGTAAAAGACCAACAGGATTATTAGGCTTTAGTTGAGAGGTGTTGTCGTTTGTTGCTTCATGGATGCTATTTTTTGACACCAGCGCTTGATGGTTGTGTTTACCTTCATATGTGGTTATGACAGATTTTGGGTCGCTTGAAGGTCTCTCAACATGTTTTCGTACATTGCAACCTTTGATCGTGCATTTGTAATAACTCCTGTAAAAATAATGTAAAACTCAAATTTTGCATGAACTATCCCGGATCTTCAAAGAGAATCTATAGTAAATTTAAAAAGGGTAAAAACTTGCCTTGGATTAGAATTTCCTTTAACTGCCTTTTGCCCGTACTTGCGCCATTTATAGCCGTCGTTTAGAAGATCAATTTTGCTGGTTGCTTGAACGATGATCCGAGAGTCTGGAAGTGTTCGATGGGATGAAACTGGATCACACCCCTTGACCTCTATGTTCCTACACCATACATGTCCAATTATGGCAACTATAAATTCTACCAGAATAAAAGACTTGAAACCATGCATGTATAGTTGGTTTTTAGTTGCAAACTAAGAGCATGAGCAATGCACAAACCATAAAAGACTTGACACATTTAATAAAATTAAATTCTTGGTGTGAAAGCTTTTGGAAAAACCTATTACTCCAATGGTAAAAGCTTTCAACAATAACTTTTTGGAATGAAAATGCAAGAGTAGTTGTGGCGTGAATGTATACCTCGATTTAAATAATGTTATAGTACAAAGCTTCAAAGACTTGAAGAACTAGAAGTCTTTGAGAAAAGCTTTTGAAAAAGCTCATGTATGCAATGCAAAAAAGTCTTTCAAAGACTTGATCAAATAGTGAAAAGCTTTAGAAAAAGCGATGCATTGCAGATGCTCTAACAACCATTGTAAACATTTTGTAAGAACTCTACATCATTTGTGATTCTACAAAAGTACCTCTTTTTTGCTTGATGTTTGGTAACATCATTGTTGTCCCATGATCCCGACATGTCATGGGAAGATTGTTGATCCTTTTTTATCGATGAACTTTCCCTCAAATAGTTAAAATAACTAGTTTGATCGTTGAAGGGTTCAGTGTCATTAAAATTTCCAACAGTTCGAGGTGGTTGGTGGTTATGCTTCCCTTTGTAGATAATCTCGGTTACTAGACCATCTACACCCCGCTCAACCTTTTTCTTAACAGGACAATTTTGATGTGTGCATTTATAATAGCTTCGAGCGTATTCACTTCCCTTCACTTGCTTTTGCCCGTATTTTCTCCAATTGTACCCGTCCTCAGCTGGCTTGTCAGCCACTGCTAAGTGTGGATGGGAGTGGCTACTGGATTTAGATACCTCGGGTGCCATCATTGTGACATTGTGGTCTGGCATTGGTGGTGGAACATGGTGGTGTGTGGTTGGTATAGGCTGCAGTTGTGCAGCCTGTGCTGTAACATGAGCTAGTGCTTGCCGGTGGGACATTCCAAGCGACCCCTATCAACAAGAAAAAGAGTGGGTCGCCTCTAGGTTACTATTTTTCTCGATCAAGTGGATATCAACTCATCATTTAAAGAGGTGTTTAATTGGCATTGATAATGTGATAAAATTATCAGAGTAAAAAAATGAGCTACATGACGTATTTTATAAGCTGGTTCAAGTAATGAGTTATTCAAGCTAGTGGGACAAATTATGATCGTTCAAGGGGGTGTTTAAGTTGCGTTTTGAATGTGATTTTCTGATTATTGCGTTTGGACATTGCTTATTTGAAACTAATCTTCCTTAACAAGTAAGCCTGCTGCAACAAACAAACTTGTTTTTAAATGTTTACTTGCTCCATAATAAGCACTTACACATTTTATACAAACACTCAAAACGTACCCCTAGTGTGTTAAATATAAAGTCACAAGATCAATAAATATACTGTCGTAGAACAAGAAAAAGCTCGATCAATAACTTGTAAACTCGAAGTCATCATTTCTTCACAACATCACGTTTAACACATACAACTAAAGTTAAAGCATTTATTCTAAGTTACTAAATGAAAGCTTCGAGTTATCAGGTACCTGAGCTGGTGATTCAAGCAAGGTAGCCGGACTTAATCCAGCCAAAAGCTGAGAAAAAGTACGAGTATCCGGTCCCACATCATTCTCCGAAAAAAGGTTTGATATCAAAGTCATCGGTCCCGGAGTCTCCCCCGGTGCAGTAAACAAGTTATCGACCGATGAACTCGTTGGTATAGAGATTGTTGGACGTAAATATGGTGTTGATAATGGTAATGATTTTTTGTTGTTGTCCATTTTTGACAAAATATTAAAACTTTGTTTACTAGTTGAAGTTGTAGAACATGAAGATGGATATTAACATTGGATCGAGATTAACCTGCACTTGAATGTTGTGTCGGGTAAATATTAAATATGATAATGAAATGATACAAAAAAGTCAACTCGATCAAGTTGCTAGGAGTTGGTATGAAAAAGTGATTTTAGAAACTTTTTGTACTTGCTTGAATGTTTCATAGTGTCCAAATGCTGTTTCGTAGATGTTTAATTTAATGAGTTTGGGTTTAAATAATGGAAAATGATAAACGGACCTAATTAAAAGAGCTTAAAAGATGGCTCAATGCATAAATGACTTGTACAGTTGCATAATTGTATTTGGGTAATCTTTAAAGTTTTAAAATGAATTGTGACCGATACATGTCTCTTTCGCCAACTATAGCTACCTTCGTGTTTATCGTTTAGCATTTATGTTTTAGGATAGCATGCTTGTTTGACAAGAAGATATTCGCTTTTGAGTTTATTTTGACTTAAAGCAAGAAGACGTTAACCGAATGAGCTTATAGCGTTTATAAGACTAAGTGTACTAACTTGGTCGACTCTCGTTCGGTCGGGGGTGCGACGCGTCGGCCCTCACTACCAGCAACCGATAGGGAGACGAAATGGAGATGTTGGTCGCAAAATCGACTGACTTGTGTGCTTGTTGTTGGAATTATATAACATGACTAATCATAAATATAAACAATAAACATCAAAGTAAGTGCGGAAGCGTATAGGAACATATAATGAATAATTAATTAACTAAAGAATAAAATATGCGTACATTTTCTTGATTCTAGCCGAACAAGAATCAAATCCACAAACTAGCAATTAGGATGAACCCTAATTAGGGTTTATAGGATTATGTGAATTACCCCTTACCGTTTTGTAATTCAATCCAAGATAATAACAAAAGTATGTTATTACTATGTTCTTGTACACACGTACTAAACCGAATTAAAGTAATGCTAGTTTTATCAAACAAAATAACTTGATTAGTGGAAAAGTATTGGATCGACACCCACAAGGGTTGTACGATCAGTTTGGACAAGAAAACACACAAAACAATTTTTAAGGTTTAGCTAATGAGCACAAGAGATAGAAAAACAAGACCCCTAGCCTTGTATATATACCCAAGCTAACTTGGTGAACAAGTTGGGTTTGTTTTCTTGTTTCCTTTGGCCGATCGGTTCATGGTATCCCATAGGGATTCCGGAACCTTCCCAACTTTTGCAATTTAGTCCTTTTCCAAATACCTTTAACGCCCGTTAGTCCATTACATTAATTACTTAACGTCCGTTAGTTATTTCGTTTAATAAATAAATAAATACAACATTTATATTTAATTATTTAACTTTAAATTCTCATACGTAAAGTGTGCAATCCCATAGTCTCGAGTTCGATCCTAACTCACGTCTATTAATTTATTGTCCATAAAACCAATAGCTCCCACTTGGACATATCTTAATAGAGTGATCACATCGGTTAGCGTCTAGCAACACTTCGATGCCTCTAATACAACTCGAGCAAGGCTCCTGGAAAACCTTTTAATGATTTCTCATTATTATTATCCTTTTGTTTCTAATACCATGTTAAATAAATATATGGAATTAAGTCATTCTTTATTCAACCATTCTTTTTCTCGTTATTAGTGATTGAGCAAGATTACCAAATCTTCTGAACATATTCAGGGGAGAACTTTGGGCGTGGCCACGCAAACATCTTGTCAACCCTACGAGGGGCCCAGCAGTATTAAACTCCAAAATAAATTTGAAGGAACAAATTCTATCTTGACTACGAGAATAACCCATGAACTTTGCAACACTTCAGGAAACAACCCTTATGACTACCAGTTACGTATAGCGTTAAGTTGCCCCACAGAAGTACACTACATTCATGACACTTATCTGGTATCTCAAGTCTGAGGATAACTATTCATAATTTACTTAACAACAATATCCATAAAGTAATTATGTAGTTGGGATAAGTCCTATATTCAATTCATTGAATATCATCTGAAAATGGTATGCATTCTCATCAATATACTTTCAAGTATATTCTACCACATCTCTCAGATTTGTCTTAGTTTAATGATACTCTCATATCATTAATCGACAATGGACGATTTAGAATAAATAAATTTATTCACGGATTAAACATGCAAATATAGGATACAATATATTATAAAATCAAACATACCAAGTATTTGATTTATATTATAACAATTGTTTAACATCCCTTATCCAAATACCAAATAGATCAATGCATGAACATTCCAGTTGATGAATTATGCCTCAAGTAATGACAATCATACTTGTTGACAAGGCATAAATCAACCAACTTGATCTATCGTAATTTTGAGAATACTTATTTCAAGAATTCAATTAGTGAAGTCCTTGTATGTGTGCATTCACCAATCCACATAATAATTCATAAAGTGTGTGACATCCTCTGTCACCAATTTATGACAATTTAAACTTTCAAACATTTTAAAGTTTAAAGTATTCTTATTCTTTTAATGTATAATGCAACTGCGCTCTTAGTAGCATAACTAGTTCACATGGCCATTAACAAGAATGAAATCCTACCATGACTAGTATTGAGTGTCATCTCAATTAAACCAGCATCATTGTATACAAACAACAATATGCTTATTAAAACTCCGTAAACTTTAATATCTATTGTGTAATGTTTGATGCTTTCCAAACTTTCAAGTTTAAAGCTGATGACAATTTGCACAACAATTGACATATTGTTCATCCATAGAATCTAGGAGCAATTCCAGGCTGAGGATGTAATTCTTTTAGAATATTCATTACACAAGTTATCTAATAACTTTTAATTAGATATCAATGTTGTCAAATCATCTATCATTCAAGAATGATACAACAATTTGAATACACAACATGATGTACATGATGAATCTACATGTCAAACTTAGAATTCATTCACGTTCTATCTTGTCAAAAGATATTTATCAATTTCCCAAATGATATATCATGTTTTATTAGAATCATTTATTTTACTGCACATGTTTATTAACAATAAACATATATTTCAAGGTTGTATGTTTTAATTCTTAAATCTTACAAGTGAAGTTCATTCCAACTTAAGACTTAACATTTAGCTTACAAGGAATGTTACTTCCTATATGTTATACAACATATAAGATTTAAGAAATTTAACATAATACTCTCACTAGCTTTCAGGAATACATAAAATTTATCTTATTTCAATTATAAATCAAAACTCGGATTTTAATAATTAATCATAAGAATAATTCCATAGATGCATGCATTTATCCATTCATGAATTATTTGCACTTCGTACACTTTCAAAGATTATATGAATTCAAAAAACCTTTCAATTACTTACCGTCCTCGCTCAAGTAATTTCTCAAGAAAGATTTTTGATATTCCATTGTCATATTTCATATTAATGAAATCCAGTATGACAATTATCATCTTTATATATTTAATGTGTCTTAGGAAAGAATGTTCAATCACAATTAATTGCTTAAATATGATTAATAATCTTGTCATAAAACATGCATTAAATATGTGTACAATATTGTCCATATGATTTCTACATAGAAATTCAAACCACTATGGTTTTTCATCTCTTTGAAGTAACTCATTTACATTCTCTAGTCTAACTATTAAGATAAACCAAATTTTCAAAATTGATTATCTTTATGGACAGCATCTTTAACATTCATAGTATGAGTAATTTTCCCAATTCAATATTTGGTAATCCATCATAATGATTATCAGGTTTACTATAATCCTGTAACTCATATTTCTCAGCATATAAGTCAAATATCTGAGATATCTTTGCAGATCTATGAATGAAAATTTCCATCATCATGAGGTCTATCAATTACATGTCTAACCTCATCGTGATATTTACTAGTGTGTTTTAGAAGATTATGTATCTTGTAATTTTATCTTTCAAGATAAACAAAAACTCCCACTTGCCTTTTGTAATATATAAACTATCTATATATACTTAGCAGTTAGAGCAAAACTACATTGTTCTCTATTTGGGACATTACAAATACACATTGATAATTCTTGACATTAGTTTGTTAATAACCTATTCATAAGTAGTTTAACAAATTCAGAATCTTCAATTTTAAAACTTAATGTGATTCATCACATTCCATAATGAAATGGTGTTTTATTAATCTTCTAGGTTGGAGTCATATTGAGTATATTCAATCCATACTCAATTTTCTAACCTTGTTACTTTTTAAGAAAGAAGTTATGGTTATCATGAATCAAACAAATCAAATGGAGTTTGTTTCTCCTAACTGAACATACCATCAACTTGTGGTATTCATTAGAATTAATATTGTAAGACAATCTAACAATATTTAAGATAAACATATTCCTTTTGGCTTACCTATTTACCAACTAAGTCAACTTAATGGTATAATAGACTTTCCAAGCCAATTACATGCTTTATAACACAAGTACCTTTTAACCAAGTCACTTCATATCTATGTTTCAACAAGAAACATAAACTGTTATAATCCCATTATACGTTATAAATCATTGATCAACTCAATGACTTCTTGTATATGTCTTAATTAAAAAACATAACAAGTTAACGTCTTACTTTATTATAAGTCTTAAAAGACTTTATGTTTATGTCTTTACAATGAATCATAAACATGTTTAACTAAAGTAATTATGAACACAACTCTTGGTTTCAATAGTAATTTCAAGTTAATTTATTTTACTTCACAATAATGTAGGACTACATTATTTTTCATTTATGTCATTCCAAAATACATAAATAAACAAATTGAAGTAGTATTAGATTACTTCATTTATGTCATTCTAATAATACATAAAAATCTAATTTGAAATAGTCTTATATATCATTTTGACACATGTTCTAAATACTTGTCTAATTTAGAAACTGTAAATATGTCCATGCAAGATCTCACTTTACATAGAGATTTACTTTGTTGTTGCAATCTCGCCAAGTTCTCACATGACGTAAATTTCAACACCAAGTGTTTCTTGAATTAGATATGTTCAAGTTATATTAGAACGTTAGTCTCTTACCTTGCAGTCAAGAGAATCCTTTAAATCATATACTTATATGTTGTACCTTGCACACAATATAGATTTCTCCCACTTGTGCATGGAACAACATCATGTAGCAGATAAACAACACAACATATGTTTGTTTATGTGACTAATATGATTGTGTCATTGATATTAGCATAACTAGTAGATGTAGAACCACTTCATTGTCTAATAAGGAAACGTACATGACTATCCTTGAAAACATAAGTGTCTACAAGTGGAAAGTAATTATCTTAAGACATTCTAGAGATAATCTGGGTTACTACCAAGATGACAAAGCTTGTAACTCCCACTGAATAAGAGATCATTACATTAATTCCTTATTCAGTAATAAGAACACAACACTCCCACTGGATTTGACAACATTGTAAGTGTTTCATTAACCAGTGAAAGAAAATAGTGTATTATTTACTTCCTACACCTTTGAGAAAGTCCATACATAACAATTACTTATGTACTTAAAAGAATGTATTCTACTATGTAGATGATGAATTTATCCATCAATGTTATTAACTTGAAAAATTGGGCACGCAATTTCTTTCTTAATGGTTCTACTATTCCAACAATTGTAAGTAGTACTTTTAAATGGTCAAAGCACAACAACTAGATAAAATATGCTAGTTTTTCTTTTACCAATTATACAGTAATTAGTCTAGCTTCTAATTTAATAACTCAGAAATATGCAATTTTCTTAACTATTAAAATTTGCTTACGAGTTATGTATTTAGAATTTAGACAATTCTAATTGTCCTATTATACCTTTCTTCATTCATGAAAAGGGATAGGGTTGAATCTCACTCTTTCGGGTGAAAAGAGGACTAGGTTTATTCTTTTAGTAACGTTGACTCTACTAAAACCCTTACAGGTGTAGATCAATTTTACCAATACAGGAATAACCTACGTTTACGGTTTAATGTTGCATTAATACATTTAAAGAATTAGCAAAATTCAATTTTAGTATTTTCGATAATTAAACTTTTCAAGAAAATAAAATACCCAAGGTAATATTCATATAACCATAGAATTTTCTCGAAAACTAGGATCCAAATTATCGTAGTTCCATTACATCAGTTGATCTGCTAGTAACGAAAGCACATAATAGGGTAATCTATCGAACAATAATTGGCAAACAATTTCCAATTCCTAGATCATTATGGGATTTATATTTTCCAACGCTATTGCAAATATAAACATGTTTCATCCCATCTTATGCCATTGAATCCAAGTCTCACTTCCTACTCAACTTAAGTGTCTAACTTAAAGAACTGCAAATATGTCCATGTAAGGTCTCACTTAACATAGAGATTTACCTCTCCATCACAATCTAGCCAAGTACTCTCATGACTTAAATTGCAACTTCAAGTGTTCCTTTTATTTAGATGGCATATACCTTAATTTAAAAGGGTACTAGTTTTGATTTTATGTGGTCAAATCAAATATGTACAAAGATGTCATGCATTCATCTTGTAGCATAATTTTAATAAAAAAACTTTTTATTACCAATTCATAAAGATCAAATTATCAAAGTTTTGATTGAGGTATTGGGTTCACCAATCAAGGAATTTAGTGTTAATTATCATCCATTATACCGTACTTTTGCATAAGTGTAAACACTTAGTGTTTCGGATAATTACCACCGAAGTGGCGCATGGAATTAAAACTAATTCGCCCTTAAGATGAGCTTGTACTTTTATGGCTTACTAAGTAGCTCCATTCGAACTTACAGAGGGCAGAGGACCAGGTAAGCGCAAAAGCATAACCTTAGACATCCTTTCAGTGTGACTGTGCGCACTTCTTAAATAACCCATTTATAGTTCATTCGAATGGGTGAGCCGTTCAGTCATTGTACCAAAGTCACCAATCAATTAAACTATAGAAAACTTAACTCTTCCAAAACAAATCAAATTTCGCCATTGTTTAGTCCGTATTATTTTTCTATTCAAAATTACCCTTTGCTTAAAACTGTCTAACATAATAAACAAACAAGTAATAAATAAAAAATAAACTACTAAAAACCAATGCGCACATAATAAACAATTTATACGTGTAAACAAGTAGCCACATGCAACTTATTCGATAAAACCCTATTAATAATCAATATCTAGGTTAAATTAATGTATATATTAATTAGGGCTTTCACTCTCTCAATTGAGAGTGAGCCACATACATCGACGAATCGATTGCGTAAACCCATAATTAATGATATACCAAATTGCACATAATTGATTCATTAATATATATAATTGGAGTCTTCCCCAATTCAAAATTTATCATAAATATACATGTGTATAAAACTTAACAATTAATCCAATCTTAACAATTAAATAATAATACAAGCAACTATCCATGACAAACATGCATGTATCATCATGGATATAACATAACAATTATTCAATTAAGTCACAAGATCGCATACAATTCCATGTCACATAACACTTTATTCATGAATTTATCACGTAACAAATATATTAAATCTAGGTTTCGATATTGATAACATAACAATTAATATAAACCCTTAAAAAAAATTTAGGAAATCGACTAAAAAAATTTTAGGGTTTCCACCCAAAAAAAAAAAAATTCGATCCATAATAGATTTTTAAAACCAAATTAGGGCAAAAGCCTTAACCCTAAAATTAGGGTTTATATAATCATAACCAAAACCCTAGAATAAATCATATCAAACACAATACAATATCCGTTTTTTACGTGTTTAGTAATTAATTACTCATTAAAACCAATGACTCGTGATGCCACTGTTGGAATTATATAACATGACTAATCATAAATATAAACAATAAACATCAAAGTAAGTGCGGAAGCGTATAGGAACATATAATGAATAATTAATTAACTAAAGAATAAAATATGCGTACCTTTTCTTGATTCTAGCCGAACAAGAATCAAATCCACAAACTAGCAATTAGGATGAACCCTAATTAGGGTTTATAGGATTATGTGAATTACCCCTTACCGTTTTGTAATTCAATCCAAGATAATAACAAAAGTATGTTATTACTATGTTCTTGTACACACGTACTAAACCGAATTAAAGTAATGCTAGTTTTATCAAACAAAATAACTTGATTAGTGGAAAAGTATTGGATCGACACCCACAAGGGTTGTACGATCGGTTTGGACAAGAAAACACACAAAACAATTTTTAGGGTTTAGCTAATGAGCACAAGAGATAGAAAAACAAGACCCCTAGCCTTGTATATATACCCAAGCTAACTTGGTGAACAAGTTGGGTTTGTTTCCTTGTTTCCTTTGGCCGATCGGTTCATGGTATCCCATAGGGATTCCGGAACCTTCCCAACTTTTGCAATTTAGTCCTTTTCCAAATACCTTTAACGCCCGTTAGTCCATTACATTAATTACTTAACGTCCGTTAGTTATTTCTTTTAATAAATAAATAAATACAACATTTATATTTAATTATTTAACTTTAAATTCTCATACGTAAAGTGTGCAATCCCATAGTCTCGAGTTCGATCCTAACTAACGTCTATTAATTTATTGTCCATAAAACCAATACTTGTTTGTATGTGCGAGCGTTTAATTTAAAATATATTTTTGTGAGGTATGCTTTTTGTAGTGTCGGTCTTCTTCTTACACTAAGTTGGTCACGAAATAGTCTTGAAGAGAGAAAGATAAGGTGGATAAGGTTGCATGAGATGTCGGTTTCTTGATGGTCCTTATTACACTTAGTCTAGCTCTATTATTGTTACACTTTATAGTACTTCTATAAACTAAAATGCTACAAATTGCAGCTAGAGATAATAACTAAGAGTAGGAGGTGCGGAGTGGCAAAACATGAGGGAAACAAGGTCCACGTCAGAGCAACAACGTCAAATCGCAACCTTCTTTGTCTTACTGTCAAATTGGTTGCTCATACAAGACTTGTAACATATAGATTGATACACCAATCCATGACAATGATTTATTTCCAAAAATAGTAAGTTAAAAGTACTTGTTATATGTGTATGTCAAATTAAATAACAAGTAAGGTAGTGTTATGCAACAAAAGCCTCTATATACTTAGTATGCGCGCCCTTAACCAACTAAAAAGAAAGTAAAGGGACGAGAGGTTGTCCGACCTCTAAAATCCATAGTAAGTATACCCGTAAACAAGGGGCACCCCTCAGGGGTGTAATAATCACAGTTCGTCATGAAATATCCATAGGGGACTAACAATGTGAGGGGTACGCTCGGTAGAGCCCTTAGAAATACAAAGGTACTCCCACATCCAACACAAAAATGTATAAGCGGTCTCAAAAGTATATGTCTATAAAGATCATACGTATATAAAGTAATACGTAAGGTGGAATTTAGACAAGTCTTTTAGGGGCCGCTTGGTTTATTGCTAGGAATCGCAATGGGCATCGGATTTTGTATGGGGTAGAATGACAATGGATATAAAAAAAAGTGTATCATCACGATTATTTATGTTTTGATGACGAAATATGGAATGAAAAAATGTATAGATATTTGAGTTTTGTAGTAGAAAAGAGGGGCTCACGGAATGGATTTCATAGACACCAAATAGGTGAGTAATGAATCTATGACTATCATATATCCATTTCATTACCGGACTCTGTTGGAAAATTTAGTGCACTTGTGGGATTAGTTCACACCTTGTAATGGGTTAGGAGGTACGGAGTGTACACCCATAAGGTCCATGAACACCCTGACTCTAATAGTTGTTTGTATTGGTAGTGCTTGTGGAAAGTACTGCTTGTGGAAAGTACTGCTTGTGGTTTCCACTGATAGGCAGTGTTTCCACTGATAGGCAGTGTTTCCACTGATAGGCAGTGTTTCCACTGAAGCAGTGTTTCCACTGAAGCAGTGTTTCCACTGAAGCAGTGTTTCCACTGAAGTACTATGAAAGTACTGCTAGAGGTATGAAAGTACTGCTAGTGTTAAAGTACTGCTAAATGGCAGTTACAACTGCTTAATGACCACGTTTAATTGGTTATGTAACCACTAACAGCTATAATGGAGATAGTTATGAGGTGATTAATGGGCCGATTAATCCTCATAATTCCATTTGAACGGCTGAGAGTAATGTCCTATAAATAGGATATCTGATTATGCATGAAAGACACACAGAAAACACTAAGCACTTATAAGCGCAAGGGTTATTGAATTGTGCCTAATTCTATAACTACATTTGGTCTTATCCCAAGTAGATATTCGTGTAACCCAGGCATTAGGGTCGAATAGTTTACTTTGGAAAGTGATCACACGATTCCAAGTGATATCCGGTAACCACCTAGTGGTATTTGTTTCTGCTGAATAGTTGCTTGTTTCTTTTGAAGTTGATTATCTAACCCTGTTCTGGGAACACACAACCAACAATCAAAGTAAACTATTTTGTGATAATCAATGGCAACTGCTGCAATGAAACACATGGCTTCAAACTTTGCCAAGCTGGATAAGTTTGAAGGGGTGGACTTTAGGAGGTGGCAGAAGAAGATGCACTTCTTGCTGTCAAGCATGAGTGTGGTATATGTGCTAACAACACCTATTCCTGATGATGGGGATGATGCTACTGTGGAGCAGATCAGGAGGAGGAGCAAATGGGAGAATGATGACTACATATGCAGAGGTCTTATTCTCAATGGTATGTCTGATTCTTTGTTTGATATTTATCAGAACTTTCAATCTTCCAAAGAACTGTGGGATTCCTTGGATGCCAAATATATGGCTGAGGATGCATCAAGTAAGAAGTTCCTTGTTAGTAATTTCACAAATTACAAAATGACTTATTCAAGACCAGTTATGGAACAATACAATGAACTTCTTGGAATACTTGGAAGGTTTACACAACACCATATGAACATGGATGAGGCTATCAAAGTCTCTTGTGTCATTGACAAACTCCCTCCTTCATGGAAAGATTTCAAGCATACCTTGAAACATATGAAGGAGGAGTTAACTCTTGTTGAGCTGGGCAGTCATCTGCACATTGAGGAATCTCTCAAGGTGCAGGATAATGACAAGCCAAAGAGTAGCAATGCTACTGGTGCATCTGTTGTCAATATGGTGGAGCATAACAACCCCACCAGGTACAATGATAACAAAGGTAAACGCAAATATCATGACAACACAAAGGCAGATCTTAACAAGAAGGCAACTCCTACTTGTTGGAAATGTGGCAAGACTGGTCACATTAAAAGGGACTGCAAAGGTGTTAAAATTGGTGGCAAAGCCAATGGATCAGGCACTAATGGTTCAGGGAGTGGTGGTTCAGCCAACTCACTGAAAGGTCAGAATATGTTTAATAAGTCTTTTCAGATTTATTATGTTACATATGAATCTGAATCTTTGTATGTGCAGGATGATGATGTTGCGTGGTGGGTTGACTCTGGTGCAACAGTTCATGTGTGTAAAGATAGAAGCTGGTTCAAGACTTATGAGTCACTGAATGATGGTTCTATTCTTCACATGGGAAATGAGTCAACAGCCTTGGTGCATGGTCGTGGTTGTGTAGATCTTAGGTTTAGTTCAGGAAAGATTGTAACTTTTTTTGATGTTATTCATGTTCCTGATATCAGGAAGAACTTGGTTTCAAGTAGTATTTTGAATAATCATGGTTATAAACAAGTTATTGAGTCTGATAAATTTGTGCTTTCCAAGCATGGTGTTTTTATTGGTTTTGGTTATTTATGTAATCAAATGTTCAGGCTTAATATTTCTACTGACAATGTTAATTCAGCTTTTGTGACCACCACTGACACTGATTCTAGCCTATGGCATGCAAGACTTGGCCATGTACATTATAAAAGAATGCAAGATATGTCTAGGGATGGTTTAATCTCTGCTTTTGACATGGACACTGAAAAGTGTAAAACTTGCATGTTGACCAAGATAACCAAGAAACCCTTTCAGGGTGTTAGTCGTGAGACTAAGATCTTGGAGCTTATTCACAGTGACCTGTGTGATTTGCATGCCACTCCTTCTTTGGGGAATAAGAAGTACTTTGTGACATTTATTGATGATGCTTCTAGATTTTGTTATGTCTATTTGTTACATACCAAGGATGAAGCATTAGATAAATTCAAAGTGTTTAAAACTGAAGTTGAATTACAACTTGGGTCTTTAATCAAAAGATTAAGGACTGATAGGGGAGGTGAGTACATGGATACTCAGTACTTTCAGTCTGTTGGAATAATCCATGAAACGACTGCCCCTTATACTCCTCAGCAAAATGGTATTTCTGAAAGGAAAAACAGGGTGCTGAAGGAGATGGTTAATTCCATGTTGTCCTATTCAGGACTGAGTCAAGGGTTCTGGGGTGAAGCTATGTTAACAGCTTGCTATTTGCTAAATAGGGTTCCCAACAAAAGGAACAAGGTTACCCCTTATGAACTCTGGACTAAAAGGAAACCCAACCTAAACTATCTCAGGGTCTGGGGTTGTAGGGCTGTTGTAAGACTCCCTGATCCAAAGCTAAAGACTTTGGGTGAAAGAGGCATTGACTGCATCTTTGTTGGATATGCTGAGCATTCCAAGGCTTTTAGGTTCTATGTTATTAAACCTAATGAATATGTTTCAGTTAACTCAATAATTGAATCAAGGGATGCAGACTTTGATGAGAATAGATTCTCATCAGTCCCAAGACCAAGTCAGAGGATTCCTAATGGAACTCATGACACTGGTGTATCAGAGGTCCCTGATGATGAACCATCAGTGGTCCCTGATAAGGTTGTGGTTCAACAACCTGAACCTGTGCTCAGGAAGAGCAAAAGGGTCAGGACTCCAAAGTCATTTGGACCTGAGTTTCAACTATACTTGGTTGAAGGAACAAGGGATGAGGTCTCAGACCAATACTCCTATTGCTTCATTGTTGAGGATGATCCCAAGACATTTGAAGAAGCAATGAAGTCCCAGGATATTGCTTTCTGGAAAGAAGCAATCAATGATGAGATGGATTCCATCATGGGCAACAACACTTGGGTGTTGGTTGATCTACCTCCTGGTTGCAAACCTTTGGGTTGCAAATGGATTTTCAAAAGGAAAATGAAGGTAGATGGAACTATTGAAAAGTTCAAGGCTAGACTAGTCATTCAGGGCTTTAAACAAAAGTCAGGAATAGACTATTTTGATACTTATGCCCCTGTTGCTCGTATCAATACCATAAGACTGCTGATTGCTATGGCATCTATTCACAATCTGGTTATTCATCAGATGTATGTGAAAACAACTTTCTTGAATGGTGAATTGGAAGAGGAGGTTTATATGAATCAACCTCAGGGTTTCATCATGCCTGGCAATGAAAACAAGGTGTGTAAACTGATTAAGTCTCTTTATGGACTGAAGCAGGCACCTAAGCAATGGCATCAAAAGTTTGATGAAGTGGTTTTGTCTAGTGGTTATGTTCTTAACCAAGCTGACAAATGTGTATAAAGCAAATTTGATGAATCTGGTAAAGGAGTCATCATTGTCTATATGTTGATGACATGTTGATCTTTGGCACTGACCAAAATCAGGTTGACTTGACAAAGGAATTTTTGTCATCAAGGTTCTCCATGAAGGACATGGGGGAGGCTGATGTTATCCTTGGTATAAGGATTAAACATGAAAGTAAAAGAATTTCTATTTCTCAGTCTCATTATATTGAGAAGGTGTTGATGAAATTCAATTACTTTGATTGTACTCCAGTGAGTACTCCTATGGATACTTGTAAGAAGCTGATGCCTAATAACGGCAAAGCTGTATCTCAACTTGAGTATTCTAGGGTAATTGGCTGCCTGATGTATGCCATGACTTGTACAAGACCTAATATTGGTTTTGCAGTGGGAAAATTGAGCAGGTATACTAGTAATCCTAGTGCTCATCACTGGCAAGCAGTTCAAAGGGTACTGAAGTATTTGAAGAGAACTATGGATTATAATCTCTCATATACTGGTTACCCTTCAGTGTTGGAAGGTTACACTGATGCAAGTTGGATCAGTAACACTGAATACAATTCGTCTACCAGTGGCTGGGTATTCCTACTTGGTGGAGGTGCAATTTCTTGGGCATCCAAGAAACAAACTTGCATCACCAGTTCAACAATGGAATCTGAATTTGTGGCTTTAGCAGCTGCTGGTAAAGAAGCTGAATGGTTGAAAAACTTGCTTCTTGAGATTCCATTGTGGCCTAAACCTATAGCACCTATTTCTATCCGGTGTGATAGTACAGCTACATTGGCTAAGGCTTATAGCCAGATGTACAATGGTAAGTCTAGACACTTAGGTGTCAGGCATAGCATGATTCGTGAGCTTATCATGAATGGGGTGGTATCTATAGAGTTTGTTAGATCTCAACAGAACTTAGCTGATCACTTGACGAAGTGACTGGCTAGAGACTTGGTTATAAAGTCTGCTAAAGGGATGGGTTTAAGTCCAACTTAGTCACTGAATGCTAGGACACCCAACTCCCTCCTAAGGAAACTTGGGACCTGAGTTCAATGTAGAAAGCTGAACATTCAGTAGACTGGAGCACATGTTTATTAACATCCCAAGGTTGTGCTTAGAACCTACTGAAAGGAGGATGAAGTCTTTACTTCTTAATGGTTAATTTTCTTTGAAAAAGTGCTTGGCAAGAGCATGACTAAAGAGGAACCACCTATGTAAATGTTGAAGTTTTGCCGCTTCAGGAAGCTTTAGACTTTTAGCTTTTACAACATTTATGAATTTGGATATGGACACATGGCTTGTATAGTGTCAGGAGCTGTTAAGTGTTTGAAAACTTGTGTGTATTTTATCTTCAGGTATTCAAATGGGTTGAAGGGTTCAATTCTTAGAACACCCTGATTCTCGAATATTTGAACGTGTAATTTACTAAGATGGAAATTCAATCCTCAGGACATTTTCGTTTATGCACATGTTTTGCTTGATGTTTAATTTTTTATGCAAAGGAAGTGAACTAAATTTGGGGAGGATTGTTGGAAAATTTAGTGCACTTGTGGGATTAGTTCACACCTTGTAATGGGTTAGGAGGTACGGAGTGTACACCCATAAGGTCCATGAACACCCTGACTCTAATAGTGGTTTGTATTGGTAGTGCTTGTGGAAAGTACTGCTTGTGGAAAGTACTGCTTGTGGTTTCCACTGATAAGCAGTGTTTCCACTGATAAGCAGTGTTTCCACTGATAGGCAGTGTTTCCACTGAAGTAGTGTTTCCACTGAAGTACTATGAAAGTACTGCTAGAGGTATGAAAGTACTGCTAGTGTTAAAGTACTGCTAAATGGCACTTACAACTGCTTAATGACCACGTTTAATTGGTCATGTAACCACTAACAGCTATAATGGGGATAGTTATGAGGTGATTAATGGGCCGATTAATCCTCATAATTCCATTTGAACGGCTGAGAGTAATGTCCTATAAATAGGATATCTGATTATGCATGAAAGGCACACAGAAAACACTAAGCACTTATAAGCGCAAAGGTTATTGAATTGTGCCTAATTCTATAACTGCATTTGGTCTTATCCCAAGTAGATATTCGTGTAACCCAGGCATTAGGGTCGAATAGTTTACTTTGGAAAGTGATCACACGATTCCAAGTGATATCCGGTAACCACCTAGTGGTATTTGTTTCTGCTGAATAGTTGCTTGTTTCTTCTGAAGTTGATTATCTAACCCTGTTCTGGGAACACACAACCAACAGACCCACTAAACAAACACCTTGAATCGGAATGAAATCCATAGATCATTCCGATAGTGCTCTACCAAATGCACCCTTACATCCTTAAAAATTATACGCAAGTTATTATTTTTAATCAAATTCTACGAATATAAAAAATACGCAATTCACAAAAAGCATACAATCAAGTTTTATGTAAAAATAGAAGTATTCATGCATTTGGCCCTAAAATAATAATAAAATCGGTAAAATGGGGATGTGATTACTCACCTTAAGCGTTAGAGTAGACGAAAGCTAACACGACTCAAAGACAACTAAGGCAAACCCTACAATTACGCACCTCGAACTATGGACCTAAGACACATAAAATATCACTAATTAGATTACAGATGATATGCTCGGATAACTTTTTATGTCTATTGGTCAATTTACTTATTAGTTTGTCTAAAAATGTTACATTTCATATTATACATAAAATCACGTCTTTGACCCGATTTTGGTACCATTACCGGTAACCGTTTGACTAAGCTATATATTTTAATAGACTTGACATTTCCACATGTATTAATACTATGTGTTGTGATGGTTCATGAATTTTTGTGGATTTTATAAAAGTCTTTAGCTTGACCTTTTAGATCTGACTTAAAAAATGGTCAGTTCTGGACATACGAAAGTAATTTGACTAGCAGAGCGTCTAAACGGTGGTTTTACGGTTAGGGCCAAATGGAGACTCTAAATAACACATAAGTACATCTCCTACATCAGTTTCAAGTAAAGGTTTGACATGGTTCATAATTTCTAGTCCATTTAGCACAAGGGTTCAAAACAGAGTTTCTGGCAGACTTGACACCTATTGCTATTTTGCATACTTCATTAACCAAACGACCTCATCTTTTTAAAAAAATTATATTTCTGGAAACTAGACTCAGAGTACTTGAGTTTAAAATCAATAATAAAGTTCTAAGACCTATGTTTCATTAAAATATCCTCATTACAAAGTGACACAATAAATTAAAAAGTGAGCTGTTTGAAATTAACCTTAACTAGAGCATGTCCAAAAATTACCAAACTAACCCATTACGACCCAACCAACTCCCAAAATCATTTTATACTTGTCTTAACACTATTTTTATCAAAAAACATTAGTAGGTTGCTTTCATAAATGTAGAAAACTAGAAGGGGGTTGAATAGTTTACCGATTAAAAACTTTGTTTTGAAACTTATTGAAAGATCAATTGATATTAATCTTAGATATGTTAATGAAATATGTAAGCAATATGTAAAAAGTAAATAAGGAAAGAAATGATCAAACCACAACAAGTTGTTTATAGTGGTTCGGTCTACAAGGACTCTTTTTCCTTGCCCTACTCCACTCCCCGAGTCTCACACTCGAGAGTTTAACTTCACTAGTCAACAAGCTCCTTTCACCGGTGGAGAAACCTTTAAACTTCGCTTACACTATTTCCGACACTAAGCTAAATGTCGAGTTCTTTCCAAGGGTACAGCCACTCCCACACACAATGTATTTTGAGGACTAAAATACTAACCACTCACACTCACAAGATTTTGATAGTTTGGTACAACAATGAAGTATGAATCAACACAAGATCATACAACAACAAACAAACAAGACTTCCAACTTCTCGTTGAAGCTTGAATGTGACTTAATCTTCTTTGCTACAAAAGAGATCACTAATATGATATGAAACTGAGTTAGAAAGGTTAGAGAGAAGATATGTAAGAGAGTATGATAGAAAAGGATGAAAAACTACTTGGTTTGTCTTTGCTATTTATAGCCAAAACCATCAGCAAGCACCACGGATCGCGGACCCCTTAAAAGGGTTCCGCCCGTTATGAGGTTTGGTGCCGCCGAGGTCTGACAGCAAGATATCAAGATCTTGCCAAAGTCAACCATATCTATGCAAGATTGTGTAAGATATGAAGAGTCCAAATCTACACAAAATATTTAATGAAATCTTCCAATGATTTCCATGATGTCATGTGTTGTTTTTCTATTTTTAGAAATATGCAAATACATAAGTAATGTTTAGTTTTTAAGAAACTAAAAAATTCTAAAAACTACTATCATACATTATGGTTAGAGCCATATTAAGATATGATTATTCACAATGTAAATGCTTGAGTGATGAAGATATTATTTAAAAAAACTTGTTTTAATATCTATTAAACTTGACAAGCTTTAAGCTTTATAAAAATTAAACTTACTTTTGTCGTTAACAAAACTTAGGTAAAGATCAAAAATATAAATAACGTTTAATTACGATATTTGTATTAACAATCTCCCCCTTTTTGTTTAGGACAAAATATAAATTTTATTTTTATAAAAGATACAAATATTGTACAAGAGTTATAAAAATATTAGTTTTAGAACTTGAAAAAGAAATGATAATGCAATTGTATGATGTTTGACTTTTTCAGAAAGTCAAAGTCTTCACTAGTTGAGGCATGATGTTGACTTTTTTAGAAAGTCAAAGTATGTAGTTGACTTTTTCAGAAAGTCAAGTATTACTAATGAAGTATCATGTTGACTTTTTCAGAAAGTCAATGTATGCAGTTTGACTTTTTCAGAAAAGTCAAATACAATCAAGTTCTATATATTTCTCCCCTTTTTTGTCTCAACAAAAAGAAGATGTGATGCGGAATGTATAATGAGCCCGAGCTATTATCTCCCCCTTGATCAAACCTCCCCCTAAATTGGGTGCCAATGGGAAGATACATGGATTGTGAAAAAAACTACAAAAAGATTTGTTAGTAATAATCATCATTCACAAGCATTTCCAAACACTATGTAATAAGCACCAACAATATAGAAAACACCATTCATTAGTTAAAATTTTTCATGATTTAAAACCATGAAAAGAGAACACAATGAAGTGTTTTAGTACAATAAACAAAAAATAATAATCCTAGAAAAGTAAGAAAAAAAATGCTTAGAAAAGCTAATCTATGACCATTCTAATGAGATGGTGGATGAGAAAGAGCGTTGAGTCGATCAAGGATGTGATTGAGGATGAACCTCATTTCCTCTTGGAATTCATGGACCATTACCCTGGTCCGATCAACGGTTTGGGCGGTTTGCTCACAAGTTGAGCAACCATGCCTAGGGGGTAGTATGGTTGATGAGGTTGTGGTGGAATGGTGGATGTGTTGATGTTGGTGTTGGTGTTTGGGGTGGTGATTATGGAGGCTAGCAAAGCACTTTGCATTTGCATAGTCTCACTTAGGTGAGAATCCACCATATTTGAGAATTGGTGGAGATGTTGGAGTTCCGCTTTAATCTCCTCTCTTGTGGGATGATCTTCCCACATGGACTCCTCAATGTCCTCTATGTGAGGGGACATTGATGTAGGGAGTGCTTGATCCCCATACAAAGGACCATGGATGTCTTTGTGGATGAGGTGGAAGAGAAGAGGTCTTGGCCCTAACGGGGTGTTTGGGTCGAAGGATGGTCTAGGAGACTCATGAGCAATCCGCTCAATAGTGCCAAATGATGGCAATGGTGGTGGATGATTTGGCCTAGGAGGCAAATCTTCCAAGTCCTCCAAGAAAGGATTTGGAGAAGTGAGAGGTGTGGAAAATAACTCCAATGGGATGAGGGTTGGAGATTTTGGTGGTGATGGTGTTTTTGATGTTTGGAGGGGTGCCGGTGGTGGTGAGCTTGGTGTCTTTGTTGGTGGTGGAGTGGTGATGGTGATGGGTATATGAGTAGCTAAAGTGAGGTGTGTATCATCCCTTATAGGAGATGAGATGGTGAGTGGAGATGACTCGGATGAAGAACTCAAGTTGACAAAACAACAAGGTCTTACGTTAATCCTAGCGGTTTTCTTGCAAGGCTTGGTTGAAGGTGAAGATTTTGTCATTTTGACTTGAGTTTTTGCTAGTTGATGGTAAGAATGAAGAAGGTGTGAAGATGATCATGGTAAAACCTCTTAATTTATAGAAGTGATAAATTATGGAGAAATGTGTTTAATTTGATGTTAAACCATAGAAGGGATGAGGTTCCTAATGATTTGGAAGTGGGTTAAATGCTAGTCATATCACCCAAGTCAAGACATACAAGAAGGATGGAGTGAAGAGGCAAAGATTTGCAATAAATGTGTTCTAATGATTGTAAGATCCTAACAATCAGATTACCCACGGATTGCAAGGAACCAAATTTTTGGTTCCTTCCTTTATGCAAAAGGGTTCCTTGGGTTGATTTTTCAAATTTTTGAATTTTGGTAGGAAGTGGATTTCATATATGCCTAAGTATGTTATACTAGTTCTAATATGGGTAAAAACTAGTTAAGATTAACTTACAAGCAATGTATGGTAATATGGAATGTCGAAATAACCGAAATTCAGAAAGTTACCTGGAGGAACCACGGCACCAAAATTTTACACAGGCGGAACCCTTAAAAGGGTGCCGCCTGGTCCGCCTGTACAGGTACGGCGGTACCAATTCGCATAACAGACAGAACCAAAATATTGGTGCCGTCTGATCCGTGGACACCAGAAATCACCACAGAACATATTTTCAAGTGTCGGGGACATTTCTGAAACCTGAAATTTTGCTTAAAACATGTGACATTAATTATTTCTAGTTAGGAAAAGTAAATAACACATGCACAAACATAGTGGAGCATAGATTTTGACCAAGGGTAAATGATTTTCACATTGAAGTGAAAATGGGTAAAATTTGATAACACATTTATGCTATCCCCCTGCATGAAATAGTTAGCATACAACATTGGTTTGAGTTATATTATCATCCTACAAAATAAAAACAACCAAATTGTATCAAACATTAAAGATAATGTATTGTTCCAAACACTCCTTAAACCGATTCTCACTTGTCCAACTTCTTGTAGATCTTGTTCATCATCCTACCAAGGCAATTGAACACCCCCTTGGTTTGCTTGAACTCCACTGATTCATTCTCAATCTCGGGAAGAGATGCATAATACTCATGAGGTGGAAGGCGAGAGTTAGGAAGACCATCCTCGGAGCTATTTGATGATGATGATGATGGAGTTGGAGGTTTTGCTCTCTTGCCTTTTGTCTTAGCAACTCGCTCGTCACTCAAGGGCACAAAAATGTGAGGGATGAGCTCATAGTGAAGGTGCATCCCTTTTGGGCTTGGTGGAATTGGTGCATAAGCTCTATAGAGACGGGTGAGAAGCATCCCGTACGGAAGAGCAACCGATCCTTGAGTTGGAATGTCAATCATTCTCCTAGCGATGTAGTAGGCTTAATTGAATGGTTGACGGGTGGACAAGTTGTAGAGCATGTGGCAAAGGCAAGCATTGATGTGATCCCTATTCCCTATGGTGCTAATGACATTGGCTCTAAGTAATTCTTCCCATTTCTTAAATTCGGGCTTAAGTTCATTTAGCACCATTCCATATGGATCTCGGTTTACTTTTTTTCCTTTTCGGGTGACTCGGGTTGTATCTCCCCTTAGGATAAATAGGTGCTCACGGATGACTTCCTTATTTGCTAAAGGTGTTTGGTAGGGAAGAGAGCGGTCATTGATTGCATCAAGGATGGTGAGTGACCATTTATCCGAGTAGACACATGTCCCTCGGTTGGGAATTCCTAGCACTTGATCAAAGTTGGTTAAGGAGATGGTGTAGTCGTTTTGATTGATCTTAAACCTAAGGCTAAATTCATCATCTTCATCAATGAAATTGGTGACACTAGCATAGAATTCTAACACAAACCTAGGAAAAATAGGTTCATCGATGTCAAGGAGACAATCGAATTGAATAGCGGCTAGCTCTTCACGGAGATTGGTATTTTCGATAAAAGATGAGTGAATGGTTCTACCCTCATGAAAGTACCTTGTTTCTAGACTCTTAAAGATTTTGACTTGTTCCTTGGTGAGTCCCTTGGTTTTGTGATGTTTGGGAATGTAGCTAAGGGTATCCTTGTGATCATAGAATCTTGCGGCTACCATGGTTATTCCTAGGAGCAAGAATTAACATGTTAAAAATGAGAATAAACTTAACGTTTTGGTTCTAGTGTGTGCCTATATGAAAACGATTTGGAGTTACGGTTATCTCGACTCATTTTATGCACAAAAATGGTTTTAGTGGGGTGTTTGGCAAATACCATGAGATAACCCAAATGCTCCTAATTCAATGTGGCTTCATTTAAATATACCCGAGAATACATATTAGTTATGCAATACCTTTAGTATTCAAGAGCATGCAAGTGATAAAAATCTAACGTTTCTATTTGTATTAACAATGAAAAATTGTTTTCCTACAAGTGAGAAGCTTTTCAAAATTTTTGACATGGGGTGTTTGGTTATTTGAATAAGGCCTTATAGTCATTATCTATTGATTAGTGGGAAGCATGATTTGTTTATGCAATATGATAATGCAGTACCTAATTTCAATGACTAGTTATGCAATTTGCCAATTGAATCTATGTTTTATATAAGAATATATACTAACCCCATGTAGTGATTTTTTGCACAAATTAGAATCCTATACTCAGAATTAAGAGATAAAATATAGTTAGGATACTTACAATGATGTTATCTCCAGTGATTAGTGGGTGAGAAGGTGTCAATAATGAGTTGGGTCTAATGTTTACACGTTTTGGTAAAGTGGGGTTTGAGGAAGAAGATGTTTTGTAGGTAGCAGTTTTGCTTCTGAAGTCACCACGGACCAGACGGCACCATAAAAATGGTTCCGTCTTTGTTGTCGTTTGGTGACGTGGCTACAGTAGCAGGTATAAAACAAAATTGTTTTGTTTTGTTTATTCTAAGGTTTAGGCTATGTTTATCCTACATGTTTGGTTCCATTAACGCCAAACCAAGTCTAAGAAGATTGAATGGTTCTCGTTTGAGAGGCTTAGTTAGAATCTCGGCAATGTTGTCTTTGGAGGACACTTTCTCAATTGAGATGTTTCCTTTTTGAACATTATCGCGAAGAAAGTGATGACGGATTTCAATATGCTTCGTACGAGCATGTTGGACGGGATTTTTTCTGAGATCGATAGCTTCTTTGTTGTCGCAAAGTATAACAATATCGTTGAGATGAATTCCGTAATCTACGAGAGCTTGCTTCATCCAAAGAGCTTGTTGACATGCTTTTCCGGCTGAGATGTACTCGGCTTTAGTAGTTGAGATGGCTAAAGCCGTTTGCTTCTTTGCGAACCATGAGGTGAGACAATGTCCAACAAAATTGCAAATACCACTTGTACTTTTTCTATCGACATAGTCACCGGCATGATCCGAGTCGGCATACACTATGGTTTCTACACCCGTTCCTTTGGGATACCATAATCCTAAACATGTTGTTCCCTTAATGTATCTAAAAATCCTTCTCAAGGCTTCTAAGTGTGATGCCTTTTGGTTTTCTTGAAAGCGAGCACATAGACAAACACTAAACATAATGTCGGGTCTACTAGCTGTAAGATAGAGTAGGCTACCAATAATTCCTGTATATTTAGTGTTATCTACGGATTCACCTTCCTCATCCTTGGTGAGTTTAGTGTCCGAGGACATGGGTGTCTTAGTTGGTTTGGAATCTTCAAGACCAAATTTCTTAAGCATGTCTTTTATATATTTAGATTGGTTTTAGAAAGAAGTTTAATTCACCCATCATACTCATTTCAAACTCGTCGTGCATGATTTTAGAGAAATCATCACATAGCTCTTGACAAGTTGATCCGAATATGATGTCATCAACGTATACTTGAACAATGATAATATGTGACTCCTTTTTCTTGGTAAAAAGAGTATTATCTACTAATCCCATAATGTATTTTTTTTTCAACAAGAAAAGTCTTAAGTCGATCGTACCAAGCTTTTGGTGCTTGCTTAAGACCGTATAATGCTTTCTTGAGTTTGAAGACATGATGTGGTTTCTCAAAGTCGGTAAAACTGGGAGGTTGAGCAACATATACTTCTTCGTTAATAAACCCATTAAGAAATGCACTTTTAACATCCATTTGAAATAATTTAAAGTCATACGCACATGCATAAGCAAGTAATATTCTAATAGATTCGAGTCTAGCTACCGGTGCATAAGTTTCATCATAATCAATCCCTTCTTGTTGATTATAACCTTGTGCAACAAGCCTAGCTTTGTTTCTAGATACTACACCATCTTGTTGATTATACCTAAGAAGCAAATAACTCAAGCATTTGGTCCCCAATATCTCATGGGTCCGTTTGGGTTAAACATACCATTTATTTGATTCATGTATGGAAACGATGGGTAAGAGTTCCATGACATGTAATCTGGAGTTTGATATGGTCTAGGAAATTTTTGATTCCAACTGTTGTGTTGGTAGTTGGGTTGTACGTTATGGTTGCTCTTAGGAAAGGGGTGCTTGGCAAAAGGTGTTTTATGTCGTTGTTGAGTAGTTTTTTTTATCTAAATTCATTTTTAGCAAGTCATGCTCGTGATGTAACAGCTGGTTTTAGTTTAACACCATCCTTGGTTTTCTTTGTTACTTTGACAAATTCGTTACGGTCCGTATCACAAACATTCTGTCCTGCTGAAGTACCCACGGCACCATTTCTTTCAACGGACGGAACCCTTGTTTTGGGTCCGTCTGGTCCGTGCTGTACTGCAGCAGTTTTAACAGTTTGTTTGTCTTTTTCGGCCGGTTTGTTTTGACTCTTTGAATTAATACCTCATTAAATCCTAGCCCATTCATGTCTCCTGGTGTTTTATGTATTTTAACTATTTCATCGGCAAGAGCGATGTTTTTGTTAAACCTTTTAAATTTAGAATTATGTTCGATTAGAACATCTTGCGTGAGTTTTAGTTTTTCTATTTCAAGATTAAGCTCTTGACATGATTTACAACCATCGTCATTTGCTTTTCCCTTTTCTAGTCGTTTTGCCTTTTCTTTTAACTCATAGACTTCATTTTCTAAAAATTCCTTTTTAGTTTTTAAAAATTTATTTTTAGTTATGATTTTTAGACTTAGCTCACACAATTGATTGTATTGTTTTTGCAAAGTGTCATCATCAATAGAAGAATAAGAAGAGTCGGAATGTACTTCGTTTGACTCAAGTGCCATTAGAGCTATCTCTTCCTTGCTTGACTCTTCATCATCTTCACTATCACTCCAAGCACCACTTACAAAAGCTCGTTGAGTTTTGCTTTTAGGTGGCTTGGGACATTCTCCTATGAGATGACTTGCATCACCACATCTAAAACACTTTCTTTCACCTTTACCCTTTTTGTCATCCCGATCTTTTCGGAATGGCTTCTTTTCTTCTCGAGGTTATCTTACAAACTTTCCTCTTCTTCTAAAGAACTTTTTAAAGTCTCTAACGGCCATGGCATACTCCTCATCTTCACTACCGGAGCAAGATTCGTCATCATCACTTGATTCCGCTTTTGCTTTTAGAGCAACGGATTTGATCTTCTCCCTTTTTCCTTTGATGATCTCCGAATCTTTCTCCATCACCATTTCATGTACTTTGAGGTTACCGATTAGCTCGTCTAGTGACATTTTTTAGAGATCTTTTGATTCTTCAATAGCGGTCACTTTAGCTCTCCATTTCGGATGGAGTGCTCTAAGAAATTTCGTGACAAAGTTCTTACTACAAAAAGATTCATCAAGTGCTTTAAGTGATGTAATAATAGTATTAAAGCGAGCAAAGCCACAATCAATGGTTTCATCTTCAGGGATAACAAATTATTCATATTGTTGAATAAGAAGATTAATTTTGTTATCCTTGACTTGTGAATTACCTTGATGTGTAACAATCAAAGATTCCCAAATATCTTTGCCAGTTTCACACATAAAAATTCTTTCATATTCTTTTCTAGGCAAAGCATTATAAAGCATCATTTTAGCTTCATTATTTTTAGCAATTAATTTCTTTTGTTCATCAACAGAAATATCATTTGTTGTAGAACTAAAATCCCCTTTAACAATAACAAACCAAAGATCTATATCTTTTGATTTTACATATGTTTCAAAACGGTTTTTCCAATAGATAAATCCATTGGTTTCCAAGAGTGGTGGTCTTTGCATAGATTGCCCTTCTTTAAATTTTCAGAATCCATGGATCGTTTCAAGTTTATAAAATACAAATTATTTTAGAAATTCTTGAGCAACGAGGCTCTGGTACCAATTGTAGAAAACTAGAATGGGGGGTTAAATAGTTTACTGATTAAAAACTTTGTTTTGAAACTTATTGAAAGATCAATTGATATTAATCTTATATATGTTAATGAAATATGTAAGCAATATGTAAAAAGTAAATAAGGAAATAAATGATCAAACCACAATAAGTTGTTTATAGTGGTTCGGTCTACAAAGACTCTTTTTCCTTGCCCTACTCCACTCCCCGAGTCTCACACTCGAGAGTTTAACTTCACTAGTCAACAAGCTCCTTTCACCGGTGGAGAAACCTTTACACTTCGCTTACACTATTTCCGACACTAAGCTAAATGTCGAGTTCTTTCCAAGGGTACAGCCACTCCCACACACAATGTATTTTGAGGACTAAAATACTAACCACTCACACTCACAAGATTTTGATAGTTTGGTACAACAATGAAGTATGAATCAACACAAGATCATACAACACCAAACAAACAAGACTTCCAACTTCTCGTTGAAGCTTGAATGTGACTTGATCTTCTGTGCTACAAAAGAGATCACTAATATGATATGAAACTGAGTTAGAAAGGTTAGAGAGAAGATATGTAAGAGAGTATGATAGAAAAGGATGAAAAACTACTTGGTTTGGCTTTGCTATTTATAGCCAAAACCATCAGCAAGCACCACGGACGGCGGACCCCTTAAAAGGGTTCAGCCCGTTATGAGTTTTGGTGCCGCCGATGTCTGACAGCAAGATATCAAGATCTTGCCAAAGTCAACCATATCTATGCAAGATTGTGTAAGATATGAAGAGTCCAAATCTACACAAAATATCTAATGAAATCTTCCAATGATTTCCATGATGCATCACATGATGTCATGTGTTGTTTTTCTATTTTTAGAAATATGCAAATACATAAGTAATGTTTAGTTTTTAAGAAACTAAAACACTCTAAAAACTACTATCATACATTATGGTTAGAGCCATATTAAGATATGATTAATCACAATGTAAATGCTTGAGTGATGAAGATATTATTTGAAAAAGCTTGTTTTAATATCTATTAAACTTGACAAGCTTTAAGCTTTATAAAAATTAAATTTACTTTTGTCGTTAAAAAACTTAGGTAAAGATCAAAAATATAAATAACGTTTAATGACGATATTTGTATTAACAATAAAAAAATCCATGTTTTTGCTTTCTCAAGAACGAACCTAATCTATCCTAAAAATGATGATTTCATGTGACATAGTTTACATGATCTTTTAACCCATTAAACATCCGACATAGCCATGACCTATACCTCCTTTACGACCATCAAATACTTATTTCAAATATACAAAAATCACATTAGGTAAAAGGGTTTATAATATTTTTCTTGTAATAATAAAAAAAAACACTAAAACTATGCTCAAAAACCCTATATTTTTAGTTTTTCCACTACTCAAATCAACTAACAACCAACAACTCCGACTCATCAAATAAAACTCCTATTTCCTCAGTTTATAAACATGATATAATACCTATTTCCTCATTCGCAGACTATATAAACATGATATAATACCTATTTCCTCAGTTTATAAAGACTCCTAGACCAACTATTCAAGAAATTATGTTTAGGGTTTCAAAAACTCGTTTTTAGGACTCTTTCGGGTGCAAGATAGTTGTAAACCGTCTTGAACTCTTACTACCTTTTAGAAAACCAAAGATTAAAGTATGGTGGAAAGTGGTCTGAGGTAAATGAGATTCTTTATGTGATGATTTTGGGTGATTTCTTGGTGAAAACTTGTTAGAGATAAGTTAGAGAAGTGTTATGGAGTGTGAATCTTGAGCTAAATCAAATTATTGAGTGGTGTTGATGGTGGTGTGATGGTGGCCGGATTTTGGAGTGCAAGAACAAGGGAGAAGAGCTTTTGAAAGTTGAGAGAGAAGTGTAGTGTGTGTGAGATTTGCATGTATGAAAAATCTAACCAAATGATGAAAGTGTAAGAGATGTTGGAAAAAGTTTTTGTTTTGTAGGAACCAAGGGGGAGGGGGCGCCGACTGATTCGATTGTATTACAAGCAGTTTTAATATTTAAGTTTTCCCGTTAGATTTAACAATCACTTGAGGACAAATAATAATCAATATTCCGGAATCGTAATCACGGTGAGATATAAATTGAAATTTACGTTATTATTTTTCGTTTTTAATGCTTGATTGTCAATTTGTTTTGGTTTGGATAAAAGATTTTTAAAACTATTATAGCTAATAAGGAATATTTTAACTAATTAAAATTAGACTACAACTAATGACGAATAGAGATAAAGCTAAGAATATGATAATAAAAGCTATGCTTGTCAAGTGAGGGAAAAGGTAATTATGTGTGAATAATATATTAAGCATGTTTAATTAATACCTGCCAAAATAAAATTATTTTCTCACAACGTTGGCTTATATTGAAAACAATTATTTTTATTCTTGGTATTAATCATTAGATCTAAAAAATTAATTATCCAAACGGCTTTTGCCCGTTAAAACAATCAACCAAATATATCTAAAAATAATCCGGAAATTATTAATCAATAATCTTCGATACCCGTTTAAAAAACTATTTTCTCACAACGTTAAAACAATTATTTATCTTGGTAAAAATTACTTGATTTAGATGATTAATTTTCAAAACGGCTTTTGCCCGTTTGATATAACCAAAAATCAACCCAAGTAACCGAAAATTATCAATCAACAATTTCTAAGATTTTCACACTCAAATCCAAATCACTTAACAAGCATATAAAAATCTACTCACTACGCATAACTACTAAGCCAACAATAATAACCATTTTTCTACTAAATATATAAGCTAAATGGAAAGGTAAGAATTTAGAACCCGATCCGACGAAACTATACTAATAAACCACTCGATTTTATAAACTTATCAAACCTCAAAGTTTAGTTCTTGAATTGCTTTTATATTACAAAATAGCTAATAAAGTTTGTGACTTTACTTACTAACTAGTTGTATAAAAACTAGAAAAGCTATAAACTTTAGTTAATAAGCAAACTTATAAAACCCTTAAGCTCCTCGCCTTATGATGTAGGATGGGATCAACAAAAAAGAAACAAACTTTATAAGGGATAGGAAAATAAGCTATATATATAAGCGATAATAAAGACCAAATAAGCTATGGAAAAGCTAATTTGATCTAAAAAGCACTAATCTTTAATCAAAATAAGCAATGAAAAAGTTAAAAGATTAGATCTAATATCCACCCAAAACTAAGGTGTTCACTTCGAAAAGTAAACGCGGAGGAGTATATTTAAGGACTAGATCTAAATAAATAAGCTAAAGAAAAGCTAAAATGATTAAACTTTAAAAGCTAAAAGTACTAGATCTAAATCCACCCAAAACTAAGGTGTTTGAATCCGAAGATTAAACGTGAATTGGGTATGTTTAAAGATTAGATCTAAGGAAATAAGATATAAAATAGCTTATTATTAGTTAAAAACTAAAAAAGATGAAAACTTTTAAAGAAATAAGCACTAAAAACTAATAAATATTAAGACTTTATGAAGAAATAAGTAGTAAAAAGACTTTTTAGAACTAATAATAAAAAAGTTTTGAAAAGAAGCTAAATAAATAAAAATTGCTTATTGAATAAACTATATGAAAAGCTTATCCAAAAAGTTAATCTTTTTAGTCTAAAAATAAGCTATAAGATAAAGCTTATTCTAGACAAAAAGATGTAAAGAAGAAAGCTTAAAGTGTAAGCTATAGGAGAGCTTATCACAAATAAGCTAATCCAATAAGCTACAATAAGCTATATAAGCTAAAATAGATTATTAGATAAGAAAAGAAAAAGAAAATAAGAGAAAGAGATAAGAAGAAGAAATAAGCTAAGTAACTTCCATAGACATCATATTCATTAAACATCAAAGAGTTGATTACAAAAATAAGCATGAAATAAGCACTCAATAAGCTACCAAACTACTACTAAAAAACTACTCCTAAAAAGCTATAATAGAAAATGTGTGTATGTTTTTTGTTGTTGCGTAGCGAGAGTCCGGAAATGAGCAGATCAGCTCTTTTTATAGCCCAAGATGCCTTCTAGGCCCTTTTTCAACTGCCAGCGCACAATGCCATGTGTCAACTTCTAATAGGACAGCCGCCGCCGCCAGCCAACCTCGTACCTTCTGGAACCTCGTAATCCTATTCGCCAGCCGCTATTTAACATGTACATGCAATCATTCTCGTACTAGTCATTAGTATGAAGACACCGCCGCCACGTGGCGGCATCTGGTTGGCCAGCCATTAGCCACGTCAGCAGGTGGGGCCCACTTGCTGACATGTTGGGTGACGTGGATGTGCCACGTGGCGGGTCAATGGGTCGGGTTGCCACGTGGCAGGGAGTATTAATACTTCCCTTTTCTCCGCGCTTGGATCGAACACGGTACCTCAAGAGGTAAGAGTGTGGCCCAGCTGCGCTGGGCAATACTCTTTGTTGTATTACGCGTTATTTTACTTATAACCCATCTCAGAATCTGGCAGTTCATATTAATAGAGAAGGTTCAAAAGTGAATATTGGCCTGCCATTTTAAGGGGCCATTTGAACTGTTAAAAATTAGGTAAAAATATTGTCGGGCTCGTTTTTTCATGCTCTTTCCAATGGTGTGCTCGGGGAATTTTTACGACTTCGTTTGAACTTCGAAAAACACAAAAACTTCGTCCAAACTCATCCTAAAATCACCATTTTTGCTTTGTTTTCAAACCATTGTACCTGCAAGATATAATAACACATATCCAACATATTTGTAATATAATTTGACATATTTTAATGGTTATTAATCTGATTTTGCATGTTTTTAGATATAAAATGATGTGCGTTTAAGCACACATCACCGGCTTTGGGCTATGGGTAGAGGTTTTATGATTTTTTTAAATGTTGTAGATATATTATTCGTATAATTAGTTTAAGTATTTGTGTAAAAGGTTTAATTAAAAACGTAAAAACGCGAGTACCGGGTAACATAAAAAGCAAAAACTCTTAAAATGATAAAAATAAATTAATTAATTAAAAAAAAAAAAAAAAAAACTTATAAATATGAGTAACTTTAGTATTTTTAGAAGACATGAGCATATCGGAATGTTTATAAGACTTTTAAACAGGATCCTAGTTCAAAGGCACATTCGTAATCGAGGTTTCCTAGTAAGAAGACATTATAAGTACAAAATGACCCGACAAGCACAAAATGAACTTAACAAGGTAAGTTTTAGTATGGGACGTTCTACGGTTCCAAACTTGAGTTTTCCGTTTGTCACATCATCCGCTCGTTAAAAAAGAATTTCGTTCCGGAATAGATGAGGGTACTTGCGCTGGAACTCGTCTTCACGCTCTCATGTGAACTCGTGACGTCGTCACGAGTTCCATCGAACCTTAATGATAGGAATTTGACTAAACTTTAGTCTCTTGACTTCAGGGTCCATAATTTCCATTGGCTTCTCAATGAATTGGAGCTTGTCGGTGATCTGTATTTCCTCCAACAGGATGACTTGTGTCTCGTCAGATAAGTACTTCTTCAATTTCGAGACGTGGAACACATTGTGGATTCCACTGAGGTCCTGCGGTAGTTCCGGTATGCCACCGGGCCAACTCTTTTCAATACCTTGAAAGGTCCAACTAAGTTAAAGTTAGTTGTGAGTGAAACGGTATTTTGAGGTGTGAGTGTTGAAGTGATGAGACACCTAATGAGACCTAACATTTGAATGCCCTGATACCTAAGGCTCTAAGTCATCTATGAGTTTGACTTTGTTAATATTCTTTATTGCTAATATATTTCACATTTTCATAAATAAATTAAAAAAAAAAAAAAAAAAAAAATCGACAAAACTAGCAATTATAACACAGTCAGTTGTTTGGATCTCGAATGCTTTTGTTGACTTATGATGAATCAAATAGTTTTGTGTAGTACTAATATCAAAGCACATGTGTAGTAGTGTAGTACTAAGTACACACGACCAAGTAAGCAAAATTACAACTTTGCAGCCTATAACTAGACTGATCAAGCCACATTCTTGGAGTAAATATTAACTCTGAGTTGTGTTATATAGAAGTAAATCAAGATTGACGTGCTTGTGAATGATGAAGAACATCAATCCGAATCATCATGTCTCATTAAAATCTATGGTTAGTTTGGTCCTTTTTCAATCTTACGCCTTTTACAAAACTAGGAAATTTGATATCTTGAATTTTTGTTAACGTTTAAACCCGTACCTTTGTATCGTCATTTAGTTTGGTATTGAGTAGTATAAAATTTGGTATGTGGTACGAGACTATTGAGATATTTCGATTGAGATACTTGTCAAATTGTTTTAATTACTTAAACAGCATATTGCTTTGGCTTTTATACTCGTATGTTCTCGATCATTTGAAGAACTTTGATGTGTAACAAACAAAGGCTGATTTGGCATTTGGATTGATTTGATCTCCGTCATTGACAAGCACGTCGAACTTTATGTACTTCAAAGGTTACCTTGAGATCGTTCGATACCTTATGATCCTCACGTTTAAGGACATGGAACAGGTAAATATACCATGAGAATTTAGATACAGATTCAATATAATCATGTTCACTGTCTCAGACAAAAGTTCTAATCAATTTCAATCTTTAGCTTACATACTTGGTCAAACAAAACGCAGTGACAGATATAATAGCCGCCCTTGGTTTCACTCAAGCACTTGATAATTGATGCCACCTTTTGGTTCCGGAAGAAGGATATGACCTGCCTATGATTTCGCTTTGCTTCATTTAATTTGGAATCTTTCCTAATCTGATCGGCATTTGTATAAGACACCACCTAATAGTTGTCATGACAGTCATGTCGATTTTCTGAAAGGATCAAGTTTAATTGCCGAGACCATGAAATGAACCTGGCCTTTTGAGAGCAAATCAAGTTTAATTGCCGCGACCACTTGAGTCGTGATATATAAATTAGATAATCACAACACGTAGCTATACGTCTATAATGAACAAAAAAAGAATATATTATCTTTAAACTACATGGTAATAATATACACTCTAATACAATCATGGACGTGCTTCAATTCTAAAGGTTCTGATCATATTCAAGCTGCAATCAAACATAATGTAGCATGCATATATCTACAGTTGAAAACCGTAGCCTTAACTGAAAGTAGAAATGTTTACAGTTTGTCGCCCCACAAAGCTATTAGGAAACAAGACTAGCCCAATAATGAATCCGAATACATGGTTACCAAAAAAAAAAAAAAAAAAAAAAAAAAAAAAAATTGAAAATTATAATATCTTCTGTTTCATAAAGTTTTTTGCCAGATGAAATGTGTATTGGAAAACAGATGATACATGTTCTCGAAATCAAATTTTTATGCAGACTAAAGTGTGCAACCCAACTATAACTTTGCATATGAATTTGCTTAGAAGATCACGTATGATGTATCAAAAGCAAATCGCAAACGGCTTCTAGTTTTCTAGTGTCAAGTGCCACTTGGAGTTCCCCCACACACTTCGGTAGGAACTTCTAGATAAAACAATATCCCAATGAAGTGTTCGGAGGATCTCTGAGGGACACTTGACGTTTCCCTTCATTTGTATTCGTTTATTCTTCTAGTGCCGAGAGCCACTCGGAGTTCCCCCAAACACTTCAGTGGGACATTCGAGTTGAAACTATATCCCAGTGAAGTGTCCGGAGGATCTCTAAGGGACACTTGACGTTTCCCTTCATTTGTTTTAGATTATTTTGCTAGTGTCGAGTGCCACTCAGAGTTCCCCCAAACACTTCAGTAGGACATTCGAGTTGAAACTATATCCCAGTGAAGTGTTCGGAGGATCTCTAAGGGACACTTGACGTGTCCCTTCATTGTATTAGATTATTTTGCTAGTGTCGAGTGCCACTCGGAGTTCCCCCAAACACTTCAGTAGGCAATTCTAGATAGTGAAGTGTTCGGAGGATCTCTAAGGGACACTTGACGTTTCCATTCATCTGTAGTTACTTGATGAATAAAATATGCATAGTTACGGGTATTTATAGGAAAGAATATAGGGAAGTGTGCGATCGATGAACATAGATATGATTCATAAGAAGCTTGAACATGGTTGGCATTGTGTCTCGATTAGGAGACTAATGTTCTCACGTGCTTAAAGGGTAAAAGATATGAAAATGATAAGTGATGGTGAGGACCAGGTGAAGATTCATTGTGATGTTATATTCTCACATAATCATCTATCCCTTATACACGACTAGGTTCAATTTCACAATTCACACATATTTACATACGATTCGATCTCTTGTCAAGAAATTATCAATAAATCTACTCTATCACAACATAAATTTGACAAGAGATCGAATCGTATGTAAATATGAAATTATTCACTCTTAGTTACATAATACTAGAAATTTCAGTTACTAATCCAAGCCTAATCACTAAACATGTCACTTCCTAATTTGACAAAAACTACGAGATTAACCACAAATAATAAGTCAGCTTTTGCGGATTAAAACTAGTATAAATGATCATTGCTCCTCTTTTAATCGTAAAAGACCAATAGGATTAATATTAGGCTTTAGTTGAGAGGTGGTGTCATTTGTTGCGTCACGGATGCTATTTTTTGACACCAGCGCTTGATGGTTGTGTTTACCTTCATATGTGGTTATGACGGATTTTGGGTCGCTTGAAGGTCTCTCAACATGTTTTCGTACATTGCAACCTTTGATCGTGCATTTGTAATAACTCCTGTAAAAATAATGTAAAACTCAAATTTTGCATGAACTATCCCGGATCTTCAAAGAGAATCTATAGTAAATTTAAAAAGGGGAAAAACTTGCCTTGGATTAGAATTTCCTTTAACTGCCTTTTGCCCATACTTGCGCCATTTATAGCCGTCGTTTAGAAGATCAATTTTGCTGGTTGCTTGAACGATGATTCGAGAGTCTGGAAGTGTTCTATGGGATGAAACTGGATCACATCCCTTGACCTCTATGTTCCTACACCATACATGTCCAATTATGGCAACTATAAATTCTACCAGAATAAAAGATTTGAAACCATGCATGTATAGTTGGTTTTTAGTTGCAAACTAACAACTGTTGTAAACATTTTGTAAGAACTCTACATCATTTGTCATTCTACAAAAGTACCTCTTTTTTGCTTGATGTTTGGCAACATCATCGTTGTCCCATGATCCCGACATTTCATGGGATGATTCTTGATCCTTTTTTATCGATGAATTTTCCCTCGAATAGTTAAAATAACTAGTTTGATCGTTGAAGGGTTCAGTATCATTAAAGTTTCCAACAGTTCGAGGTGGTTGGTGGTTATGCTTCCCTTTGTAGATAATCTCTGTTACTAGACCATCTACACCCCGCTCAACCTTTTTCTTAACTGGACAACTTTGATGTGTGCATTTGTAATAACTTCGAGGATATTCACTTCCCTTCACTTGCTTTTGCCCGTATTTTCTCCAGTTGTATCCGTCCTCAGCTGGCTTGTCAGCTGCTACTAAGGGTGGATGGGAGTGGCTACTAGATTTGGATAACTCGGGTGCCATCATTGTGACATTGTGGTCGGGCATTGGTGGTGGAACATGGTGGTGTGACGTTGGTATAGGCAGCTGTGCAGCCTGTGCTGTAACATGAGCTAGTGCTTGTTGATGGGACATTCCAAGCGACCCCTATCGACAAGAAAAAGAGTGAGTCGCCTCTAGGTTACTATTTTTCTAGACAAATTATGACCGTTCAAAGGGTTGCGTTTGAATGGATTTTCTGATTATTGCGTTTGGACATTGCTTATCTGAAACTAATCTTTCTTAACAAATAAGCCTGCAACAAACAAACTTGTTTTTAAATGTTTACTTGCTCTATTATAATAAGCACCTACACATATTATTATACAAACACTCACAAGCAAAACTAGCTAGTTATCTTTCGATTTAAAAAATCAATAATCATATGTTAATTAAGCATCTTAACTTGAAATCATCATTTCTTCACGACATCACGTTTAACACATACAACGAAAGTTAAAGCATTTATGCTAAGTTGCTAAACGAAAACTTCGAGTTATTAAGTACCTGAGCTGGTGATTCAAGCAAGGTAGCCGGACTTAATCCAGCCAAAAGCTGAGAAAAAGTACGAGTATCCGGCCCCACATCACTATCCGAAAAAAAGTTTGATATCAAAGTCATCGGCCCCGGAGTCTCCCCCGGTGCAGTAAACAAGTTATCGACCGATGAACTCATTGGTATAGAGATTGTTGGACGTAAATATGGTGTTGATAATGGTATTGATTTTTTGTTGTCGTCCATTTTTTAACGTTGGATCGAGATTAACCTGCGGTTGGATGTTCCTGCGGGTGTTTTGTTGTGTCGGGTAAATATTAAATATGATATGAAATGACACAAAAAAGACAAAGAAAAGTCAACTCGATCAAGGTTCTAGGAGTTGGTATGAAAAAGTGATTTTTGAAACTTTTTGTACTTGTTTGAATCTTTCATAGTCTGATCCACATGCTGTTTCGTAGAAGAAAAAGTTGTTTCTAAATGAGTTTGGGTTTTTAATTAATTTATATTTTGTGACTGTATTTGGGTAACCTTTAAATTTTAAAATGAATTGTGATCCAAAATATGTCTCTTTCGCCAACTATAGCTACCTTCGTGTTTTAACGTTTAGCTTTTATGTTTTAGGATAGCAAGAAGATATTAGCTTTTGAGTTTATTTTGACTTGAAGCAAGTCGTTAATCGAATGAGCTTATAGCGTTTATAACTCTATTTTATTTACACTTTATAGTTGTACTTACAAATCATTAAAGTAAGTGGCGCAGGCATGTCATAAAGAGTTGTCTTTCGGGAAAAAAATAAAAATAAAAATAAAAACAAAAATAGCAATGAAATTTTTTAAATGTACTTTCATGTTTTGTTCCAATTTGGTATGTGATGATGACGGTTCATACCTGAAGGTCTGACACATGTCACCATTTATAATGTGACACGTCATTATCACGTATCAAATTGGAACAAAACATGAAAGTACGTTACATTTAGTGAGGGAAAAAAGTTCACGTACCAAATCAATACATTTGAAAAAGTCAGCTTAATCCCATATTTTTTTGCACCTTATAACACTCCAAATTGCACCTCTCCCTTCATGTTATCCGTCCCAAGTCATCCTGATCACATTGAGTTATACTTTTTTCTTTTTTCTTTTTTTTCTTTTCTTGAGTGAGTGGGATGTTTTTCATGGCATATTATGTAAAATATTAAATAGATGTATTATTGATTGTGTTTTTGTGTGATCATATAAGAAGATTACATGTATGTTTATAATAAACATGTAGCTTATTGGATAAGTAACCATAATTCTAAACCTAACGGACTCAAGCCCACAATTAGACTTGGTCCACTAACCTAGTCATCTAATATGTTGTTGGAATTTTACTGAGGATGATGTTTATGTTATAGAGGTGTTATATGATATATGCTTAGATGATGGATTGATAATATGTTATAGGATGCAACTGCACCCACTCTTTTACCAAATACTTTTATAAACTAAAATGCTACAACTTGTAGCTAGAGATAATAACTAAGAGCAGGAGGTGTGGAGCGGCAAAACATAAGGCAAACAAGGTCCATATCAGAGCAACAATGGTACCTTTCTTTGTCTTACTGTCAAATTGGTTGTTCTAGCGCTAGCAGCTTGCCTAGTGTGTGTTGTGTCTGTGAGGAATATTTCTGCCAATACAAACTAAGAATAACTTAAAGAGATAAGAGAGAATGTGCTGCAAACTTTTTGAGCAAGACGAGTTAAAAAGAAAAAGTTGATGTGGTGTTGCAGTGGTTGTTTAGCAAAGCTGTCAAAGGCGCTTCCACACCCTTGCTGGACCGAACCGGACTAGACCGGATCGACCCGGACCTGGACCGAACATTTCGATCCTCATTTCGGTGTTTTGAGCCAAATCAGTTTTCGGTCCGGTCTGGTTTTCACAACCAACTTGCAGCTATAGCTACAACTAAAACTAATAGCTTGCATGTACAACCATACACTACAAATACAACTTAGAGCACTCGGTTCCCCAAGTTATAGGATGTGTTATAGCCCTATAACGCGACCCTGTGGTACGAAACCATACCATATCCTAACTTATAGGACACATCGCTAAATTTACCAGCCAATATTTTTTATTTTATATATATATATATATATATATATATATATATATATATATATATTTTTTTTTTTTTTTTTGATAACTTGAGTGATGGATGAAGATTGTTTTAAGTTAACTTACAAGTTTTGAACCATGGAGAAAATTAAGATAATAACAACTTTTGCTATAATATCATCGGATAATATCATGGGTACCTAATGCTCTTACACCTTTCAGATACCAAATTACAATCTAGAAGCATTATTAGTCCAATGTTAGGCCCACGTAGCTTAACCCAACCAAGTAACCAGGCTTCCAATTCAGCCCATTAACCGAGTCAACTCAGTTTCTTAAAACCCTACAAATAACACACTTTCACTCAATCTTTCCCCATTAACGCTTTTCATGTCAAACACAAACACACAACACAAAATGAATGAGGAAGAACAAGAAAACAACAAAAAGACAAAAGTTAGAGACATAAGACGTTATACATGTGAATATTGTGGGATTGTTCGGTCTAAAAAAACACTCATTACTGCTCACATTCATTCTCATCACAAGGTTCTTTTTTAAAATGATTTCATATGTATATATTACATGAGAAATCTCAAAGGGTGTTTGGCTGTTTGAATGAAACTCTCAAAGGGTATATATTACATGTGCTTATCTGCTTATTTTTAAGCTGTTTGACTGTTTGGATGAAACTGAAATAAGCTCTTAAACTAAGCAGTTTAGGAGGTAAGTGATCCCAAAAAAATTTAGAGCTTATTGGATTTTGAATGCCTTTTAGCTTTAAATGTGCTATCTTGTTTGTTTATATTACACTGATAAAAAAAAATAAAAAATAAAAAAAATAGCAGTTTGCTAGATGTGTGAATAAGTACTTTAGAATGAGTAGTCCCAGAAATTTATTAGTTTATTGGGTTGTGCACGCTTTACTGCTTTGGATGTGTTTATGAAAGAGGCTACTAAGCTCATAAGCTGAGCTAATAAGCACAAGCTAGACAGCCCAATTTATCATATTTAAAAGGATACATTTTAAGCTTGTGTTTGTATGAAACTGCTTATATGTTTATATTACACCGTTAAAAAATAAGCAGTTTGCTAGTTGATTAAATAAGCACTGTAGAATGAGCAATCCCAGAAATTTATTAGCTTATTGCACTGTATAAATATTGCAATGTAAGCTGATAAGTACAAGCTGCTTTTAAATAAGCTAAGCTAGACATCCCAGTTTACCAGTTTGTGTTTGGATGAAACTGCTTATTTGTTTATCTTACATTGAAATAAGCACTTAAGAATAAGCTTGTTGCTATCTATGTTATTAAGCACTAAAAGATTTGCAATCTCATAAACATGATAGCTTATTATATTCTGAACAGCTTACTGCTTTGGATGTGCTTATCTAAAGGAGGTTATTAAACTAATAAGCGCAAGCTGTATTAAATAAGTTGATCCAAGCACCCCTTTTATTGAATTAAAGAGAATTAACTTTAATTATATTTGTTAGTTATTTGTATATGTGAGGATTAAAAGTTTGTAATGTATGTGATAATTTAGGATGAAATTAAGGAGAAAGAAGGCAATAAAGAATCTCAGGAAATAGGTAAGAAGATGAACGTCTGTGAGGAATGTGGTGTTTCGTTCCAGAAACCGGCTCATTTGAAGCAGCATATGCAAAGCCATTCACTTGAGGTACTTTTGAAACATTTATATAGAGGCTGGACTAGAAAATATTTATACATAAATAGCGATGATATTTTTTATTTGATTCAAAAGTATTTTGTTATCGCTGTTGATGTGGTACACATGTGCAGGTTATAAAGTTATATCGAGTTATTGAAATTTTGTTAAGAAAGTTGATGTTTTTGTGTGATGCATTGGATCCCACACAGTGAACTCCACAATGCGAGACCTTGATTGGATTAGTATCAGGTAGGGAGACCTCCTGAGAAGCTCCGTCAAGTGATCCTCAATCACGCCATGAAATATACGAGGTTTAAAGATTCTTTAATTTGTGATGTAATGGGTTTATTTGCCTGAAAATCAACCTACTTCTTATTTGTTATGTTTTAGTACATATGAGTTATTAAAAGATGTCCTCATTTCCCATTCGAGCTATTCTATAACCCGCAATGTTAACTTTTGATACAAATTTAAGGGAATATCATTGAAATCTTCTTCGTGGTTTGGCGAAAATAGCTGGATTTATCTCTCGTTGATACTATTGGTATTAATGGTCCCTAGGTGCACTATTTGCTTTCACAGGTGTTTCTCTTTTCTGCCAAAATTGACGGCCAATTGATAAATTTATATTAAAATGACCATGTTAAACTTTTTAAACTCACACTTGGCCCCTTAAAATGGTCGTTTCTAAAGATTCAACTGTTGGGCTGTTGAGTTTGGCAGACGAGGGACATAAAGTGGAATCAACTAGTATAACTAGCGACAAATAGTCTTGAGGAGGGATGAGTTCTGTATTTTATTCTAATATGTGAAATTATATATAGATTGAAACATCTTATACATATTTTTAATAATATAAGAAATTATAAATTTCTTAAAGCCATTTTATGAGCGAAAAAAGTGTCTAAAAATGAATAAGTACGTTGATATATTAAGCAAATAACACCCAATATTTAATCTTTGTAGAAAATAAAATAAATCAGGAATAAGATTTGTATCTTGCTGCAGAGGCCTTTTATGTGTCCAATAGACGATTGCAACTCTAGTTACCGTAGGAAAGATCACTTAAACCGTCATCTTCTTCAACACAAGAGTAAGCTTTTTGAGTGCCTCAATGAAAATTGCAAGAAGAAATATTCAGTTGAAGGAGACATGATGAGACATGTGAAGGAAGATCATGAGATTAAGGGCTGCAAGTCTGATGATGACGTGAAAGATAAAAAGGAGCACACTTGTTTGGAACCCGGGTGTGGAAAAGTTTTCAAATATGCGTCGAAGCTACAGAAGCATGAAGAATCTCATGGTAAGTTTGTGGCTTTAGTTGGTGTTTGGATTTGTGTTTTGAAACATAACCCCATAATTCACAAATATTTTATCTCTCATTATCACAAAATGTAACACCAACAGCACCTAAGCACTATCTTTTATATCCAGTTTTCTACAGTTTATGATTTGATTCTAATTATTCTTAGTTACTTTCAAAATACTGAGCTCGGTGATTAACTTTTCAGTAAAATATATTTCATTTTCTGATTAGCGTATTCTGAGCATTGCAGTTAAGTTGGAAACAGTGGAGGCGTTTTGTGCAGAACCAGGCTGTATGAAATATTTCACCACCAAGGAGTGTCTTAAGGCCCACTTTCAATCTAGCCATCAGCACATTAACTGTGAGATTTGCGGTAGTAAACAACTGAAAAAGAATATCAAGCGCCACCTTCAAACACATGTCAAAGTGGTTTCTGAAGAGAGGATCATATGCAGCTTTGATGGATGCAGCCTAACATTCTCAAACGTAAGAAATATATGCTCATTTAAACGTCTCTTTAGTATATTGTAAGAAATTAGAAAATTGCATTTTAAAGTACAACGTTAGAATCAACTCGAGCACCCCATTAGACAATACATCAGAACTTATGAGATCATATGTAAAAATGCAGAATTCGAATCTTCAGCAACACATAAAATCTGTTCATCTCCAAGAAAAGCCATTTATATGCGGCTTTTCCGGTTGTGGAATGCGGTTTTCTTATAAACACGTGAGAGATAATCATGAGAAATCCGGGCGCCATGTTTACACACTGGTAAGAATAAGACCATTCTCCAAAAATATTGTTCAATATTTTAAACCTTACGTTTTTTGAACAATCTTGTGACATTGATGTATTTCAGGGAGATTTTGTGGAGACTGATAAACAATTTCATTCGAAGCCAAGGGGTGGCGTGAAAAGGAAACTCCCAGACACAATAAGAACACTCATGAAAAAGAAGACGTTTCCGCCTAGCAAAAATGATGACATACATGTTGGGGTTACGAGCCCAGAGCATAGCGAAGATAATCAATAGCCTGACTAATTACTAATGAATGGTTACCGGATATCACTTGGAATCGTGTTATCACTTTTCAAAGTAAACTATTCAACCCTAATGCTTGGCACGAATATTTACTTAGGATAAGATCAAATGTATGTTAATGATTTAGGCATAAATCAATAAGCCTTTTGCATTAGTGTTTATGTTTTCTGTATATCCTTCATGCATAATCTGATTTCGTATTGGCCCATTAATCGTCTCATAATTATCCATATTATAGCCAATAATGGTTATATGACCAATTAAACGTGGTCATTAAAGAGTTATAACTGACACTTGAATATGTCAAAGCATATTACAAGTTAATTCCGGCAGCACTAGCAGTACTAACTCTGCCTAATACTGTAGTACTAATATTAATAGTAGCAAAATTAACTCTTCCTAACAGTACTAACATTAATACTAGCAATATTAACTCTATCTAATAGTACTAACATTAGTACTAGCAATATTAACTATGCCTAACAGTACTAACATTCTGAACCTTACTACTATGGAGTCAGGGTGTTCAGAGACCTTATGGGTTTACACTCCGTACCTCCTGACCCATTATCAAGTGTGAACTAATCTCACAAGTGCAATAAATTTTCCAACAATACATGGCTATGACTACGTCTCATGGTTTACTAATTGCGGTGGATGAAGATTGACTTAGATTAGATTAACATGTATGTTGCTTGTTCATCATCATGTATATCCTTTATGGCACGTAACTATTATGTAATTATGTCGTCTAAGGAAAGGATATCAGTAGCGCCTTTTGTCTAATTAGTGTATTATCGGGTATGTAAAGCACACTTTATGATATGAATGTGCATGATCTTTGAAAACAAACTTACGTTACCTATCATCAACCCTTGATCTTATTCACCTTTAAGTTCTCACTTTACTTTAATCTACAAATCCTAAGCACCGAATCGGCCCTTCTGATACTGTTAGCATGCAAAATCCCACAATCTGTATTCAGGTAGCAACTTAAGATACCGAGCAATAGAACAAAACCAACCAAATTATGGTCTCTTTGTTTTTGAATCGATTCATTTATAAGCTTCGACCAAAATTCCATTTTTGATCGACTGCAAAAACGATCATAAGTTCAATAAATTTGATTTAATGTAACAAAACTCTCAAAAACTTCGATTTAAGATAACCAAAAATATGATACATAAAACCCGGCTCACTTCAGTTTCAAGGTTGTTTAACCACGTTGAGGCTATCTAAAAACATATACTCTAAAAAAAACTTCAAATTTAAAGAAAAAAAAGGGTATCTTTCATTTACATTCTTCCTCCAAAAACACGTGTTCTCCAACCATGTACTCCATATCGTAACTTCAAATCATTTTATAGTAAATTTATGTGCCTTCGACTAATATATCGATTTTTTTTTTTTTTTTTAATTATTATTATTATTTTTAACTTGGTTTCCGACTCAATAATACGAACCGACTAATCTCAGGACGACTATCCTTTTGGATAGCGCGAAGTCGTCACAGATGAACCCCTGACCAACGGGGCTAATATATCGATGTTACTTATGTATATATTGCATTATTTTATTATTTAGATGATGGATAGTGATCCTCCAAGTTTGAGGAATTTTCAATAATGCTTCAAGAAACTCTTTAAATAGGAAGCATGATTGGAGATGTTTTTGTGTCCTTCATTCTCGAATTATGAAGAAATATGTGGCTTAAAGATCATGGTTGCATCAAGTCATGACACCCCACTAATTGTAGTTGTTGAAATGGTTTAAACCACATTTTTTAAAGCATCTATTATGCATCAAGTCTTTGAAAACTTGATACATTTAATGCAAATTACATTTAATGATTAAAGCTTTTACAAGACTTGAGGTTTATCAAGCTTTCGTAAAAAGCTTTTCAAAAAGTTTTTGTTATAATGCAAAAACGCTTATTAAAAAGTTTTTTAAATAGTGAAAAGCCTTTCACAAATTTACCTGCATATACTCTAATAGGCGAGTACCCGCACCAGACGGCAACGATTTCTAGCGGCAGACAATTAACGATATGCGATGGTAGAGTGGTGCGGTGGTGTAGTGGTCCGGTGGTGGAGGGGTTTTGTGGTGATGAGGATGGTGGTTGATGAGATGTGTGAAAAAGGAGAGCATTTTGTATGTGTTTTTGAGTGAGTTGTGATAAGAGAGTATTAAATATGCCTTTACATATGTCTTTCTCTCTCATTTGACCATTCTACTTTTCCACTTTGATTGTTTTTTCATTTTATGTAGTATATTTTATGTAGTATAGATAGATGATTTAAATCTCTCGTTCACCAAACACTAAACATTCCTGAAAATGACAGAAAATGGTCCTTATGGTTTGGTGTTTGGCAAAAATTGCCCAAGTGCTTTATATATTTTGCGAAAACAGTCTTTAAAAGAATGCAAAAAGGTACACGAAAACCAACAAAAATGGTCCTTTGGGTTTGCTTTTGACAAAAACTCTTATTGTGTTTTATTTGCTTTGCGACAACGGTCTTTAAAAAATTACAAAAATATCCCTAGCGTTAACATGCGATTCCAAAACAGTCACAGTGTTAAATCTAAGGACTTTTATGTAACAAAAGACAACAAAAATGTCCCTCTAGTTTACGTATGTTGCAAAAATAATTCTTGAAAAATTGTAAAAAATATCCCTCCCGTTACTCGTATTTATTTTAACAATTCCTTAACTAAATTTAAACCCCACGCCCTGCAGCAAAGCGCGTATCAAAAAATTCTTGTTGAAAACATGCGTGCTTACTGTGTGCTTATGTGGTGTAAGTTGGATCCTAATGCAACACCATTTTTGGAAGGAAAAATGATTGAGATGAGATGACTGAAAATAATATATATACTTAAAATTTTGTTACAATAACTTATTGACTTGTGAAAAAGTTAGTCAATTTATTATAAAATCAACAAAATGCAAAGGACTCAACATGACTATCAAATAAAATAAAGACCTTAAGACCACACTCTCTGATAATCCATTTTAATGGCTACTTCTTAATTATACCAAACTACCCTCTAAAATCAACAAAACCCACCAACAGATTTAACCTTAAAAAACTGTTTTTCACTTGAACCTGATCATATTCTTCCTAGGTAATGTTCTTCCTCATTTCCCCCAATTTTACATTTTTATTTTTTTTAAGTCAATGCAATTATAAAGATTCTATAAGGTATATATTTGTTGGGTTTTTCTTATTTTTTAATATCTTGTAGGATTGAATGTTTTATTTGTTTTTGTGGGTATTGTTTATATAGACTGCTTATGTGACTATTAGTTTCTTTGAGAGTGAAATAAGCTGCTTTTAATAAGTAACTTGAAAATGCTTACTTATTTAAAACATTTAGTAATATTTAAGATAAGCAGTTTGTCTTTTTGAGAGTGAAATTAAGATGAACAATTTAGTAAGCAATTCCAAACACCGCCTTGAAACAACTTTATTTCTTATATAGCCGGCTTATGGCTTATTTGGTTTTGGGCTTATGTTTTCATAACCTCATTTTTTTGTAGCGTATTTTGAAACTTTTCGGCTTATATAAGTTTATTATGACATAATAAGCTTATATAAGCTGATAAGTTTCAAAATAAGCCACAAAAATTGAGCTTATGAAACATAAGCCCGAAACCAAATAAGCCATAAGCCGGCTATATAAGCCGAAAGCCCGAAACAAACACCCCCTAAGATAAGCTGTTTAGATAAGCAACCCTAAACACCCTCAAAACTTCTTATCTAATGTATTGAAACCTGATAGGCAGATTTATATAGGCGATCCCAAACACTCCCCTAAAATGAGTATTAATGATTTTTTAGTTGAGTTCGCCTTTTTTGAGCCGATGCGAGTAGTCAAATTGAGACAAGATTGCTTAGTTTTTGCAGAAGAAAGTTGAGAATTTTATCGGTTCCTATAATTGGTAGCAATAGAAAGTTATGGTCTCGATATAGAAAGTATCTTTCCGCGTAAATGTTCACGGGGCATAATTTCATAGTTACACCAATTGAGCGACCGTTTATGTAATCTTCCTTAGATTGTTAGTTATATAACTGATCACCTTGTTGTTTTCAGGTGTGATTATTACCTCAACTCGTTCGTTTAAATATTTTGCCAACCTTAAATTCAAATAGTGAAGATGGAGGAAGAGATGATTAAACTGAGTAACATAATGCCAGTGGAGCTTGCAATTGCAAGGGAACTAGAGTATCGTAAGAAGATGGAAGTGCTAAATAACCGTCAAATGGACTTAAAACATCTCGTACTCCCACAGGTAACCTCATGAACAGTTATATAGTAAATTGGTTGAAAATGATATTGTGTTTTTAGGAAAATGCGTAGTACTCATTTGCACATCTTAATGTTTTCCTAGCCATTTGAACATGCCTCTAAAACAGAATTATTACTCTATATGTACTTATAAATACGTACTAATAAATACGTGCTAATCATGTGCTTTCGCATGTATATGTGTTACATATATGTCTCCCACCGCCTCATACTTTGATATATTATTAGATAGAGTATAGAAAGAAACCATATATTTTGATGGATTACATGTTTTATCAAAGTTAGAGATAGTTGGGGAAATTCCATATTCACTTTATCCTCAACCCTCGTCATCTTCTCCCGGTATTTTAAGCCATTTTCTGTGTCTTCTTTCTGACCTTCCATATGTCGTGACATATTCATCATACCAACATCGCGATAAATTAAGAGTTAATTTGATTTTAATTGCTATACTTTTAATATCGTAATAGTAAAATAATAACTATGATTATTTTGACACTAGACGTTTTTCATTTAGCTAGTGTTATTTTTGTTACTATTGCTATTAGCCTATTATTAGTACTATCTGATTATAATTATAACGGGTTCTAGCTATTTTATAACATCTAAAAGAATTGAGTTTACGAGATTTTTGACCCTAGAAATCGACGTTGTAGGGTCCACCAACTCAAGCCAAGATGGAAAATACCCAGTCTCTTCCAAACGTCTCTCAAAAGTCTCCAATGCTGCAATTTTTGACAAGTTCCCCAACCTTTAAAGAACGAGCTGCTTTCTCTTGCAGAACTTGTCGGTTGACTTTTGCTACTGTTTTTCACCTTAGCGGTCATGTTGTTGGTCAAGAACACAAAGTCAACCTGTCTGAGATGAAGAAGAGAAAAGAAGCGATTAGCAACCCAATCTGGTGTGAATTATGTCGATCTTCTTGCTCAAGTATGGATGAAATGCAACGTCATCTTACTGGGTCGAGACATAATCGTTGACCTCAGAATTGACCACAAGTTTTATATCGGAAATTACATTAGTTTTGTGCAAATAATTTCTTTATTGAGGATTTGAAATGAATTGAGAATGATTATTGACTCTAACTATATTCTATATTCAGTTTGATCTATGGTCATCGAATTATTATAGATTCAAAAGCAATGTGGATTTTTGTTGTTGGGTCAATATTATTACCCGTATCTTGTCGCCTTTTGAAAGCCTTAACGTCATTAGAAGTTTCATTGCGTTGTGAACTTTGAACACACAACTTTTGATCTATGGGCTGCTGAGATGTTTGACAAGTCTCACGCCTGGCCCAAGTTCCATCATTGCGGGCTGGGGCTCTGATTTCGACATTCCTCAAATCTGGATGCTTTTTGTGTCTCATTTATTTAGCCTTGTAATGTAACTATCTTAAATAAGAGAGTTTCCCCTGTAACGCACTATCTTAGGTAGGAGTTGCAATTCCTGACATGAGACGACCTGAAAATGAAGGGTAAGGCTTTTGTGTTTGGGTTGCGCTATGGATAAATGGGTCAACTCACCAGCGTCTTTATAGTTATCATAGAAAAATTAAACAGCATTGTTTCCCCTATCGTTTGCTTAATCGTAAGCATGCATCCCTTAATTAGGTTTGATCTTATTCTTTACTCAAAACTTTTGAAGTTTGTAGAGTTTGCCCATATTAATAAAAGTGATTCTATTACGGGTCTGGTTTCTTGTTTCAAATCGCTAAACTTACTTATAGGTGCCGGTTTCTGAAAGTCAAACAACGGTTGACCGAAAGCGGAAGGTAGAAGCCTGCAGTGCACAATGCTCTCAAACCTTGCTGCATTCTACAAGTGGTCGGTCTTCTCCAAGGTTTATTTGTGTCACCTGCAATGCGGCCTTCGCTGACTTGTTCAATCTGACAATGCACGGCGAAACAACTTCACATAAAATCAAAGTTTCTCAGTCACAGAAATTGGCTGGAAATAACGTACCTAACCCTTTTTTATGTGAACTTTGTGATATTTTGTGTTCGAGTAGTGTAGTGATGGGGTCTCATGTCAATGGATTAAAGCATCGTGCTTATCTTCAAGAGCTTGAGCATGCAAAAAGGGCAAGAACTCTTAGAAATTTGGGATTTTAGTAGCAAGATTAGAACCATGTTTTTTGCTACTCATCTTGTTTGAATAAAGGGTTGGAAACTTGGAATGTTGTCGCTTTTAGGATAGTAGGTACCTGTTTTGCTTGTTGGGAACTTTAAACGGGGATTCGGGTATGGTCATGCTGTAATAACTAGTAGTTTATGTATCTAAAGCTGTATCATGTCATGTGTTTATAGTATCTTTTAACCTTTCTTTTTAATTCTTTGTAAAGCCTCGTTATAAGACAATCTTATAACGATTTGACCACAAGTTTAAAGGGAAATCACATTTGTTATAGATGACGTTACTTTTAGCACAGATTTTTTTTTTAATTTTTTATTTATTTATTTATTTATTTATTTTTTTATCGAGGATTGAAATGAAATGAAATTAAAATGATTATTGAGTCAAATATATCTTCTATATTTATTTATTTATTTATTTTATTTTTTATATATATGTCTTCTATATTTAGTTTGATTCGAACGCATTATTAGATTTTGTTGTCAGTTTACATTGTTACCCGTAGCTTGTGGCATTTTGAGAGCCTTATAGTTAGTATAAATTCTAATCGTTATGAACTTTGAACACACACGACTTTTGATCTGCCGGCCGATGAGATGTTTGACGGGTCACACACCTGGCCCAAATTCCATCGCTTGGGGTTCCGATTTGACTTTCCCCAAATCTAGGGACTCTTTGTGAATTTTGATCATTTAGCCTTTTAATGTAACCATCGGAAATCAGAAAGTTTCCTTTGTCACACACTATCTTTGGTAGGGGTGCCAATTTCTGACACTACACATACCTGAATATAAACGGGTCGATCAGTGTGCATTCCTTAGCTAGGTTTGATCTTATTCTTTATTTAAGACTCTATTGAAGTTTTTGGAGTTTGTCCGTATGAATTGAATTGATCCCAAAACGGGTATGGTTTCACTTTTCAAAATCGCTAAATTTACTTATAGGTGCCTGTTTCTGAAAGTCAATCACTGGTTGACCGAAAGCGAAAGGTAGAAGAAGCCTGCTATGCACAATGCTCCCAGATCTTGCTGCCGTCTACAAGTAGTCGGTCTTCTGCAAGATTTATCTGTGTCATCTGCAATCTGGCCTTTGCTGATGTATTCAATCTCAAGAAGCATGGTGATGGAAATTTGCACAAAATCAAAGTTTTCCACTCCAGGCAAACGGATCATGGGCATGGACAGGGACATAGACCTGCATCTAACCCCTTTTTATGTGAACTTTGTGATATAATGTGTTCAAGTTGTCTAGTGATGCAGTTTCATGTCAATGGATTAAAGCATCGTGCGTGTCTTCGAGAATTTGAGCATGCAAAACGGGCAAGAATTCTTGGAAATTTGGGTTTTCATTAGTAAGATTAGAACCATGCGTTGTGCTACTCATCTTGTTTGACCCGGGTATTGGAATGTTGTTGTTTCTAGGATAGTATGTACCCATTTTGCTTGTTGTGAACTAAAGGTGATTCGGGTTTGGTCATGCTTACTTTATGTATCTAAAGCTGTATCATGTTATGTGTTGAAAGTTTATTTCAACCCGCTCCATAAATACTCTGTATTTTGTAAAGCATCGTTACAAGACAGTCTTGAGCGTATATTTTATTGTTTTGTCGAATTTCTCTTGTTCCTTGCGTATATGACATTTTCTTAACATTTTTCCGCTCTGTTAGTACATGACTACATGTTAAGCAATGGTTAAGAGGTAAACAAAATCTTCTTTTTTTGAACATTTTACATGTGATTACTGATAATGGAAGTGCTACCAATCTACAAAAAGTACAACTACATTAGCACTCTCATTCTACTCCAGCCTTCTTTTTCATCATTGCGATGAACTCGTCTCTGTCTTGTGGTGACATTCCTTCGGCTGAGCAATCACCGACACCCCATTCTGCACCTCGTATGCAATACTTGTCTTGAATCGCTTGCTTGTTCCTAAAAAACATTCGACGGATTAATCATAAACTTACTGATAGGAGACCCAAGCTGTTTACTGATATAGACCCAAGCTGTTTCTTAAATGGGTGAATGATTACTCATATGTGCAGGTCATGCTGGTATCTATTTGGGTATTGACATGAAAAATAACATGACTCTACATTTTCCTTTAATTCCAATTTCAAGTATGCATGGTAAATCGTTGAATTCACAGTTGGTAAGAACTCGTGTGATCTAAAAAATGCTAACATTGCTTTAAACGCTTCATTGCGTCTGTAATGTTATCTTGAGGTAAATCTAGACCCAACGGGTCTAGATGCGTTTATATGAAAAAGTGGAACTTGTACGTTAATGTTCGTCTAAACACCTCATGGGTCTAATTGGGTCACTTCTAAAGATGTTAGAAGAAGTATGTTGGGTCTAACGGGGTTGTTAGACTAATATCAACGTACAAGTTATCACTTTTTTTGTATAAACCCATCTAAACCCGTTGGGTCTAGATTGCCCGCTCTACCGTAATACATATGAAAGCTACACATATATCAGCTTACTTTTCTTTGTTCAACTTAGATCGCTCAAGCAACTCCTTAAGTATTGGAGACTCTTTAAATCTTGCATCATTCTCTGCATACCTTTTTTGATTTTCTTCTGCAAAACACAAGAGTCGTAGTTTGTGTTACAAAATCTAACTCAAGATTCTTTTGAGTATGTAAAAATTGAGTCTGGGAAGCTGATAATACCATTGAAACGAGCGAGTGAATCAATCTTAGGTAGTTCAGGACCAGGGACTGATTCTAATCCAGGGAAGCCGGAAAGTATCTGAGCATTGGCTATAACCATCATCATCAAAACAATTAGCACCGTATCTATCTAGTTTACAAGAAAACTGAAATGACCCTATACATTTTTAACCGCCACCAAATGACCTAGTGGTAAGGTCCTTGCTTTCCTCACAAGAGGTAAATGGTTCAAACCTCGCTAGGTGTGTACATTTAGGGGTGGTCAGGGAAGGGTCAGAAACGGTCCCGGGATTAACCCGACAAGGGTGTACATCTGAGTCAAAAAGACTCGCCCTCCCCGTATGTACCATATGCTAGAATAACTTATACTATGAACAAAAGTAGCATACCATTATATGGGGAGAGTAGAAGAGTCATTGATGCAGCTAAAGGAATAATAGACTTATCTAACCAGCTCTTTTTTTGTACTACCAACGGTGGTAGTGGTGATGAATGTGAAACATTATTCAACGAGATTCGGGCGATGACCGTAGCCGCATTAGTGGTCGTGGCGGAGTGTCGAGTTGAGAAACAAGTGTGCCATGAAGGTCCAAGTGAAGTAGATGAAACCATGGCTAGCTACTTGTTCTAAGAAAGTTTTGTTATGAGGGAAAAGATGAGATATATAGTTTTGTGGTGCATCTTGAAATAAAGATAATAAATCATTGGTTCTTATTATTTTCTGATGTGGCATGGTTCCATTGGCTTATATTTAAACTTACGGGTTAAAATATAGTAACTAGATAGGCCAAACAACTAAAGTATTCGGAGCCATTGTTTATTTAGCGTAAGTGTTTAAAAATGTTTTAAACACTTACGCTAAATATGCTTTTGTTTATTTCATTGCATCTCTTTCCTCGCATCTTGCATTTTGTCAATTTGTTTGTACACGCCCATTTGTCAAAAGTCTTTCTAAAAGCAGTCTTTTTACTCTCGGGTAAAGGTGTGACTGTCTACATCTCACCTCTCTCATAACTCGTTTTGGCGGGATTGGGTATTGTTGTTGTGTTTAAAGGTGTTTTAAAAAAGTAGGGAAAGGACGGGTGCTATTCGTGATACTCAAGCTTATGTATCACAAAGTAAATATACATGTATGAAGCTAAATTTTACCTTTAAGCCTTTTTATTAGGGGGACACTAGCTGTCAGATATGTTTGTTCGATATATTAGGAATAAGTTAACTGTACTTAACTTATTCATGATATAGCTAACGACTAGTGTACACTCACAACTCACAAGACACTTATGAAGTTTTGCAGTGTAGTACTACTAATTTTTGTAACAAACCTTGATTATTCTTAAATGCCACGGTTCAAAAATGTTTGAAGTCTTGTTTATTTTTATTATTTGCACTTGTCAATCTTTGTTCAGTTTCGTCAAAACCCATCATAAAAAATTTTATTCTGTAATTACTAAATGATACTTTGAGTATTTAATAAATTGACTAAATTTGTTTTTGTTAACTATGTAGCAACGTACTAGCAAGGTAAATGCTAAAATTTCATTAAGCAAATGATTCCATAATCTTTTTATGAAGAATACAAAGTCATAGCTAATTTATATCTTTTTCATATTTTATAGCTTATATTTTTCGGTTTGCATCTAATTTTACCTAACATAGTTCATGTATCATGATAAATTAACGAGAATTGTTATTAAGTCGTGCGATGTAACAGCGTAGAAAAATTAAGTTTTCACATAATTTTACTTCGATACACGTTATACGTTACTCATTTATAAAAGGTTTTTCATAATATTTGTTTTTCTTTTTAATCATTGATAAATTTTACATGTTTACAGGTATAAGAAATATATTAATAAAAGAGTTATATGAAAATCAAATACATTTCACTAACTTTTAATTAATAAAGTTTCGGTTTAAACCCAAAACTTAGATAGCAACTTCTTTTGAATGAGAATTTGTTAACCATTATACCACAAGTCCATTCTTATCCATTTGTTGACATTTCTACTATTCATTGAGTAAAAGTTAACAGCCTTTATTTTTTCACAACGACCCATCATTAATTGTTCTTTTTGTTGACAAGATACATAAAGTAAATTCATTAGTAATAAACGATGTGAACCATCATCCATTACCAAATACATTGAAACGATGTGTGAGATATCATCCAAAACATACATTACAAAACCAAATTTGACCAAAGTGAACTTGCATACAACTTAAAACTAACAACATAATACCATTTACAACACTTTTATAAACACTTGGGTTTTATACTTGTTCAAGCTCGGTTAAAATCACTACTCGCCTATTAAACACAAAATGGCTAGTAGTTCCAACTTTATTAGCTTCCAACCTCGAGCCTTTTTTTCTTTACCGTTATCAATTCCGCTAAAACCTACAAAACATGACAACTAAACATATAAGCAAAATGGTATAACAAGCTAATCATGTATGATCCGAGGATCATACCATAAATCATAGCCAGTTTAACAAACTAAGCTAAGCGATATAGAAAACACTTACTACGCACCAACATAAATGGCCTAAACACATTCAACCCGGAAGGGGGGGACCTAAATCGTAGCTAGTCCGAACACTAACTAAGCTAATGCCTAGCAATGAATCCAAGCAAGTTAACCTTGTTTCATATACCCTATACACATTGCATTATCATAAAGCGTTTTGATAAAGCTAAACATGATATTTTATAACCAAAATTACTTACCTCAATATCGGTTAAACTACTTCAATAAGCCAAAGTCAACCAAGTCAACCATTTGATTCCTATACAAAAATCACTAATAAAACTTAGCAATTCATTATCACATAATAAAGGGATCAAGGTTTCATCGAGAGGAATATAATACTTATCCCCAATTTCACTAAAAATGTTTTTACATTTCTATGATCATCTATGTTTACAAAAAAATAAATAAATAAAATAAAATAATAAAAATAAAAAAATAAAAAATAGAAACGTGAATTCGTGCATGATGGGATCAAGGTTTCATTGAGAGGAATATAATACTTATCACAATCAAGGACAGAATCCAGATGAGTCCTGCAAGTTCACAAGTCAAAAGACACTCATAAATTTTTGCGGCGTACTACTAATTTTTGTAATAAACCTCGATTGTTCTTAAATGCTATAGTTTAAAAAAAAAAAAAAAAAAAGTGATGCTTGCAGTCTTGTTTATTTTTCTTATTTGCACTTGTCAATCTTTGTCCAGTTCTGTTCCGACACAGTTAAACCCATCACAAAGTCTTTTATTATGTAATTACAGGATGATAGTTTGGAGTATTTAACAAATTGGCTAAATTTGTTTTTGTTAAATATGTAGCAACGTACCAGCAAGTCAAATGCTAAAATTTCAATAAGCAAATGAGTTTATAATTTATCTTTTTTTCCCCTTTCATATTTTCTAGTTAATATTTTTCAGTTTACATCTAATTTTACCTAACATCATGTTTCATGTAAAATTAGTGAAAATGGCAAAAATAGTGACTTAAGTTGCAAATGTAGTCCTTGAAAAATTGCAAGAAAAGTCTCTACCGTTTATTTATAGTTACAAAAACAGTCATCGCATAAGATACGTGGACTGATCATGTAACAAAATATTACACAAATTGTTCCCCGCTCTACTTGCGTTGCAGGGCCAGTCCCAAAAATCTGCGAAAACCATCTCTCTTGTTGCTTGCGATTATACGAACAGTCATTGGATTAACCCTGCATCCTTCTCCTGTTCCATGAATCCAATTTGCATTTCATCCGGGAAAAGCCATCTTTTTCTCAACAATGCCTTTGTCATTTGATCCAATAGTGTTCCGTTAGATAGGAACAGATTTGATAAATACTGATAACTCTCGGATAGAGTATTAGAACAGAAAGATCCATTAGATAATAAACGATTGGTTCTAAGCCATCTCTGGTTAATCAATATTCCGAAGTGCTTTTCTTGCGTCTTCTTGATAAACCAACGTTTATATAGAGATGTAGGAGGATTTGTTTGGGGAGTAAGAAGCCCTTTTGACACCTCTTCATCTGCAAATAATTCTCGATGTGAAAACATAAAGACAAGAGGCTGAGCTTTAAATAGGAAAAAAAGTAGATTTGTAGGGTCCCATATGAATTAGCTTATTAAAAAAAGGCCTTGTTTTTTAGAAGATCTATCTCAATGAAGTGTGGGTAAACAAAGCCCTCGTTATTAGAAAAGAAAAAACAAAACAAAAAACAACCTTCGAAGATAGATCTCAAGACCATCGGTATGCGTTAGAGTCTATTTACCACTGGACTAACCTTTCAGCTATTTTTTAATTTGATATTTGTTGATATTTATTCTTGTATATATATATATATTAAAACAGTGACTAATTAAAAAGATAAACTAGTCAATGCGGTTCGAACTTGAGACCTTCCGGTCGAATAAAAGTTTGTTAACCGCATAACACAGTTCATCATGTTCATAAATTTAACAATTCTACTATTTATTATGGAGTAATAGTCTAGAGCCTTTATTTTTTTCACCACGGCCATCTGCTTACCAACAAACTAAGCTTCTTGGGCTTCGGCCTTGTTTTGTTTATAAAAAAAAAAAAAAAAAAAAAAAAAAAAAAAAAAAAACTAAGCTTTTATATGTGGTTTGACATACGGAATAATACATTTGTATCTACCAATTAATTTATGGTTTTAGCCGTACAATAGCAACATACTTTTTCAAATGTACCGATCTAGTACGCGTATTATTTTTTGTCCCACTTAATATAACGTACTTTCATTTTTTGTTCCAATCTACCCCACCAAACTTGTTTAACTGGCACAAAATTTTTTTTTGCCCATTTTCGCACGTTTTTGTCCGTTTTGCATGTTTTTGTCCGTTTTTACACGTTTTCGTCCGTTTTTACATGTTTTTGCACGTCATCACACGTTTTCATCCGTTTTTGCATGTTTTTGCACGTTTTCGTTCGTTTTCGCCCGTTTTCATCTGTTTTCGCATGTTTTTGAACGTTTTTGCCCGTTTTTGCATGTTTCATCCGTTTTGCCCGTTTTCGTCCGTTTTTGCACATTTTCGCACGTATTTGCATGATTTCATCCGTTCTTGCACGTTTTTTCCGTTTTGCACGTTTTCGTGCGTTTTTACACATTTTTGCACGTCTTTGTCCGTTTTTGCATGTTTTTACACATTTTCGCCCGTCTTTGCACGTTTTCGGCTATTTTTGCATATTTTCGTCCGTTTTCGTCTATTTTTGTATGTTTTCGCACGTTTTCGTCTATTTTCGCACTTTTTTAAAGGTTTTCGCACGTTTTCATCCATTTTTGCACGTTTTCGGTACATTTGAAAATGTGCAAAAACGGGCGAAAACGTGTGAAAATGTTTTCGCACGTTTTTAAAAACATGCAAAAACGTTTTTAAAAACATGCAAAAACGTGTTAAAATGTTTTCGCACGTTTTTAAAAACTACAATGTTTTCGCACGTTTTTAAAAACATGCAAAAACGTGTGAAAATGTACAAAAACGGACGAAAACGGGCAAAAACGGACGAAAACGTGTGAAAATGAAAGTACGTTATATTAAGTGGGACAAAAAATAATACGCGTACTAGATCGGTACATTTGAAAAAGTACGTTGCTATTGTACAGCCAAAAACCTTAATAAAAAATGTCAGGTATGGTGCATAGCCGGTTTCCAAACTTTTTTCCTGGCATCTTATGGGTAGAATGGAATAAAAGTTGAAAGTTCGTTACATTAAATGTAACAAAAAATAGTACGCGTACTAGATCGGTACATTTGAAAAAGTACGTTGCTATTGTACGGCCAAAACCCATTAATTTAACAGCCTTTAAATTGCAATGCCTGATTTTAAATAGGGCAATTTGCATAAAAATGTATCACACTTAAGGTTAATTTAAAATTTTAGGTACTCAATATTATTTTTCTCAATTTAAGGTATGCAAGTTCTTTTTTGTGCAATGTAAGGTTTTTTGACTTTTCAAAAGATGTTATCGGTCATTTCTTCAGTTGAATTTATTATTTAATATGATGTATCGTTATAATTTAGCATTTAATGTCATTTCGGCTAAAATTATGACAAGAAATAGCTTTTGAAAAGTCGAAATTACCTTCCATTGCAAAAAAAAAAAAAAAAAAAAAAAAAAAAAGGAAAAAAAATAATATTTGATACTTTAAATTGGAAAGAAAAGTCGAGTACCTAAAATTCAAATCGATACATTTTTATGCGATTTCACCGAACAGTATTTTTGCAAAGAAAATGGCAAAACTTAATATTATCTCTAAATAAAATTGCAAGAAAGTCTATGCCTTTTACTTATAGTTACAAAAACAGTCCTCGTATAAAATATACGGACTTATCGTGTAACAGAAAATTAGATAAATGTCTCTCCGCTTTACTTGCGTTGCAGGGCCAAAAATCTGCAAAAATCATCTCTCTTGTTACTTGCGATTACACGAACGGTCACTGGATTAACCCCGCATCCAATAGTGAAGCGCGGGTAAAAAAAAGTCATCATTATTAGAAATTAGAGAAGACAAAAAAGAAAAGAAAACAAAACAAACCAGGATGGAACTCGCGACAATCTGTTTGCAATAGAGTTTATTTACCAATGGAACAAGCTTGCAGTTGATTTCTAGTTTGATATTTGTTTTTATTTATTATCGTATATATATTAAAACAGTGACTAACTAAAAAGATAAACTCAACAAGAGGGTTAGAACTCAAGACCTTCCGGTCAAATTAGAATTCGTTAACCGCTTGAACAGTTTACTTCTTACTCCTTTATTTGACATTTCCGCTATATATCACGGACTAAGTTAACAACCTTTATCTTTTTTCACAACGACCTATCCAAGAGACATAAATAAATAAATTATTCATTTTGTTGACAAAATACATAAAGTAAATTCATTAGTAATAAATAAACGCTGTGAAGTTGTGAACCATCCATTCACAATTTACATCGAGAGAATGTGGGATACAATCCAAAACATATATTACAAAGCCAAATTTAACCAAAGTGAACTTGCATACAACTTGAAACTAACAACATAAATCTTAACCTAGAAAGAAATTTATTAACTTTAACAATTTGCGAGTTTATTAACTTTAACCTATTGGCTTAAATAAACCATTAGTTAAAATAATAAATTTGTATGCCGGTAAAAGTAGGCTTATTGATTCTATTCAAATTCAAATAGGCTCATATATAAGCACATGAATAAGTTAAACCAAAAACTCACTCAATAACATATAAATACGAAAATAAAGCACAATAACATAGCAAGTAAAGAACTTGATAATAAGTTTATGTAAGATAAATGTGAAGTGATTTGTAGACAACCAAAATTGATGAGTACACCACCAAAGTTGTGTCATTATACCATCGTCGTGAGTGGCGGTGTACCAATCAATTTTAGTGGCGTATAAATCACCTCTATTGATATACCTAGGGTTTTGCAACATGTTGGAAGCAAACAAGGCGCTCCAGAGGGGTGACCTGAGAACACATATAGATGGAAGACAAGTGCTAAAAAAAAGTTATGTGCAATTCCATCGACATGTGTTCTGAGTGTCACTCCTACGGGGATATGCCCTTGTTGAGAAGTGTATATGAATTTGTGAATATGGTATGAGACGTACAAGAGAGTTACTTATGGTTGTTGAGATACTTGCAAAATGTCAAAAAAGTGTCCTCATTACACTACACATAATGTCGTCATCTTTACATTTTTTTATAACAATGCTTGAACAACTCAACAAGGTACGCAAAGCTGGGCCAAGCAGAACTTACCCCAGTAGCCCTATTCTTAATGGGTTAGCCCCAATGTGTCTAGTCCTAAGCCTTTTTTTTGGGCCAATATGGTTAATAATGGGCTTATCAATTTCTTACTTCTATAGAAATCATTTTTTAAGCCATTAACAGCAAAAACTATTTTGATACAAGTTATATCGGAATTGATACTCACACCACATTTTTTGATGAATGCACCACATTCTGTGCATTACAGTTTGTACCATATAATACTGTAATGCATAATTTGTGGTACATTAATCAAAAAATATGGTGTGAGTATCACCTCCCAAGTTATATAGGTATTATATAAATGATAAATCGATATTCAACTCATTTGACCCGACCTCTTTTGCAGCGGCGGAACCAGTATCTTTAATTAAGAGGGGCCGACCGTATTTAACGTAAAAAGTCATAGTGATAAATGTATGTTCAAAAATTAATTTATAATACTCCCTCCGTCCCATTTTATAAGTCCATCTTTTAAAAGTCAAAGTCTTTTTCCTCAGAGTTTGACCGTAATTATTTTTTTTTCGTGTTATATAATACTTGATGGAAAGTATATCAATGAAAATACATTTAAAACATAAATCAATTTATATATTCTGTATCAAGTATTATATAACACAAAAAAAGATAATTACGGTCAAACTCTGAAGAAAAAGACTTTGACTTTTCAAACATGGACTTATAAAATGGGACAGAGGGAGTATGTTTTTTGTTGTTTAAGTTATTCATTTATTAATTCTGTAGACATGTCTACAGAATAAGGGGGCTAAATGTAAAAATTAGTAGCAAATCTGCTTGTAATCTAAACAACTAAATAATAAATTGATTTGATTAGGGGTGGCTCATCACCCACTAGTCACCTTACTAGCTCCGCCCCTGCTTTTACCGGCTTTATATCTAGCTAAATTTAAAGTTCGATCGATTGGAGTTACGTATAATAACACAAATCACACACATGCTGGGTTGTGAGGTAAATTAAAGTTAAAACATTTACTGTCTAAACAATGCAAGCAACTAAATTTGTGAAATTCTTTTTGTTCAAATGTAAAAATTAGTTTTACAATACTATTGAGTTTCAATTAGGACCCAAAAATATATTGATAATTAATGTTATTTGATCCTGTCCTTCTATACAATAAATAATACAACTTGACCTAATCTTTTCGACTTATAACTTATTAAAGACGGGATTGTCTAACCAATGCCCTTAGGGCATTGGTTAAGAAAGCATGAATCCTTACAAAATAACTCAGGGACTCATACACAAAGTACACTTTTCAAATTAAAAAGTATTTTTTAATCCTTTTTGTGAGTCCATACCCTTCTTAACCAATGCCCTAAGGGCATTGGTTAGACAATCACATTAAAGAATAGACTGTGCTGACCAATCTACTTGAGCATGATATGTTTAATCTATCTTTATCAACCTTTAACCCCACTTGTCTTTTGCTTTTTAGACACTTTAAAAGGACATAAAGCTCGTATTATCAAATAAAAAATATACGTTTTCTTTGCTTTCATATCCTTTAGTAATTGGGTATGGTATAAAAAGCATGACATTAAAATATTGATCGAGATTATTAAAGGATATGCAAACAAATTTACTCATGTCAATAACATAATACAACATGGATATATTTGTTTTGATATGACGATGTCAAAATTGTCACATTTACTTTTAGACAAGATCTCAAACATTACACATTGACATTTGGAAACACATTTCTAAACAAAGAAAATGTTATTAGGGGTAGCAACCATGACTCACCATACCTCACCACTCACCAATAATATCATTCCACCTAATATCATACCTCACTCATACATCATCATAGTTTTTTAGTGGCAATGGTCATTCCATACCTCACTCTTTTATTTTTATTTATTATTTTTTTTAATTCATAATTATATTAAACAATTAAACAAAAACATAATATTTCATTAATAATAAAAAAAATTACATAATACTTTAAAAAAATTACATCACCGTTGAAATAAAAAAAAATTATACTAGTCATCGAAGTATGCTAAGTCTAGAGCCGCTACATGCTCCGTAAGATCATATCGTAGACGATTATGGATATCTTCGTCGATTAACTCCTGTAGTGCACTGTCATCGTAAACTGGCGCTAGTATTACTTGAGCTAGCGGTTGAAAGACTGCCTCCGAGTATTGCTTGAGCTAGCGGTGTCTTCAATGGAATCGCGCAAAGCGAAATAAGTTTCTAGGGTACTACCGGTGGAGAAAATTAGTTCGGAAGACTCTTCGGGAAAAATTAATTCGTCATCGGACGAAGAAGAGGATGATGAAGACATTTTTTTTTGGTGTTGTAGTTGATTTGTGGGTGTAAAAATAATGTGATTTGTGTGTATATTTATAAAGGATTTTTTTTTTTTTTTTTTTTTTTTTTTTTAACTTCAAAATAGCCCAACGGCTAGTTTTCGGACCATTGCCCAACTTTCTCCTCGTCACCGCATCGGCATGAAATCCCGCTCACCATACCACACCGCCCCATACCGCACGGGTGGCAATGGTGTTACCGTGCAGCATGGGAGCATACCGATTGCAAATCGCGACCGTTGCCACCCCCTTAGGCTTTTACGAGGTTTTAAGAAAGTCCTTGTGGGCTTCAGGGTATGCACATGAGTTGTTGGTCTTAAATCTACATGAATTCTAGCTTAGGACTAGCAAAATGAAGGCAATAGGAAAAGACACGTTAGGTCGTCCAGTTAAATGATTTCTGAGGAAGAAAGTTGCAATACAAAACACAAAAATATTACTGTAACTGTTTTGCCAGCTCGATGTGTCCATGTAAACAACAACAACAATACTGAGATAAACCAAGATATGAAAAGTACAATGTAGACTTTGAACTAGAACAACAAGATACAAAAACACACAGTGAAATGAGAGGATTTGGGGAAAGTTTGTTGGATTGATTAACTGAAAGTGAAATGAATGATACAGGTATTTAAAGAGAGATTAAACTAATTATTTACAAGCTACAACCCTACACTTTACTATATGTACACAACAGACCCCTGTACTTTGTTAACCCATTCCACTTCTATACTCCCCCTCAAGTTGAGAGTGAGAAGAAGCTGGAACTCCCAACTTGTGTAGAAGATGATGATGCTGATCCACAGGTAAGACTTTAGTAAAGACATCTGCTACTTGAGCTTTAGAGGGAACATAAGATGGATGAACTGCTCCAGACTTAACTTGATCTCTAACATAGTGGCAGTCCACTTCAATGTGTTTGGTTCTGGCATGGAATACATGATTAACAGCAATGTATATGGTAGCTTGATTATCACACTTCAAATCAACTGGACCTAAGTCTTTAATATCCAAGTCTTTCAATAAACTGACCAACCATGTAACTTCACAACATGTTAGAGCCATAGCTCTATACTCTGCCTCTGCTGATGACCTTGAAACAACATTCTGTTTCTTAGATTTCCATGAAATGGGTGAATCACCTAGCAATATACAATAGCCTGTTGTAGATCTTCTTGTCATTGGACAACTAGCCCAATCAGAGTCACAATAAGCAGTTAGATGAACTGATGAACTATTAGCCAATAAAACACCTTGCCCTGGACTATTAAGAAGATATCTCAACAAATGTTTAGCTACCTGCATATGTACTGAGGTTGGTTGCTGCATAAATTGACTTAACACTTGTACTGTGAAGCAAATATCATGTCTGGTAATGGTAAGGTAGATTAACTTGCCAATGAGTCTTCTATAGATTTTAGGATCAGGTAGAGGAGCACCCAAATCAGCTTGAAGCTTCACATGTTGATCCATTGGCAACTTGTAAGGCTTTGAATTAAGAACAGCATATTCCTGCAACAACTCCATAGTATACTTCTTTTGAGATATGAAAATACCCTACTCACTTCTTGATACTTCCAATCCGAAAAAATAACTAAGAGATCCTAAGTCTTTCATGTGAAAATGAGAGTTCAATTGAGACTTCAGAACTTGAATTTCTTCTGCATGAGTTCCAGTGATCAAGAGATCATCAACATATACTAGAACTGCAGTAAAAGATGTCTCATTCTTCTTGACAAACAATGAGTAGTCTGCGTTTGATTGAACATAGCCAAAAGATACTAGAGCAGATGACAATTTGGCAAACCATTGTCTTGGTGCCTGCTTGAGCCCATACAAGGATTTCTTTAACTTGCAGACCTTAGTAGACTTAGGAACATCTTGAACAGGCTCCCCCTTACCAGTGTAGCCTAAAGGTAGTTGCATATACACATCTTCAAGCAGGTCACCATGAAGGAATGCATTTGAGACATCCATTTGGCACACATCCCAATTCTTCATGGTAGCTACAACAATTAAGGCTCTGACAGTGACCATTTTAGCCACTGGGGCAAAAGTTTCCTCATAATCCACATCCTTCCTTTGTCTATTTCCATTTACTACAACCCTTGCTTTCTTCCTGTCCTCAGTACCATCAGCTTTTAACTTAGTTTTAAATAACCAGTGACAAGCAATTGCTTTCTTGGAAGGTGGCAATTCTGTGACTTCCCAAGTGTCATTCAACTCCAGAGCTCTCAACTCATCATTCATAACCAAGCACCAGTCTTTGTCTTTAATTGCTTCTCTAAAAGAAGTAGGTGTAACTTGTGCTATTAGAGCAGCAAGAAAAACTTGAAATTGAGATTGAACATGAGTCACTGATACTTGGTTGGCTCTGGAAATAGTGGGAGTGACATAATCCTGTAGCCACTGAGGAGTTGATGTTGTTCTGGATGACCTTCTAGGTGCATTTTCAGTAGCTGGTGGTACTGGTACATGTTCAGGAACTTGTGTTGAGGCAATAGGATTTTGAACATTTTCAAGATTTGGTGTGGTAGAGTTATTAGAAACAGTGGTAGTCACATAATCATTATACCAATGAGTTGGTTGAGATATAGGTGAAGGAAGAGGTTGTAGCAACTTAAGCATGTGTGGTTTGGAATAAGGGAAAATATCTTCATAAAACTACACATCTCTGGACACAAATCTGGTTTTGGTAACAAGATTTTGTAACTTGTAGCCTTTTTGATGTTGTGGATAGCCTAAGAAAAGACATGGAATACCTATTGGAGAAAGCTTATCAGCAGTTCTATCAGGATTACTAGCCATGGCTAAACACCCAAATACTCTTAAAAGACTATACACTGGCTTTTTATTCAACAAAACTTCATAAGGTGTCTTATGTTGTAGAATTGATGAAGGTGTTTTATTTATGAGAAATGTAGCATTGAGTACACAATCACCCCAATATTCCAATGGCAAATGAGAATGAAATCTTAGGGCTCTAGCCACTTCCAAAATATGCCTATGCTTCCTCTCCACTCTACCATTTTGTTGTGGCCTATCCACACATGAAGTTTGATGTTCTATCCCTTGATGAATGAAATAAGGCCCAAGTGATCCCTTTAGAAATTCTAGAGCATTATCAGACCTAACTACTTTGACTTTCTTCTCAATTTGTGTTTCAACAAACTTGCAGAAAGTAGTCAAAACTGTGGGTGAGTCTGACTTTTGAACTAATAGATAAGTCCAAGTTGCTCTACTACAATCATCCACAATTGTAAGAAAATACCTAAACTTTCCATTGGTAGGAACTTTGTATGGTCCCCAGATGTCAATGTGTATCAATTGAAAAGGCTCAAAAGCATGTGACTCACTATATGAATATGGCAATTTTGTAAATTTTGCCATAGGACATGAAAGACACACTTCTGAATTAGAATTGAGTTTTGACAAGGAATCACAAGGTACATGTTTGAGATTAGAATTTGACAAATGTCCTAATCTATGATGCCACAAAGTATATGAATTTGAAAATACACTTGCAGCATGCTTATTATGATTGACAGTATTTGAGAAAATTGAAAATAGACTACAATCTTCCATAGCTGTTACCACCATAGATTGCAGCTTGGAGTGAATTTGATCAAGAGGAATATTAAGCAGATGATAGAGACCATGTCTTCTCTTACCCAGACCCAGAACCTTCCTTGTTGTCAAGTCCTGGATGACACAAAATTTTTGATAAAAAAAGACAAAACAATTGTTATCTTCTGTCAATTTGGTCACAGATAGAAGACTAAACTTAAAGGTGGGAACTACTAACACATCCTTCAACATAATTCCATTGTTAAGTTTAACCTTCCCAATTTGAGAAATATGTGAAGTTTGACCATTTGGTAGATTTATTTGTGGTTTAAAATTGAGTGTTTTCAGCTCAAACACATCTGTGACTTTAGGTGTCATATGGTATGTGGCACCAGTATCAATTATCCAGCCATGAATAACAATTTTAGAACAAGACAAACAGGAGTACCAGGATATACCTGCCACAAACTCATTGTCAAGTTCCTCATCAGTGTCAGTAGAATACTTCATATCAGCAGAATTGAAATGAGGCAAACTCTTCATAAGCTGCTCAAATTGCTTAGAAGTAAACATAATGTGACCAGAAGTCTCAGCAGTTGCAGCAATAGTTCTTCTTGGTTGATTCCCTCCTTGTTTAACCACACTCTTAACTTTGTTCTTAGCCTGATTCTGCTTATACTTGTAATGCCAAACAGGATAACCTATCTTCTCCCAACACTTGTCTGTTGGATGCCACTTATAGCCACAAATACTACACTTCTCCTTATTCTCAGTTCTTGTATACAAAGCAGTTGACTCCATAGGAGAATCCAAAGTTCTACCAAACACTTCCCTTTGAGATTCTTCTTGTTGAAGTAATGCACAAGCAGATTCTACACTTGGCAATGGTGAACTAAGCAACAATTGACTTCTTTGTGCTGAGAAATGTTCATCAAGACCATTAAGAAACTGAAAAAGTCTTTGCTCTTCCTTCTGAGTATGAATAGCATTCAAGAAAGCAGTTATTTCAGCTGTAACATTAGAAATCCTAGGCAACACATTCATGGAATCCAATTCTTCCCATACACACTTCATTTTTGTATAATACTCACTGATTGGTTGCCCAGCCTGCACAATATCATATGTTTCCCTATTCAATTTATACTTTCTTGATCCATTACTCAGTGTAAATCTCTTTTCCAACTGACTCCAAATCTCATAAGCAGTTCCAATGAACATGATTGACTTAGCAATAGACTCAGACACAGAAGACATTAACCAACTTATCACCATATTATTACAAGTTTCCCACTGTTCAGACAAAGCAGGATCAGAAGATCTAGGAGCTGTACCTCTTATGAACCCTAGTTTCCTCTTAGTTGACAAAGCAATTTCCACAGACCTCCTCCAAGAACGATAATTCTGAGCACCTACCAACTTTTCTTGAATGGAAAGTGATCCAGGACCATCTGAAGGATGCAAGAACAGTGGATTTTGCACAAGACTGATGTCAACACCTCCTTGAACTGAATTACTACTAGCAGGATTCATTGTTACAATCGCGGAAGCACAATTAACAACAACTCACAATCACACTTGAAATTGAATCAATTAACACAGTAATCAATCAATTGGATTGATTGAGAATCAAGAATTGATCTAACTGATTGTAACAGAATTGAGACACAAATTTAGTGATTGAAATGAGGTGAATCTTGTTATTCATGCTCTGATACCATGTGAACTAGAACAACAAGATACAAAAACACATAGTGAAAATGAGAGGATTTGGGGAAAGTTTGTTGGATTGATTAATTGAAAGTGAAATGAATGATACAGGTATTTAAAGAGAGATTAAACTAATTATTTACAAGCTACAACCCTACACTTTACTATATGTACACAACAGACCCTTGTACTTTGTTAACCCATTCCACTTCTATATAGACAGTAACACCTTACTTAAAGATATAAAGACGGCTTCCACTAAATTTTTTAAAACTAGATATGTTTATTTAATACTTTTATCAAAGAATGATGTTATAGCCTTCTGAAAAACCATTCCAAGTCATCCTCTTAAAAATATGTAATCCTTTGTTATTTTGTTAGAAACAATGACCCGCTTTTTAACGGTTTAATCTGGTTCAAAACAAAATTCCCCATAAATCTACATTGTTTTTCCTTTTAAACAATACTCTTTGCTCTTAGTGCTAGGTGTAGCGGCTTACCCGCCTCTTATAAGGCATTTAGTGCATATAACGACGTCATACTACCCAGATGCGTTATGAGCTCGTTACTGACGCTGTAACACCCTCAATTTCGTGATACGCAGCGGAATTCAAGCTGGGTGTTACTTCATGGCACAACAGTTATAACAATAGAAAACGAACCCTAATTGAGTCGTTTTAAAAGATTTATCATTCGATTTATATAAATATCAGAGTTTACAAAATGAGGTCCCAATGGTTTTACAGTTTATTAAATAAGTTTTCGAATGATAATATAGCCTTCTTGAGTATCCGTGCCCTTCCGTGCCATCCTCGTAAATTATGAACCTGAGATAAACATGCTAAAAGTGTCAACACAAAGGTTGGTGAGTTCATAGAGTTTATGATTAAAATAGTTGAGTTCAATAGTTTCGAGTTTGAGCGATTATTTTAATAAATACCAATATCGATGAAATAAGTAGTGGGTTACGTTGTTATACACCCATAGTTCGTTTGTTTAATAATCAGTTGAACACAAGTTTCAAGGTTGGGCCACGTTGTTGCACCCATAAATTCAGTAGTTGCAGCATTTGTATCATTGCAACACAGTATATATTGCCTTAAGTCTCATGAACGCAAAACCTTAACACGAACGCGCCATAATAATGACGTAAGTTACAAACATCATAATAATGATGTGAGCAACAATGCCCTCTGGTAGGAGTTTGCCATTCTCCTAGTATTCTCAAATAACATGCATTTGGTTACCTATCCGGCTAACACAAATGGAGCGTCAACTGCCAATAGATCTATTCACGATATTCGCGTTCACTCGCAAGTGATTAATGATTCATGATATGAGGGACTTTTAGTGGCAATAGTGTATAACTTAGGCAATAACAATCAGGATCGCATACAGATAGTACTAGTGTTCAGGTTTGTAGCAAAACGTATAAAGTGTGATTATGAACTCATAGTAGTATGTAAAGCTTTAGAGTACTTGTGAAAGTAAAAATAGGTAATTGAGCATGTATCTCCCCCAAAACAGTTTAAAAACAAGTAAAGGTAGGGGTCATGAACTCACAGTAATATGAAAAGGTTTAGAATGCTTGTGAAAGTAAAAATAGGTAATTGAGCATGTATGTCCCCCCCAAAATAGTATAAAACGCATAAAAGTAGGGGCTATGAAACTCACAGTAATTCATAAGAGTTTAAAATAAATTTAAACATATCAAGCAATATATGAGCATGTATCTCCCCCAAAAATAGTATAAAACAATTAAAAATGGGGCTATGAAACTCACAATAATTCGTAAGAGTTTAAAATAAATGTAAAAATATAAAGCAACATTTGAGCATGTATTTCCCCCAAAACATTCAAAATAAGGAAAAGAGGGGCTATGACTCACCTCGATGTTACAGTAGTCTGGATGGAAAACAAATTAAGTAATGTGAATAAACTGCTCTGACTCGTGACCTGAGTTAGTATGTCATGTTTTTAGTATTCGAGTTCAATTTTATGCGATGGTAATGCTTTACCGATAGTTGGGTAAACATGAAGTCTCTTCAAAAATTAATTATACTTATCATACTTATTTTTATGGCTCGGATGATTGGTGATAAGTTTTATCGAAACCCAAGTTGTTAAATATGATATGTTTCCAAAATGTTATAATTTACAATTTTAAATATTTAGAGTTTTTACCCTTGCACTTTCAAAAATGACACTTTAAACCCTCAACTATAGATTATTGACAAAATCAGGCCTTGTATAATTAACTTTGAATAATTTACATTTTTATCCCAAGAAAACTTTATCTTTCAAAAATTACAATTTTTATACTTGTAGTTTTATAAGAAAAGTTCACTTGTTTTATGCCTAAATTGACAAAAGTGAGGGTAAATATAAGCCAGGCCTTAAGAGGTTTTTATTACATTCTTGACCCCTTCAAGAGTTTGTCGGGTGGTCTTTCTAATGGTTTAAACTAGAAGTCTTAAGCTCTTACGGTTTGGTCGCAATGATTTCCCAAAGTAGGGGGTTAGGTGCCTTATGTGAAAAGTGTTGGTTTTGGTGATGCCCAAATGAGGACAGATTTTACACGAGGCAAGCAAATGTTTTTACAACGCAATTGATCCTTTAAAAACTTTGCTGTAAGTTCTTCAAAATGGTATAAGTCTCATATTCTAGTCATCTTTGGTTAGAGAGAAACAAGCCCGTGAACATGACCACTTGGCCACGTCGCGGTTTAAGAAAAATTCATTTTTGACCCATTAACTTTTACGGTGTAATCTAGGGACATCGTAATAGTTAATTAACTCATTTTAAGTCATTCTCTATCATCCTATAGCTCATAAGACTCAAATTTTGAAAAATGCACGCAAGAGTTATTTATAAAAATCTTTACGAGTCGCCTACTTTTTGATTGATTATAAAAGAGACCATAAGGGCTTTTAAAGACGTTCTTTGGGTTTTAAAATCCTTGCAGCGAGCTATTTAAAATAGTGTAACTCTCATATTTTACAATCCTCTAATTAGCGAGATATTAATTATTGAAAAGGGCTACTTAGGCTAGTTTTCGACAAATTGAAAATCTCGTTTTCAAACCTTAAAACTTTATAAATTTTGCATGAAACCTTGTGACATGTTATTTAACTTATTTCCAATGTTTCTAGGGTAGTCCAAGATCAAATTTATTAAAAATCACAAATTTTCCCAAATACCTGATGTATATGGGCACTTGGTTTTTAGGACATGTGTCCCTAAAGTAGGGCAGTTTTTCGGCATGACGCTAAGACTTTTGATTCGTTCCCAGACGGTCAAGTTTTGTCACACAAGCTAGCCACTTGTGAATGGCTAACCGTAACAAACTTCAAACAGTCTGGAACCAAATGCAATGAAGATCAGGAGAGTATAGTGTTTCCCCAGGTCGTTATGTCCCAACGAGCTGTGCGATGAATTATCAAACGAATAGTGATCGAGAGAATTTGAACGGAAAAAGGGGTTGATTGATTTACCTAAAGAAAAAGTATATAAATTACAGGGGCTTAAATGCAAATTAAAGAAAATTAAAAAGATAAATTATATTAAATAAACGCTATCACTATTTGCAAAATGATGTTTTTGATTTTTCTTTTATAAAATTTAACTTAAAAACTACGTGACGTACAAAAGAAAATGTGAAATTGAAACAATATTAATCCTAAAAATATAAAAATGATATTTTTACAAACCTAATGATAAGAGAAAATTTTTAGAAAAAGAAAATTATTTTTAAAACTATTTATCTAATTATTATTAATTTAAAACTATTTTTAACTATTTAATAATACCCTAAAATATAAGAAAATATGAAATAAAGCTAGAAAAATGAAATTATGACTTAGAAAAATCTAAAATAACTAAAGAGAATTTTCAAAACTAATTTTATATTTTTCTGATTATTTTTCTATTTTTTATGAATTAAAAACTATTTAAAACTAATTAAATTGCTAAAAATTACAAATTAAACTATGAAAAATCTGGAAAAATATTTTTTTGACTTTTTATATTTATCTTAACCTAGGAAAAATGAAAACTTATTTTTTTGAAGCTTTTTTGATTTATTTGCTATAAAAGCTAATTAAAAAGGCTTAAAAACTGTTTTAAATGAAGAAAAATAGCAAACAGAACTAGAAAAATCTGAAAAATTCAGGAAAAGTCTAAATTAATATTCTGATTCTATGAAAAATATAAAAACAGTAGCTTATGTGTGAGAAATTGAAGCTGCAGTGAAGAGTGCTTATAAATAAGCACTTGAAATAAGCAAATGAGCACAATAAGCTACCAAACTGTTACTGAAGCTAAATTATGCTAACTTATTCTAAAAGCAACTAATTCCAGTTACTCTAAACCTCTAAACAACAAGCTACTAGCTTATGGGACCAAAATCAAACAAGTGAAATTCAGTTTTAAGGTGCTAAATTTCAACTAGTGCAACTGCTTATTAATAAGCTCTATCAGAAAACCAGAAGTTGGAACCTTAAGTAGACCTGGCTAGCTACTTATAAACCAAAGTTGAGCCTGAGATAAGCTCTATTGAGCTTGTGACAAACCCTGCAAATCACCTGTGCACACTCAGTATACACTGAGTGTGTACAGGGGACTTATGACCATATTGACAAGCTGATTTGGAGCTTAAGAAGCTTTTGTAAAATTTTGCAAAAATCAGTTATGGAAACTAGACCAGTTGAAGTTATAAATCCCAAAGTTTTACTAAATTTGACCCAAAATTGAATCCATGAAAAATCACCCAAGTTGGATAAAAACTGAGATTTTCATTTTTTTTTTTTACTTTTGAGCAGTTTTGAAAAGTTGACTTAAATGAGATTTGAGCTTAAACCATGAGCTTATTATGATGTTTTAGGCTAAAGTAACACTGTAATAAGCTAGTATATCAATTTCTAAACCTAAATTGAGCATTTGATCTTCCAAATTCCAACAGATATGATAACTAGGAACTGATTAAAGGTGATTATGACTTTGAGTGTATGCAACTGTTATTTGTTAACTGCAATGAGTACAATTGAGCTCAATAAGCCTAAAACAACAAGTCTTAACCACTGAACAAACCTCAAACACAGTTTTGCTATAAAATCCAAACAACACTTAAATCACTGATTTGCAATTTAAACTAAGCCAACTACTGAACTAGCTTGTATTATTAATTAAACTGAGTTAAGTTATCCTAATTACAACTAAATAAACAGGTTTAAGCCATTTACTGACCAAAGATTCAAACACAAGCACAATATGCAAACTGAATTAGAAATGGAAATGAGATAAACACTCACAAGTGTCCAGCTTATTTTGCAGCTTAAACCAGAACCAACCTACACTATTTTAGACCAATCCAACCCCAAATCAGCTCTGCATCAACCCATATCCACTGCCATTACTGCTTAGCCAAAATTCCACAAAGTTTGACTTTTGTTGACCAGAAACCAATATTGATTGAATCTGTTTTATAAGCTTACTAAAAGTTATAAACAGCTTAAATAAGCTTATTTGAGTTTAAAATAAGCTACTTGGAGCATTGATTTCAAGAGCATGAAACTGAATTTTTCACAGTAAGCATAAAAACTTGAAAAGATATTAAAACTTTGAATTGATACTAGAAAGTAGATTACACTGATAAAATGACTTGAGTTTAGTACATTGAAACAAAAGATTACAGTTTTACACTTAAACTAAAGCATTTGTATTAAAAACGATATGTAAGAAATTTAAAACTAAGAACTACTCTTCTTCTTGCTTCTCTTTCTTCCTTTTATACACAAAAAGGTCTTCTCTCTTTCCTCTGAGCTTTTCCCACTTGATTTCAAAGCCATTGGATCACTTGAGGCAATTTTGGCCGTTGATGATATTTTGGCGCCAAAATGTTTTTTAACAGATGAGGGGTTGAGTGCAAGGGAGACTGGATCATTAAATGCATTTTGGATGTTTGGTGAGGTGGAGGGGATATGGTGTGGAGTATGTGATGTGGAGGAGAGGGGTGAGGTTGAGTGTTGCAGGGCAGGCAGGTGGAAGAAGGAGACTTTGGTTTTGGCGGGGTTTGACTTGAAGTTTGACCGGGGAGTATTATAAGGCAGGGGGGTCAAAATGAGGGTCCAAAGGTTTTGGCAGGGGTCCAAAGGGGTTCAAAGGCTTTAATAAACAAGGACTCTTTTTGCAATTCTTGATATTTGAGGGACCAATGCTGCCAATTTCTCAAAGTTGTTTCAAGGGACCAAAAATGACAAGCTTCAATAGTACAAGGACCAAAATAGACATTTTTTAATTTCCAAGGACTATTTTTGCCAATTTTGAAACTTGAAGGACCAAACTTGTAATTTCTCAAAACTTTTGACATTTTTCACCAAAGGACTAATTATGACAAGTTGTGATTTTAAAAGGACCTTTGGTGACTTTTCTTTTGAAATAAGTGCTCAGGGACTATTTCTGACAATTTTTGAAACTTGGGAGACTGAAACTGCCAATTATGCAAACTTAGCTCATTTTTCATCTGATTTTAAACATTTTGCATCTGAAACATATAAAATGCAACTTTGAGATATTTTCAATATTTTGATGCATTACTGAGCATTTTTAAGCGTTTTGCAGTTCAGATTTGACCAAAAATGATGAGTATTTACACACTCATCAACTTTTCAACCAGGTTAGGGGGCGTTTTGTAGTATTCAAGGAGCTTGTTGAAAGGGCTTAATGGCTGGGCTTAGGGGTTGCAGCTTCTAGCTTAAAAGTTGGGCTTAGGAGAGGTGCTTAGCTTGATTTTATAAAATATATATAACAGCTGTTAAGATTTTGATTAAAAATAGCTTCTTTTTGGGTTTTCAGGACCCGTGCACCTAAGTTTTTGAAGAAAACGTCGTTCCGGACAACTTTTGTGGTTTAACTTTTTGATGAAACGAACCAGAAAGGCCTCGTTTCGCGTGCCTAAACATTCTGTCACAGAAAGTTTTTGACAGCTTTTTGAAAACTTTGTTAAACCGTATCTTTTGACTCGTGAACTCGTTTTAGATGATTCAAATTGTTACGTTTTCCTTATAAAATCCTTTTTAACTGTATGTACTTTAGATTAAGAGTGTTAAAGAGATTGAAATGACTTTAAAAGACTTAAAAATCATTTTTAACAATAAGTAATTGACATTAAAAGTGTTGAATAAATCGAAATGAGTTTAAAAGACTTACACACTTGTTGAACTTGATTAGGAAAAAGAAGTGCCAAAGTGACTTATAAATGAGAACAAGGCTTCAAACCAAGCTTCCATTCTTTCTCTCCTAAGCTTGTTGATCATAGTATGAGATTGTGAGTGTGTGTTAAAGGCTTACAATGTTTGGGATGAGAAGAAATGGATGGAAGGAAGTTGGTATTTATAGGCCAAGGGTAGAAAAACATGATGATGTGGCTAGTTCATGTTCAATGAATTTGTAAAGATGTGTTAGAGGGACATGGGACAAGATGATGTGTCTACTTAGGTTACCATGGAATTTAAATGGTTTAGAAGATAACGCATAACACATATACTTGTTTGGTTTTTAACCTCCTAGTTCGAATGGTTTAGAAAGGTACACATAGGCTTGGATTGCTAAGGGTTGAAGGTTATGGGACATGGTGATGTGTTCTTGTAGAGTTGTAAGGTTTATGTGGTGATTTAGAGTAAATTGCTATGTGTCCAAATTTTACACCAAGAAGCATGCTCATAATATTTGACTAGCTTTGAAAACTTAGGGAACATGGTGAGGTAGCCTTGATGTGGCATAATTATGTTCTTATATATCATAATTATAGTTTAGTTAAATTATAAATAAGTTAAGGTTAGTTTAGCTTAAGTAAATGACATATTTAATATACATGCACAAGATAGATGTACCACAAGCATTGGAGAGTTGTACCTTAGACTTGTAAATTATAAGAAAATCAAATTTAAAGGCTTGTGCATTATAGGGTTGTACCTTGTGCTTAAAAATAGGTACATTGAGGTTTATAATATGATTTATATAAGTATTAAGCTTGTATGCATTAAAGACTTGTACATGTGCTTGAAAAACTTGTACATTAGTATTTTGAAAATATATCATGCACATAAAATCAGAGAGTTGTATATTAGGACTTGTAACGGAAATTAAAGTATAGCTAGGTTTCGTGCTTTAATGACTTGTACTCTAGGTATAAAATGTTGTACTTTAGTGTTGATGGGTTAGTTACGTGAAATCATAGTTATAATAAATTATGGTTTCATGAAAACTCCAATAGATAGAAAACGTTTAGTTTGAATGTTTAAGAATCGTACATTTATGAAATAACGTAATGGTAAATAAAAGTTGAAAACTTTTATACTGGATGTATAAGGAATGAACTTAAGACATTCTGGTGTTGGTGTGTACATTTATTAAGAATGTGAGTTACGTCATATTAGTTAGTTGTTGTGATTAGATAAATTGATAACATTTAAAAAAAATTTAGACGTGAAAAATGGATAAGTATTCTTTAGTTAAAATATTATACAAGTGGAAATTTACCGGTTGTTACAGACGCACCGTTGAGGCCATAGTTTTTTTTTTTTTTTTTTTTTTTTTTTTACCGCCTAGTATGCAAACACCCCAAAAAATTTAAACACCATTTTCTTTCAATAAATACCCACTTTTATCATACAAAAACCAAACACAATCACATTTTCACCTATCTTATACATTTTCACATGCACTTTCAATCACATTCAACCAAAAGGAATAACCAATCCAATGAATGGCTCATGAAAAATGTATTCCCACCACCTTCTTCGTTCGACAATTTGAGCTCCCCATCACCCGTTACACCCTCATCCACCAAATCTAGTTCGTCACAACACATAGCATTTCAAGGTTTTGCACATCTGCTTCCCGGCAACCATAGTTCCCACAACCACCTTTCCCACAACAATTATTCTCACAACCGCCTTACCATATAAACCAAGAAACTTCTAACAAAATATCTTTAATCCAACTTAACGACAGTACCCAATGTCTGCCAAACACCACAATCATCACAACAAGCATCACAATCACCACCAAACTCACCGTCACATGAACCCGAGCCTTCTCCATATCTAAAAGGAATAGGACGTGCCAAACGAAGAAATCCTATACCCAAAAAACTTATATCGTTTGTAAGTTTTAGACTTACGAGGAATAAAAACTATTGGCGGAAACTTTTGTACAAATACCCTAGGACCCAAGACTTGGCGTCTATCGTACTTTAGGTACATTTTTGAAACAAGTTGTAAGCGAATACAACCGCCATGCACTCTCAAACATAACAAAGATATAATCACGGGAAAGCGGGTGACTTTGACACGTGGTTGTCACAAGTGGGCGGACGTTAACATCTTAGTAGTGAAAATGAATCCAAGTGGCAAACTCGTTGTTTACAAAAATTTCGGGAAATCTATGGCTATGTTTCTGTCCACTTTAGTGTATGGGAAATCTTGAAACATACTCCAAATGGCGTCCTACGAAAAGCATCGTCCCCGGAAGGCGATATTGAATCGTCGATGACAATGGTGTGGATCTTAAATGCCCGAACGAGATATTTTGAGCAGATTCGCAACCACGACCTCCCGGCAACCAAGAAAAGCTAAAAGCCAAAAATCGGACTCAACCGCAACAACGGGATTATCGTCCTCTCGAATCTTTGTTGAAATGGTCCAAGAGGAAATGCGACAAGATCGTGCAAAAAAAGATGACCTCATCGCGGCTAAAAAAATTGAGGAATGGAGGTTTCTTACTACTAGCCCCGATGGAATGACGGAAGAAGATGCCGCTTTGATTAACCAAATGAAAGCGAGAATCTGAGCCAAATATTGTTCATAGTTTAGTTTGTTTTAGTTCTTTTGTATTTGTCGTATCGTATTTGATTTTCGTTAATTTAATAAAATAGTTTGTTTAAAGAGAGAAAAAAAAAAGAAAAAAAAAATAAAAAATTAAGCCTGTTGTTCTTATAACTTGACAAGCGGGATCGTTTTATGTTAAAAATATTATAAAGTAAAAACTGATATAAAACACATATAACAACTTGGATAACACCACTTGCATCTTTTACTCTTTTAGAGATGTCATAAGCGTGGCACAGCGAGCCATGACAAGCACGACACCTAATGCTCCTACACTAATTGGACACGGTTTCAACTCTAATTTATGGAGGCCACCTTTTAGCTTCAGGCCCCTGCCACGTAAGAAAAATATCCGTAACCGAGCCCACAAACTTAATGAGCTTGTTTCTTTTAATCGAATTATCTAAGGTTCATTTTTTGTTAACATATCTAAGGTTCATATATTAAAGAATGTCTTGTTTATTCTTTAAATCATTTATCAACATATAAGGAACTCGGTGAAAATAAAAACTAAAATAAAAGATATAAAAAGATTACTAACCACACATTCTAAACTAGACACAAAAATTTCAAGAAAAATATATTTATTTTTATATATGCATCTGAAATGTGTCGTTGTATTTTTTTCTCGCATTTCTTATATTAATTTGACTTCTCATTTGATTTTTAACTCTTACGAACAATACCCAAACTAAATAACTAAGCTTATTTGGTTATTAAAAATAAGTTAAATTTCAAACACTCAACGTAAGCTTATAAGTTTTTGATATATAAGCCATAAAACAACTATATAACACAAGCATATAGCCATTCCATTAATTTATGAAATTTTTGAAGGTCTTGGACAAAATTAAAAAATGAGACCTTTCAATAAAGAATGTTATATATAAAGTGTTACTATTTATTAGATAATGCAATTAATTAACTAAACGTTTTAACATATTACTTATTTAAGATATTTTCTCATGTAAATATATATTTTTTTTCGTGAAAAACATATATAAATATGCATATAATTATTAACGAAACAAATTTTAAATCTCTTAAAAATTTTAAGGCTTTAAACGATCGCTCATCTTGTACACTTTAAAAAACAGCCATGCACAAACATATAAGGGAATGTCTAACTAATGCCCTAAGGGCATTGGTTAAGATTTGTCTTCTTGTGATTTTTAATTACATAAATGGCCCTTGTAGTTGACACAAAAATGCATATTTGAACGGGGACCCACATAAATAATTATAAAAAATTACAAAAAGACAAATCTTAAACGGGAACCCACATAAATAATTATAAAAAATCACAAAAGGACAAATCTTAACCAATGCCCTTAGAGCATTGGTTAGACATTCTGAACATATAAAACCAATTAACAATGTTAACCAAACACGCTCTAAACACTACTTTGAAGTAGTTTGCAATTTACAAACGAATATTCGAAAAATGTACTCAAATCACAATCCCAAACATCATCAAATAAGGGAATGAGATCCTCTCAACTTGAGAGGATCCCACTCCTCAAATAAGATACTGACACCTACAGGACACGGTTTCAACTCTATTCATGAAGGCCACCTCTTAAAAGCGATTGATGAGCAAAAGCCAGGCCCCTGCCACGTAATGAAAAAAATCCACAACATGACCCATAAAGAAAAACTTATTGGACATTAAGTGGCCGACACATATCTTAAAATCTCAACCATGACCATTGTACCCTCCTACGTGTAATCACTACCACCACTCAAAAATATATACAACTTTTAACTAACCACTCATTAATCTGAATAGAAGGGTACCCGCGCAATGCGGCGGCGGGTACCCGATGACTATTTTGTAGCGAATAAATGTTTTTCATTTTTACGTCTAATTCAAGTAAGTTTCTCTCTTTTCAACTCCGCTTCTTCCCGATTACTAAAGAAAACTCATAAAAATATATCAAAATGGATGTTGAATTAAAGAGCACAAAATTTTAAAAAATATGATGAAATTAGATCATAAAAAAATTAAACGGATTAAAAGATATTTAAATTTAAAAATAAAGGTGATTAATTAGTTAGGAAGTGACATGTGTCACCCCATTATTGGAGCTCTTTATTTTAATTTGTTAGAGCTCGTCCCTTTTTGTTATTTTTTAGTTAGAGAAGTGACACATGTCACTCAATGATTAGAGCTCCTTATCTTATTTTTTTTAATTCTTTCCATAATAAGCAAGTAAAAAAGTCTGAATTTTTAAGCCTTCTAATTTTAGAAGGCCTAAATGCATTATAAAGTAGTATAGATTTAATCGTTTTGAACCAACTAAATATATCAGGGAGGGAGGAGTGGTACCCGATTACCCTAACACCCTGAGAGTGTCACATCACCTCTATCCAATAAAAACCTTCCAACTCAAAACTACCCCAATACTACCCTAACACTATCCTAACTAGACGGAGTGGTACCCGATCCTACCCTAACACTACTTTTCATAAAAAGACAAAAAAAAAAAAAAAAAGAGAACAAAGTGTAACTTGAGCGGGTTCCGAGCTCGATTTGTGGCAAAGTTTCAAGTACCCTAAGTACTAGGAATGGTGTACCCAATCGGGTACTTGAACTTGATGTTGAGCCCGAGCTCCACTCCGTCCTACCTCATATGCTTCTTTATAACTTTTAAACATAGCTTTTATGGCTGCAAATAACATAAACCTATTATATAAACGGGTGAATCAGTGAAATTTATATTTTGGATTATATAAATGCAGAATTTTTATCTTTGGTTCACTCATTTACAACCTTAATAAAATTTGAACCTTAAATCTTTTATGACTGCGAGTGTGTTTGACGTAAATCATTTCAAAACGATGACATTTAGTGTTCAAAATAATAATCTTGTTCAACAAAATGCATTAATACTACTAGCAGGATATTCGCGTAATGCGACGGCGGATACCATGTGACTAAATTCTGTGACTAAAGTAATTGTTTTTTTAACAATTTCTTTACGTATTATATTTTCCGGTAAACTACGTATTTTAATTTATTACATTTTTATGTAATAAATGTACGAATTTCATGTCGAATATTTTAACTCTTTAACCGTTGATAATGTTTTTTATTTATACAATTGTAATAATAAATATTTAGTAAGCAACGTTTTTTCGTTGTTTAAAATGACCACATGATTTATATAAAGTTAAGTTGTATGGATATGGTGTTCATAAAATATGTAAAATCAAAACACCAAACCGACTTGCTCAATCTAAAATCGCAAAAACCGATTATTAATAAACCGAAACCAAGCTTATAGGTTTTAAGATTTAAACATTTTAAAATAATCAACCCCGCAAAAATTAAGAGTCCAAATACACCGTTAGTCCATAATTGCATTTATCCCCAATATTACCATTAACCAAATAATATATTAAAAATTAGCCTAATTCAAAAAGTTTACTAATTTTCAAATATTAAACATTTTAGCCCCAACAATTTTTAAATATTATGGGAACTCTTAACAATATTGGGATAAGCACATTATGACATCATACAACCTATAATCAAAGATGTAAGAAATGTGGAGCGGCTGAGATCTTGTTTAATTTTTATTTCGTGTTGAGTCTTGGTTGGAGACATGGAGATGGATGTTGATTGTGGTTTCTTGAGGAGGATGAGACATAGGATAGACATGTTTGTTGTTGTTGTTAGATGTGAGGTGAAATGGTGGTTTGAGTCATCTTTGTGTTTCATCTTTATCTCCTTTTCAGTTTAAACCGAATAAAAGAAATGAATGAAAACCAAGTAGTATAGATTTGTACATTTGTGGTGTGTACATTGTGCTTAGTGATTTGTATTTATTAGTGAGGGGGTTTATTAATTGTAGGTAAGAAATAGTGTTTTAAGATGACAATTATTTGTGCTTAACATACTTGTAATTTATGTTTGGTGAGTTGTATTTGCTTAAAATTGCATTAATGGTGGTCTTAAAAATTAAATAAGAGAGAAGGCCATCCATGCATTATAAGTAATATAGATATAGATAACACTACTCTTTAAAAAAATCGGTTGGGCATGCAAATTTGTGGTCGACGACCGATATCAACATCGGTCATCTCGAGTGTGGATGTCTGGTCATCATATCGGTCGAGGGTTGTTTTTTTGGGTATCGGTTGAAATTACAACCGATATTCAATGCTCCTATTCTCCCATTTTGCCAAATTTGACCGTTGCCATATTAAAAAAAAAAAAAAAAAAAAAAAACCCTTTAACTTTTCATATAAATACTAACTCAAACACATTTCTAAAACACACAATTTCAATTAACAGTTCTATCCCAATACCTTCAAACACATTCTTTAATATGTCGTTCGAGCTTTTATTTGGTTCTTTTTCGTCTTCCGACGATGAGGAAGTTTTTAGTGAGTTTGTGGAGTTTGCGGATTTTGCTTGGAAGGCTTACAAAGCATCACAGCCAAAAGTTCGACGAAGGTACATACGTAGGGATCATGAGGGTGCTCATAATCATTTAGTGGCGGCATACTTCTCCTAAAACCCGCAGTTCGACACAAGAACATTCCGTCGGCAGTTCCGAATGAGCCGAGAACTATTCACAGATATTGTTCGAGAGGTAACCGATCATTCTTCTTTTTTTCAACAAACTCTTGATGCTAGGGGCATACATGGTATTAGCCCATTGGTCAAGTGTACAGCGGCCATTCGTCAATTGGGATACGCGACCGTTCCTGATTCTCTTGACGAGAATCTGGCAATGGCTGCAACAACATCCCGTGATTGTCTCCGTAAGTTTTGCAAGGTTATCATAGAGTTATATGGTGCTGAGTACTTGCGAAAGCCCACGTATTCTGACCTTGAAAGATTATATGCTCATCACGAGCATAAGCATGGCTTTCCTGGGATGATGGAAAACATTGATTGTACAAGTTGGGAGTGGAAGAATTGCCTAAATAGTGCGAGAGCTTAATATGCTAGGGGTGATCACGGGCCACATCCATTCATTTTATTGGAAGCGGTCGCTTCCCAAAATTTATGGATTTGACATGCGTACTTTGGTGTCTCCGGATGAATAACGACGTAAACGTTTTACGTCGTTCCCCTGTTTTCAATGATATCAAATCTGGGAGAGCACCAGACCTTGAATTCGAGGCTAACGATGTGGCTTATAAAAGGGGATATTATCTTACTGACGAGATATATCCACAATGGTCCGTTCTTATGAAGTCCATTTCAAATCCTCCCACATGTGATAAAAAAGAATATTGTACAAGAGGAAACACGAAGCAGAAAGAAAAGATGTGGAACGTGCTTTTGGTGTATTGAAGAAGAAGTGGAAAATGCTTAAAGTTCCTACTCGAGGGTTGTATAAAAAGGATATCCAAGATATTATGTATACATGTATCATATTATATAATATGATCATTCGACACAAGCAGCGAGCAATATGTCCTACATGGTTCGAAAATGAGGGACACCAAGATCATGATCCCTTAAGATCGCATGAAGAATCGTTAATAGTTACTCAGGAGCTAATGGACGCATCAACTCATCAACACTTAAAATCTGATTTGATCGAATACATTTGGAGAAATCGTCGAAATCATGTCAATGAAGAGAATAAATTCGATAGTGACGATGACGATGAGGAAGACGATGAAGATTTTTTTTAATGTTTTTAACGTTATTCGAATAATTTACGTAATTTTTTAATGTTTATTTGAATTTCGTACTGTAATGTTTTTAATTTAATTGAATTTAAATTTGTTGTTTAAAATATCTGAATTTAAAAAAAAAAAAAAAAAAAAAAAAAAAAAAATCGGCTTTCGACTGTGATATCTTGATCGTGTCTGATCGCCGAAAAGAAAAAGGTGATGTGACACTTGATGACCTGAGCCACGAGTGTACCCGGCCTAACATTATTTTCAACTTTATTCTACGCTTTACTTTAATTATATCTTACATAGAAAACACTTTCATAACACAAACAAAAAACTGCCTACGACTACTACTAACCGCTGGCTCCGCCACATACTCAAAAACACATAATTTAAAAAAGAGTAAATTACACCGTTCGTCCTTGTGGTTTGCGTTGACCCCAGGGTTTCGTCCTTTGACCAAAAAAGTTGCACCGTTCGTCCTTAAGTGTGAAACGTTATGCACCGTTCGTCCCTCCATCCAACTGGGCCCACCAACTCCCACTAACGTCCGTTAACTAAGATTTTTAAAGGGGTATATCCGTCATTTCCCTAGCAACTAGCATTTATTACCCCCTTCTACCACACACACACACATAAAACACACATCATCATCATCACCATTTCTCTCTCTTTCTCTTTAACCTGGCCGCCGACCACCTTAAACCACCACCACCACCACACCGCCGCCTACCACACTACACCACCCACCTCAAAACACTCCCCACTCTCCCCTTTTTCCGATCCACTAGGTCACGCGCCTAAAAACCCTCTCCCACCTCTTGGTATACACTCACGTGCCACCATCACCTCACCACAACGCCACCACCGGTTCTCTTTTTGTGTTATAAGCAAAGGTAGGTTAAAACCCACGACACCACAGTCACCATCTCATCACCACCATGTGCAGCCGCTGCCTTATTCGGCTGCGTTTTTTTTGTCCACCCAGATTCCGACCCACTTCTGTTAAGCACCAACACATTAATTGATTATTAATAAGTTGAGTGAAGATGATATGGTGAAAAGGGTGTTTGTTTTTAGTGATATGGAGTTTGATCAGGCATCGTCGGATCCATGGGAGACTGATTATGAGAGGGGTGGCTTTGCTTAGTGGGTTTTCGAAGGATTTGTTGACTTTGTTTCTTGAAGGAGGTGGTGTGATCAATCCTGAAGGAGGAGGTGGGAACAGGTTTCAAGATGCACTGTCGTGGTTGGGGGTCTATATATTGTATGTCAAAAAGACCTCTTGTTTGTTTACTCACGGAATGTATATTATGCCTCAGGTACAATGATAAAATATATAACCTTCTTCTGCACTTTAATAGTTTCCACTGTCAAAACATTGAAGAGGCGAGAAGAAAGGGACAACAACCCCATAAAAAGAGAAAGTTGTCATGAAAGACTTTATGATTTTTCATTCTTTGCTTACAACAATTACATGATAGACACGATACTTGAGTGGCTCACTATTCTGTTTGTTATATATAGATAATTTTGGGTCATTCTTGTACTTTGGCATGAGGATCTTTTTGTCACTCACCTGATATTATGTAAATGTAAATCGATGAGAATTATTTTGGTTACCTTATGTGTATCAATTGTTTAACAAAATTGAGTTGAAGTGCTCATCTTTTGTAAATGATTATTGTATGTTAGTTAATTAGTCAGAGCACTTTGAGGAAATAAGTTATCAGTTTAATCTCCACTTTAAACCAAATGTTACTGTAACATGCGATTATTGTTTATTTTTGTTTTGGTTTCGGATGAACACATGGTACTGGTTATGTGATTGGGGGTTTTGAAATAAAATGGTGATGTTGTAATTGTTGTTGTCGAGTGGAAAGACCTGAAGTGTAAGAACAGTGGTAATAAATGCTAGTTGCTAGGAAAATGACGGATATACCCATTTAAAAACCTTAGTTAACGAACGTTAGTGGGAGTTGGTGGGCCCAGTTGGATGGAGGGACGAACGGTGCATAACGTTTCACACTTAAGGACGGACGGTGCAACTTTTTTGGTCAAAGGACAAAACCCTGCGGTCAACGCAAACCACAAGGACGAACGGTGTAATTTACTCTTATAAAAAATAGAGTAAAATGCAGAAATCGTCCCTGTGGTTTGCCCAGATTGCAGATTTCGTCCCTACATTTTCGAAAGTGCAGGCGGCCTCCCTGGGGTTTACTGTTGGAGTTCATTTTCGTCCCTGGCCAAATTGAAATGACTAAAATACCCTCGTCTTCATCCCTTTAAATTTACAGGGACGAAATTTGCAATTTGAACAAACCACAAGGACCATTTATTTTTACCGAAAATAATTTTTTTTCGAAAATAATTTTTTTCCGAAAATAATTTTATCGGTTTTCATCCGTTTTTGTCCGTTTTTCGTACATTTTTTTAGATTATTGTCCGTTTTTTATCCGTTTTTCTTAAGTTTTGTCTATTTTTATTCGTTTTTGCCCGTTTTTGTCTGATTTTTTCCATTTTTGTCCGTGTTTCTTACATTTTGTCTATTTTTCTTACTTTTTTGTTTGTTTTTGTAATATTTCATCAGTTTGAAAAAAAATTCAAAAAGAAAAAATTTTAAAAAAATTTCCAAAAAAAAAATTAGAATTTTTTCTCAAATTTGGAAAAAGAAATTCCAAATTTGCGAAAAAATTCTAATTATTTTTTGGAATTTTTTTTTTCAAATTTTTTTAAAAGAAATTTCAAAATGATAAAATATTACAAAAACAAACAAAAACGTAAGAAAAATAGACAAAATATAAAAAACAAGGACAAAAATGGAAAAAAACCTGACAAAAACGGATAAAAACGGGCGAAAACGAATAAAAATAGACAAAACTTAAAAAAAACGGATAAAAAACGGACAATAATCTAAAAAAATGTACGAAAAACGGACAAAAACGGATGAAAACCTATAAAATTATTTTCGGAAAAAATTATTTTCGAAAAAAAATTATTTTCGGTAAAAATAAATGGTCCTTGTGGTTTGTTCAAATTGCAGATTTCGTCCCTGTAAATTTAAAGGGATGAAGACGAGGGTATTTTAGTCATTTCAATTTGGTCAGGGACGAAAATGAACTCCAACAGTAAACCCCAGGGAGGCCGCCTGCACTTTCGAAAATGTAAGGACGAAATCTGCAATCTGGGCAAACCACAGGGACGATTTCTGCATTTTACTCTAAAAAATATATAAAGTGAATAATTATTTAAGATATTACTCCGTATAAAATATAAAATTAATCTATATTTTTTGTGACCGACAGCAACAGCAAAAAAGTATATCGTAAACCAAAACTTCTATAAATAGTATGTCCACCCAACCAAAACATCAATTACCATCTTCCCAAACTCCTACAAAACTTTCCAAAAACAACCAACAAACAAACATGAGTTTCATGAGCAGCATCAAGTCGGCCGCCGCCTCCGCAATAACCGGAGGCGACGACGACAAGAAAAACACCGGCTCAGACCAGTCATCCAACAGTGACCTCATGTCAGACGCCAAACTGGTTGCTGAAGCAGCGCAGAACGCTACCAGCAACCAGTCTGACAAAATTGACAAACCCAAAGTTGCGGGCGCCGCCGCCGACTTACTTGACGCCGCCAAGACTTATGGCAAGTTTGATGAGACTCAAGGTGTGGGATCTTATTTGAAGAAAGCTGATGATTATTTGCATGAGTATGAAAAGTCAGGTTCGGCGGCGCCGCCGGCGGCTAAGGAAGAAGGTGCTCCTGTGGCGGCTAAGGAAGAAGGTGCTCCTGCGGCGGCGCCGGAAGAGAAGACAGAAGAGAAGAAGGAGGAGAAGAAAGAGGAGTTTGGGGCGGCTGATGCTTTGAAGGCGGCTGGAAGCTTTTTTAAGTAGATGTTAAGTTGTGGTTTATGTAAATTAAAGCGAGTGATTATGATTATGGTTATACTCGCATTATGACTTGTACTTTGTGCTTCAAGTGTTGTACCTTCTTGTGTGTATGTAATTTGTGTTGAGTTATATAAGGTGTGATTATTATCGACACTAGCGTAGTACCCGGGCAAATCAGCGGCTGTATTTAACATGTCAGTTTTTCTTGTACATTGATCTTTAAGCGGTATGCGATGAAAGTTAGTATTTGATGGTTTACCCGTTTAGTTCGAAAAAAGTAGATGCATATTTGAATTTCTGTAAAGTATATCAATACAAATATAAATATCCATACTTATACTCATTTGACATTTGTATAGCTTTAATGTTTATAATAAAAATTATAATTGTAAATTTGTATTATTGTAAGTTTGTAACATCCATTTTAATACTAAAATTTAATGTGTCATTAGTGTACATTATAATGCAATTATTATAGTGTAGAATTTAATTTTATGAATTACAGAGTACTAATTATAGTAAGATATGTAGGCTTAAAAAATTAAGAATTCTTTTTTTAGAAAGTCCTAAATACATTATAAGGTATTATAGATATATTGAGTAACCACTAATCAGTAATCACCTTGGTCCTTAAAGATCAATTAGCGAGGTTTTGGACCGATATAGTAGTTACTTTTTACTTATATTAGACAAATGCAAGGAATCTATAGCAGCATCAGTGTTGTCACGTTAGCTTTTTACTTGGCCACTATCTTATCATTTTTATCTCGTGATTTTTGTTATATTACAACCAATTATATTCTTGATGAATATACTCTATAAGACACAAATACCTTTTCGAAAAATAAAAAATGAGAGAACCAAATCACCAGATCAAGATGCAAAGGTGATGTCAACGACAATAACTATGCTAACACCAAGCCGCAACACCACTGTTGCGGATGTTCTAATGTAATAGAGTCGATCCATTAAGATATCAAGCACTGTTGTAAGATCACATACCATAACTAGCAAGTATTTTTTTTTTTTATTTATTTTTTTTTAAGACACTATTTCAGGAGCTGTGCAAGTTTTTTAAGGATTGTAGACTGATATCTAATCTTTTGTTAAATTTTGATGATTATTATTAAATAATTTAACAAATTTGTAGGATATGTAAGTGGTTAATTTGTATCCGTTGATATGATAACCAGAATAACTAACTTGTATATGTAAAGTTGTTTTCATATGAAAATGTATTTACCTAACCAACTTGTAACTGTCGGTTTTTAAATAGATACAGATTAAGAGTAAAGATCAAATAAGAAATAAAAGTAAAATGAGAAGGATGAGAAATAATCACAGCCGTACATTTCAGATGCACTTACAAAAAGAGATGCATCTTCTATTAAATTCTTCTTCTTCATTTGAAATGTGTGGCTGAAAACATTTCTCATTCTTCTTATTTTTATTTTTCTTTTTAGTGGATCCATTGATTAATTATAAATTGAGGTCATACTATACAAACAGATGTTAAATCGGGAGAATTTTGTACTTTTATTCTTTTTGTCTCTCATATTTTTTAGTACAACACAGTTTAATGATGGGCGGCAAATGAACGTTTAACAAATACAAAAGTTTTTGACGGTTGCTTCAAACACTTGGAGTTCTACAAATGATTTTGCTAAAAGTCTTTTCTTAAAGCTATTGCCACTTTGACACAATAAAACAAATCATTTGAATAACTTATTGAAATAATAAAAAGTCTTTCTTCAAATTGGCATTGGATGCAATTATAACTTTAGGATCTCTTTGGTTGGTTACTTGGTTATTAAGAACCTCTTAAATGCTAGCGTTATCCTTTTTTTTTTCATTACGCCATAGGCTAGGAATTTACTAAGAGTATCCACAATAGGCACATATCATCGTTCCATTAGTGTTGTCACGTTAGCTTTTTTACTCGCATGCTTTCCTTTTGTTATTTATACCAATTATGTTCTTGACGAATATACTCTAAAGACGCAAATACTTTTTCGAAAATAAAAAAATGAAAGAACCAAATCCGCAACACCACTTTTGTGGATGTTCTAATGTAATAGAGTTGACTGACATTACCTATGCTAACGCCGAGCCGCAACACCCTGTTGCGGATGCTTTATGTAATAGAGTTGATTCACCGTGATATGGAACATTGTTGTAAAATCACATACACAAACTAGCAAGTTTTTTGTTTTTTTTTTCTTTAGAAAACCTTTTTTCAAACATTCCACAATTTCACAAAAAGGTGTAGATTGTCGGGAACACATTGCCTTTTTCAAACATTCCACAATTTCACAAAAAGGTGTAGATTGTCGGGAACACATTGCCTTTTTCAAACATTAATGTATAATTTTTTGTGTGATTGTTAACGTTAACTGATATCTATCTTTTATAAATTTGTGATGATATGTAAAGTAACTTGTATCCATTGATAACCATAATAACTAACTTAAAGTTGTTTTCATATGAAAATGTGTTTACCTAATCAACTTGTAACTGTCGGTTTCAAATAGCTACAGGTTTATTATAAGGGGCAATTGCATATATATCCTTTCAAAAGCTTAAAATTACATATATATCCAGCACAAACTTGTAATTGCGTATATATCCTTGCTAAACCATAACAATATCATATATATATCCAAATAATTATTTTTTATATATTTTAAACTTCAAAATACATGATAATTTAACTTAAATATAAAATGTCTATTATACCCATCTTGTTATCATTTCTTGCAATTACAAATATATATTTTTGATACAATAATATGACATTTATCGACACAAAACAAAGTCAGTAAATTGACACAAAACTGACTCAACATCAGCCTCATTCGAAGCTTTTAAAATATGCAGAATCAAGTGAACCACTAACCACATAACATTTTACTAAGTAGCAAACAGATACTCGTAACTAACAATTAAACCAAGGCCACATAAAATATGTATAGCCTATGTTGTCATTATGTGATTAATATCCATAAAAACCCCAAATGGATTCTTTGAATTGAATCTTATTATTAAATCCATCACAACATGTTTTTCTTTCTTTTCGGTATATGTTTCCTCCAGCGTAGTAAACTTCACGTATCATCAATAGAACAATAAATGAAAACATTAATTAGGAAAATTAATACGAAAACAAATATAATATAACTGAGTCTAAGTTAGGGTTTATTGTTGTAGCAGTTGATGTGCGTTGACAGGGAAGAGTTGCAGATAATGATAGTGATTGGTAGTTTTAGATTTTAAAAGAGGGTAAAATCGACATTTAACATTCACAGTACATCTATCATGTATTTTGAGATTTAAAATATTTATAAAATAATTATTTTGATATATATGACAATATTTTTGTTTAAGAAGGATATATACGTAATTACGTGATTAAGTTGGATATATATGTAATTTTATGCTTTTGGAGGGATATATACGCAATTCCCCCTTATTATAAATTGGTCCCAAACTATAACTTTAGGATGTGTTTAGTTGGTTAGTAAAACGGATAACAGAAACAGGTTCAGGTTATTCGAGGAGGGCAAGCCATTATAATTTAGATGTACGCGACCTCATGTACACACCTAGTGAGGTTAAACATTCAACCTCTTGTTTAAAAGTCAAAGACCTTACCACTAGATCATTCGGCGAAGATTTTTGGTCGGTTATTAAGAACCTCTTAAATGCTAGCATTATCTCTTGTTTTCTTCGGGTTCATTACGCCACATAATTAATATCACGTCAACGTGTGTGATCCACAATATTGGGACGACTTGTTTTTTGGAAGCTTTGATTTGATATCAAACGTTTGCCTTATTAGCTTACGAAGTGTAGTTGTCACGAATAAAGTGTGACAATGATTAATTTGGCATGAATCAAGGATGATATCTTGACTGAAAGGGCATTGCTCACCGCCATATCATCTTGTCATTCTCTCAGCGCAAGCGTTTAATTTAATTTATTTTTTTTGAACGGCAACATTTATTAGAAACCACTAGCAAAGAGCTAGAGCAAAATTACAAGGAAATCAAATAAGGATGCTGAAGCCAACTATTCCAACTAAAAGTGCGATTACATCTAGCTCGACATCAAAAAAAAGAACGCGAAACAACTAAAAGTTTAATTTAATTTACCTGAATAAAAATTAAGTTCATTTTGAGAAATCGGTCTGAATTAATCTCAACTTTCGTCCACAAGTGTATGTGTCAACCACGAGTGTACGTGTGGACTCATGGTTTATTCGTCGATTTAAAACTTTTTGAGAAACCACAATATTTAAGTTTATTGAAATATGTACAATACCAAACACCTACAATTATAAAAGTTGCATTCTTCTTCTGTATACATTTTCAACAACCAAAAGAATATGTCAATTCGTATATAAGTAAATCTCATTCGATTCGTGTTGTATCTGATCGATACTGAATTTAGGTGACGGATATTTACTAATGTGATAGTTTTGAGCAATCGATAGACATAGAGTCTTGAATCAACAACATAAAAATGTCGGATTTGAGATTTTTCCAGTTGATTTAATCATTTTCGCCTTCTCTTTAACTCTCATTTCTTTGGTTTTCCGGTTTTCATCATTCTTTGATCTTGCTCCGTTAGAGATTTTCTCGATGGTCTCCCAATTTTCCTTGAATTTTTCCAATGCTCGAGCCCGTTTCCACTCTAGTCTACCCTGCACGTCTTAATGGTTATCTTTCAAGCACCGATTTAGTTCAAGAGTGACCGTTTTTTATCGAAATGAACTAGAAAACAGACCTCTTTTTTTACTAACTTTTTCTTCGCTCTCGACTTCTTTTTCGCCTCCCACTCGGATATTGTTGCTTTCTGTTTCTCGAACCTGATCAAACTCAAAACATGTAAACATTTACTGCCATAGATATGAGGTAATTTCAAGTTAAGTTGACTTCATAAAGGTCTACTTGATGGTTGAAACATTCATTTAGTGGTGCCCATGCTATGATATGATATATGAAATAAATTCGAAACCTTTCATATTGTCAAGAAGATAGCGTATAAATTTAATCTACCAAAAACAAATAAATAACGAAGATCGAGTCTGAAATCTGACTTAAACTCTTACTTCTAAATTATTTTAGTGTTTAGGTCATAAAATAACAACGAACTTTTTACAAAGTCTTGTTTTTGTACGTAAACTATAAAAAATATCATTAAATGTAATGACCTTTCATAAAGATGTTCTAATATGCACATTTTGATAAACTGACACGTGTCACTATGTTTATTGAAACACTTTATGAAAGTTCGTTGTATTTAATGATATCTTTTATAGTTCACGACTTCACGTACCAAAATGAAAACTTTGAAAAAAAAAAATCGTTATTGGTTTGTGACCTAAACCCTTAATTTTATCATCTACCTTAATTTTATCATCTACCCTTTATCAATTTAGAAAGGGTTTTGAATAAGTTTTACTATAAAAGTCTTAGGTCTTTAGCAAACAAGTGTAAGATCTTTGGAATAAATATAACTTGCATACAAACATCTTCCTCGTATAGTACATGTCGACACGCTTATGTTCTCCATTTTTACGATTAGGTGAAACGTACCGTTCTTTGATCTTTTCCATCTCGGTTTTTTCCCAAATATCTGCTTCTCCAAGTTTCCTTTCGGGTTCTTTTTGGCTAGTTTCTTCGTCCAATTGCTTATCTTCGACAGGTTCAAGCATTTCCTCAATTGACCCTGCTGAGCCAAAGCTTTTTCTAGATACCTTATCTTCGATTTCTGTTGTAACCTTAGCCGGGGTTGGACGGCTAGCTTCACCAGGGAGATCGCCAATACTTTCTGGTCTTGGCGATTCCTCTATAATTTCTAGATTTACCATAAAGTTAAACTTATAGTCAATATAACGAGTTTAAAAAAAAAAAAGTTAATTAAGTACCATAATGAGTAACATATATAGTATTTACCTGAAAAGGTTTTTCTAGATTTCGAACGAGGGACTTGTTGTATTTCTTCCTCTTTATTTTCAATAGAATTAACAGCATATGCAGCCGCTGCTACAGCGGTTCGGAACTCTTCACCTTCTGTTTTGTCATACTCGCGACTTGTGTCACGAGAAAGTTGTTTTCGTCCCCAATTTTTGCTTTTTTGGCGATCTAGAAATTGATAAAATCTGTCACTAGGGACCATTGGTAGCTAAAAGTGAATAAATGCTATCAAACATTTAATTTTGTAATGTTTCATTAGTATTTTAAAAGTGGACACTTATTTTGTAACCGAAGAAGTAATATCTTAACGTTCGAATAAAATTGTGTGACTTTTGTCGCTTTACCTTTGGAAGACCATGTTCTCCGAGATGAAATCTTACGGTCTCTAACTACACGTGTAGCTTGCGGTTTGTTTTCCTCCTCAGCACGAAAAATACTCTTGCTAGCAAAACCATAAATAGTTAGAATGCTACAAGAATGTTGCAATTTGGAACAGTAACAAATTTTACTAAGATAAGAGATAATGTCAAATAGCGTGCGATTTACATAGAGGTGGAAGGCAAACGAGCAACAAGCTCCTCGTAAGAATCAATAATTTTGTTTGAAAATCAAAACTCCTCGTAATTGCGAAGTACGTACATTATTCATTTTATATATTTTTGTAATAGCATTTACCTGAGCTGCTTGATGAAATTCTCCATTATTGAAAATGTTGTGGTGTATGGAATTCGAACAAAAAAGATGAAAGTTGAAGATTAATTAAAGGGAGAAGCAAGGTTTTGTATATGCTTTGCATTTGGTTCTTGATAATGTATTGTCAAAGTATTCCTTTCTTCAACTTGATAAATTTGCTTTCTGTGATAAAATGACATAGATGGAATTCATTGTAGTACTTTTCCATTCGGACCCACTCGACCAAAACAATAGGCCACAATGTTTTCCTACCAAATGTGTCTAGCTTCTTGTTTACCATTTCTCTGTTAGAGAGCAATGCGCGGTTTGTGTTATAGGTGGGTTATTTGGCCACGACAGCTTTTATCGTATAATAATTTTCTAACGCAGCCAAAAAAAAAAAAAAAAAAAAATTAGTCAATGATATTTTGGTAAAACACAAACTAAAAGCCCACTCACTCCACTTTTACACTAGTAGACCTATAACGCTTGAAGCCAGTGCAAGTAAAAGCCCGTTATAGGAGGATTTTGGCTATAACCAACTATAACTCATCACTAGGGGTGTTCATCGGTTCGGTTATCGGGTTATTCGGTTCGGTTAGTTCGGTTAATTTTTTTTTCTGAGTATAACCGAAAACCGAACCGAACCGAAATTAAATTTGATTCAACCGAACCGAAAACCGAACCGAATAACCGAAAACCGAACCCCTATAACCGAAAACCAAACCGAATAACCCGATTTACATAATTTTAATTATTTTTTATTTAATTATATATATTTTTAGCACAAAATATTTTTTTCAAGCTTAAATCATGTTATATTTATATTAAAAAAGAGTTTTAGTGATTTTTTTTCATATATATACATAGAAAAAATATATATTTTATATGAATTCGGTTTTCGGTTTTCATTGCCAAAACCATATCCAACCCGATAACCAAATAATTAGTTCGGTTCGGTTCGGTTTTGACCAATTCGGTTCGGTCACAAATTCGGTTAAGTTATTTTCGGTTCGGCTCGGTTTCGGTTTTCGGTTACTGTGGATATTACCCAATCCGTGAACACCCCTACTCATCACACACATGGCTCTTATGGATTAACAAGAGGTTAAGCAAGAATCCTTTTGAAACATCCCGTAATTCCGGACCAGTAAACCCCTAAATTACCATGTCTCAACGAAGCCTCAGGCCTTATAAAATTTCTTAATTCTTAAAGCAACTCATCCGTTGAGAACTTTTAAGAGTTTTGGGTCTACTAATGCCTAGTGATTCATGGTTTTCATGTATAGAACAATTCATAAAATTTCAAACAATCCTTCAATAATAATGCGACTTGTAAAACTATCATGCAATTTATTCAAATATCACATAAATGCTATTTAGCTATCACGTATTCTCATTCAATTAAACATATCAACCATTTAATATAAATCGACGATTCAACGTATAACATGATACAACATATACCAATGACTCACTCATATTCATGTTCGGTTCAACGGCTCCACTGCTTCAACATATACCCATCCGGTTCAACGGTTCAAACGATTCAACATATACCCGTTTAGTTCAACGGTGTCAACGATTCATATTTTTGTTCGGATCAAAGGTTCCAACAATGTAAAGGTAGAATGGTCTTAAGTTTAGTAATAGATAAGATTGGCTATTTGTGATATTTAAAGTAGGGTGAAAGCTAAAGATACGCAACATATTTTAAAAGTTCGCCCAAGAACTCGCCCCATACTCGCCTATAATCTTGCACAACATTCTTCATTCGCCCAGGTCTCGCCCAACACTCTTTCGCGTTTAAATGTCGCCTGAAATTAGTTTGGAGACACGTGTATGGTGAAAAGTTATCTACTAATGAATCTAACGGATAATATTTAAAAGTTCGTTTTGGAAAAAAGTTAGTGCGAAGTCGGAATTGGTAAACTACTACTAGAAACAGTTCATAAAAAAAAAAAAAAAAAAAAAAAAAAATCTTTAAAACATGTATTTTGGGTATGTATGTCATTTTTATGTTTAGATTGATTATATATGAAATTATCCCATTTGCTTTTACAACAGTTTAAAAAAAAGCACTTACAATGGTAACACAAGTTAAACTTTAACACTGTGCCACATCAGCTTTAACATTTCACCTTAAAACTCACCAAAAACACCCACAATCATAACATCCCAAGTTAAGGTTTAACATTTGATATTTTCAAATTCAACCCCTAAACTAAAACAAACACTTCATTTATTAAAAAAACATATCACATTAAACATTAAAACACAAAGTACATTAAACATTAAACACGAATTACATTAAACATTAAAACTACAACAAGATTGAGTAAAAATAAAACTACTAAAACTTAAGAATACGAATCATTTGAGTTCCAACCATCGTCACTTGAAGAGGAATCAAACTTGCCATTAAAGAGCTTTGTCTCAATGATGTCAAAGTAGTTATCTCGAAGATATTGAGCTTCCCTTGCTTCTTGTTCACGACGAGCAGCTTCCTCGCGTGCCTGCTCTTCCATAATCTCTCTATAGTTTTCTTCGTCATGTTCAAGTTGACGAAGGGAAGCCTCACTTAACCCAAATGGATTGTTTTCAACATCCACCTGTGGACGGTTAGCAGCTTGATTGTTAACAATTGGATTGTTCACAGGTGGAGTGTTAACAATTAGATTGTTAACAGGTGGAGAGTTTAAAAATACATTTCCAGTTGGAAAACCGGAAAGACATTTTCAGGTGGTGTTGAGTAAACTTCAAATTCTTCTGGAGTTGGAAAGCTAGTTTCCGGCAACTGAGTTGGAGTTGGAAAGCTAGTTTCTGGCAACTGTTGTGGACTTGGGAATTGCTGAGAAAAATCTTTGCGAGACATTTTTGTGTGTGTGAGTTGTGTGTGTAACTTGTGTGTATAAGTTGTGTGTTCTAAACAACTCTGGTAGAGTTGTATATATAGGCATAGTTGATTTTGAATTTGAATAAATCCCGCTCATATTTAATTTTTAAATTTCAAATTTGAATTTGAATTTATCCCGCTCATAATTAACCAGTATAATTTAAATTTGAATTTGAATAGGTTGAGGGGGTATAAGTGAAAAATTATTTGAAATGATGTAGGGGGTGAAATGATTTTTTTCCCCTACCCTTAACGCCCGTTACCTTGGTAACATAGGGCCTTTAACGTGCAAATTACATGGCATGTGTTGTGGGTAACGCCGGGAGGCGTTGAACGTTGCGAGTGCTCAAAGAGGGGTCAAAGGGTGTTTGGATATAGAGATGTTAAGGCAAAATAGAACCAACTGTTTTGCCTTGCAGAGTTGCAGGCTATATTTAACCAAACTCTAAATAAAAATTTACAATAAAAAAAGAGTTCTCACATTATAATTTAATATACATTTAGTTTAAAGGAAACAAAATCCAAGTAAAAAGATAAATCTGAATTTTGACTTTTTGTGAAAAAGATTCAGCCTATTTTGGAATAAAGTGATTAGCCAAACCATTCCCTAGCTTTTTGGATTAGAGAATAATGTAATACTAGTAATATACATGTGATTGCCGAACGTAGGTCATGGTTGCTGATGTGATATCTCTAATGGACCATTTCAGTTTGTACAGGTAAGGTGGGAGATTAGGGGTGAATTAAGCAATGGTCAAAACAATCCAAGCTGAAACGAGTTACAGTACGATTTAGCACGGGTTGGCCCACAATGTATTGGATACAAATATATTAGTTACCTTTTGATCTAGCACACAAACTGGAGGTGGTGGGAGCGGTGAAGGAGGGTCAGGTGGCGGTGGTGAGTAGGAAAAGGTCAAGGTGGGAGATCGGGAGGATAAGGTGACGGTGGTGGTGTTATGCCAACGTGCCCGATAAACGCGTGGAAGCTAAGGGCTTGTGTTAAGTCAAAACGGGTAAAAAAACCTTACCCATTCAACAAACGACAAACTGCTTGCAAGAACATGAACATAACTTCATTTTTTTTAATGAATGATGATTTAAATATGTCAAAATGCATATGCAAGTGCAAAGTGTAATGCTTTAAGAACTTGCATCACTCTATTTCCCAAAATTGATGCAAGGTAAAAGGGTCGAACGTGAACTGCAATAGCACACTACGCCTTCGAGAAGAAAAGTATAAAAAGATTTGAAAAGAACAACCAAAACCGAACAAAACACATTCTGTTAGTAACTGTAAGGTTAGTCCCAATCGTGCTTTGGAAATCGGTTGGGCATAAAAAAAAATGACCCACGACCGATGTGAACATCGGGCATGAGGGATGTGGAGATTGGTTGGAACATCGGTCGAAGGGTTTTTTTTGGGACATCGGGCTAAAAAACGACCGACCTTTAATACCACTCTTTCCAAGCAATTTTGCCCGTTTGGGTTAAAAAAAAAAAAAAAAAAAAAAAAAAAAAAAGTTGACCGTTTGGTCATTGAAACTAAAAAAAAAAAAAACTTTTTTTTTAAACTATTTTACCACTCTATAAATATCAACTTCACCTCAAACACAATTCATCACTCACCATTTTCTCATCTATATTCATTTCAATCTAATTCTCATCCAAGTTCAAAATGTCAAAGGAAAATACCCCAGCATCAAAAAACCAACGATCCCGACTACCACAAAATCAACCGAATATGAATTTCTCGCTGGAAAACAACTTCGAGTTAACCGGCATAATACCACAACAAAACCGGCCTATTCGCTTTCATCCACAAAGTTTTGAATATCAATCACAACTAGCCCAACCAAATCAAAACCATAACCCATTTTACATTAACCGTCCTTTTGTCCCACCGCAACGTCCTTACACAGATTACCGGCAAGAACCTAGTAGGTCGTCGTACCATCCAAACATGGACTTCATTTATCCTTCTCAACCGTATCAACCTTATTCCCCGATTCGAAGTACTAATCTTGACATGAATTTGGAAGATTATATGACGGAGTATCCGACACAAAACTACCAAAGTCAAGATGCTTCGATGGGCCAAGGTTCGGGTCACGGTTCGTACCATGATTCCATTCCCGTTGAAGATTCTGATGATGAAAAAACCGCTTCCGCTGAAGAAATATCCCCCATCGAACCAAAGCAGCCATCAAGGAGTGCTTTAAAGGCCAAGGACAAAGGCAAGAAGCCCGAAACAAGTAAGGGGAAAGCCAAGAAGTCCGTTGAGCCATGGACAAAGACGGAAGAGGTCGCGCTTTGTAAAGCTTGGGTTTATATGTCGAAAAACTCGGCGAGAGGAAACGCCCTGAACCGCTTCAAGTTTTGGGAGTTAGTGATAGACTACTTTAAAAAAGAAACTGGCTCAGACCGAACCTATGACTCCATCACTACCAAATGGAAGAGTAGGATTTGTAATAGGGTTGGTAATTATTGTGCTATCATGGAGAATATCAAGAATAACCATGGAAGTGGTGAGAATGATATAGACGACACTTCAAAAGCTCTTAAAGAATACCGTATGACGTACGGTCATGATTTCACTTTGGAGGAGTGTTGGGAGGTTTTAAAGGGTCATGCTGTTTGGAAGGACACTGAGATGTCGGCTTTCCAAATGAATAGTCAGAAGAAAACAAAGGGTTCTACCACTACCTCTGGTTCAACCCAAGCTCGTGATCCTTTCGATGTCCAAGATGTTGATGATTCTGATGAGCAAGGGACTTGAGAATCACAACCGACTGGTCGTGACAAAGCAAGGAAGAAACCATCCTCCTCCTCTCGTGATGATGATGGACCATCAGAATCATTTGTAAAATCGTTGGCCAAAACTTTCTTCAAGACCAAGAAGCCGTCAAAAGGGGAGAAAGGTAAGAATAAGAAGGTTTAGAAGATGCTTGGATACGGTTGAGGGAAAAAAAGCTGGAGATGAAAAAAGAGAAACTTGAGCTCATGAGGCTATCAAAACGGGAGACCGACATAATCTTCTACAACACCCCAATCGACCTAACTTTGATCAGACGACAACTAGAAGAATTGATGAAAGTCAAGGCAACAATCAAGGCACGCTACGATTTAGATTATTTGTTTAAGTATTGTTATGTTTATTTTAATTTCGCATTGTAATGTTTTTTTTTAATTTCGTATTGCAATGTTTTTTTTTTTAATTTCGTATTGTAATGTTTTTTTTTTTTTTTTTTTTTTTTTTTTTTTTAATTTTAATGAATTTAAATTTAATGTTTAAAATGTTTGAATTAAATAATAATAATAATAATAATAATAATAATAATAAAAACTTGGGTCATCGACTGTGGCATCCTGGTCATATCTGGTCGCCTGAGAGAGAAAGCTGATGTGGCACCTGGTGACCTGGGTCATCTCCGGTCACGATTGTGACTAGCCTAACATAATTAATGTACGAAAGTATCTACAACAACAAGTAAATAGAAGAACTTTTATTCAAACCTAAGCCTCAATAGTCGGCTTAGATTATATCAACAATAGTATCCAAAATGTTACAAGATTAGATTAATGTCAATGAGACAATAATCATACAAATACAAAGAAGAAACAAGATCAGTGAAATGATCTAAGAGAAGAGAAGAATGTGTGAGAAATGACTGCACACACAAGTGTGTATAACCCCTAGATTAAGGGACTTATTAAATAGGAGATTAAGTTACACAAAGACCCCTCTAACGGCTATAAAAGACTCATCAGCAGAAATGAGAATAGCTTCAGCAGAAACGAGCATATTGGAACTTTAAACCTTTTATTCTTTGTCCATGATTAACCCCTGTAATAACCCTGCACTGAACATAACTTGAAAGCCATTAGCAATTGATAGAATGACATGTTTGCCACAGATTAATACCCCAAAATTTAACATTCCCCCTTAATCTGATGAGCAAACATATCAAACAATATCAATTTTTCACACAAGAATTTATGCTGATAAACAGGGAGGTTTTTAGTAAGTATGTCTGCAGTTTGGTTTGAAGAGCCAATCTTTTTTGCACTTATAACCCCTCTTGCAATTTTTTCCCTGGTGAAGTGGACATCAATTTCAAAGTGTTTTGATCTTTCATGGAAAACAGGATTGACAGCAAGTTGTAAAGCAGATTTGTTATCACAAAAAAGATTAACAGGAAGATTGATATCAACTTTTAGATCCTTTAAGATTTTTTGAATCCAAATGATTTCACAAGCAGCAGTAGACATAGATCTATACTCTGCTTCTGTGGAAGATTTTGAAAGAGTGTTTTGTTTTTTACTTTTCCATGAGATCAAACAATCATTAAAGAAAACACAATAACCTGTGACAGATTTTCTGGTTTTCTTGCATTTGGCCCAATCTGCATCACTATATCCTTCAAGATGATTTTCAGAGCTGCTGAAATTGTACCTTAGACCTTTTCCTAGAGCTCCTTTTAGATATCTCAGAACATTGAGGGCACATTCTAGATGAGATTTTAATGAAGAATGCATATATTGTGCCAGACAATGAACTGAGTATGAGATGTCAGGTCTTGTATGGGTGAGATAGATAAGTTTCCCAAGTAACTTCTGATAACCAGTGATGTTGACAAGAAGGGGATCATCAGCAGTGGGAATGTATGGAAGGACAGAGTTGGGTTCCATAGGAGTAGACACAGGTTTGCACCCAAGAAGACCAAATTCTTTGAGGAGTTCAAGACAATATTTTCTTTGGGAGAGACAAATGTCATTCCCAGTTTTTAAGACCTCAATACCAAGAAAGTATTTTAAGTTCCCCAAGTCTTTGATATGAAATTTTGATTTTAGAAATTCTTTGAATAGGTTTATCTCATCAATACTGTTTCCAGTGAGGACTATATCATCCACATAAACAAGCAGAGCAATAAACTTGTTATTCTCTGTTTTGGTGAATAAGGAATGATCATTGACAGATTGAACAAAATTATTTTCCTTTAAAACACTGACAAGTTTTTCATTCCATTTCCTGGGAGCTTGTTTTAGGCCGTATAGGGACTTGACAAGTTTGCAAACTTTATTTTTATTGTTCTCATTACAGAACCCCTTAGGGATGGTCATATAGATATCTTCATCAAGATCTCCATACAAGAAAGCATTGTTAACATCAAGTTGGAAAAGAGGCCATTTGTTTTTCACAGCTAAAGCAATAAGACATCTAACAGTAGACATTTTCACAACAGGAGAAAAGGTTTCATCATAGTCTATTCCTTCCCTTTGATTATAACATTTAACAACTAATCTAGCCTTGTATCTATCAACTTCACCATTGGCTTTATATTTGATTTTAAAGATCCATTTGTAACCAATGGGAGTTCTATTAGGTGGGAGATCAGTTATATCCCAAGCATGATTTTCATTTAAGGCCTCAATTTCAGAGTTCATAGCATCAACCCAATTACTATCAAGGATAGCTTCTTCATAGCAGGTAGGTTCAATACTTTTATTAAGACTAGAAGCAAAGCAGTAATTATCTTTGTTTAAATTAGAATAATTAACAACCTTTTCAACACCATATTTGACTTTCCCTTCTATAATAAAGTCATTAAGATTACTGGGCAACTTAGAAACTCTGGTTGACCTTCTAACAGTAGTGGCTGGCAAGCCTCTTTCTTGTTCAGCAGAATCAGGTGATGTATCAGCAGAATCAGAAGATGCATCAGCAGGATGTGATTCATGTGATATGGTGCCCTCAGGGTGTGTATTATCATCTATAGATGTTGCAACCGGTTCATCAATCCTAGTAGGATGACTTACCACAGTGCCATCATCATAGGATGTCACTCTCCCTTCATCATTGGGACTTATTTGTGAGTCAAAGAAATTTTTGTGATTTAAATCTTTAGGCACATAAGTTTCAACAAAAGGTTTTGACAAAGAATTCTTCATTTTGAAGGGAAAAACAGTTTCATAAAATTTGACATCTCTGGAATAAAAAATATTTTTTGTTTCTAAGCTCAAGAGTTTGTAACCTTTTTTCTCATTTGAATAGCCAATAAAGACACTTTTTCCAGACCTACTACCAAATTTATCAGAGATGTTGAGAATGGTGGCATAGCATAAGCAACCAAAGACTCTAAGGAGAGAGAGTGAAGGGTCATGCCCATACACAAGAAAGAAGGGAGACTTGCCAGACAACACAGAAGAGGGTAACCTGTTTATGACATAAGCAGCAGTTAGAACACATTCAGGCCAAAGATATAGAGGTAATTCCCCCTGAAACATAAGGGATCTAGCCACATTAAGGAGATGCCTATGTTTCCTTTCTGCAATACCATTTTGTTGAGGTGTATAAACACAAGAGGTTTGATGTAAAATTCCCTTTTCATGAAAGAAGTGTTGAAGTTTGTTATTGAAAAATTCTGTCCCATTATCACTTCTGAATATCTTAACATTGTGTTCAAATTGATTTGATAGCATATGAGTAAAGTTAACAATGGAAACATAAACATCATCCTTTCCCTTAAGCATATAAACCCAGACTGCCCTAGAATAGTCATCAACAATGGTCAAAAAATATTTGTAACCATCTCTGCTAGTGACTTTATATGGTCCCCATACATCTAGATGAACAAGTTGACCAATTTTAGTTGATTTATGTTCACTTAAAGGAAATGGTTCCCTGGTTTGTTTAGCTTTATTGCAAGTATCACAAAGATGGTCAGATTCAGAGGTTCCATCAAGATTAAGTTTGGACTTAAGTATATGTAGGACTTGGTCAGAGGGATGACCAAGTCTTTGATGCTAGAGATTTCTAGAAACATGACAAACAGAAATGCAGTTATTAGAAGCAATCTTACATGTGGAATCAATATCAAACATATATAACCCATTGTATTGTTTACCAATCCCCACAATCCTTTTTTGATGTAAATCTTGTATATAGCAATTAGATTCATTAAAGCCAACAAACATTTTATTGTCTCTAGCAATCTTATGAACAGACAGCAGACTGACATTGTACTCAGGAACAACCAGAACATCAAAAAGAGTTAGCTCATTATTGACCTTTAAATCACCAATTTTAGTAATTAAGGCCTGAGTACCATTGGGATGACCAACGGTTAGACCAAGATTTGAAATGTCAACAACATTAATTAAAATTTTTGCAGAAACAGTCATATGCTGATTTGCACCAGAGTCAACAATCCAACCAAGACTTATGTTTCCAGATAAGGTTTTAGTGTTGTTGTTAAAAAATTTATCAAAGTTTATGTTAAACTTGACACTACCATTAAAGAAGGTTCCTGAAAATTTTTTACCTGCTACGTTGGCATTGGCAGAAGACACATTGTTGTCATTAAGCAGACTCATAAGTCTAGAGAGCTGTTCATTAGACAAAGAGACAGGAGAGTTGCTAGCTCCATTATTAGTGGAAAGATTAGTGTCAGCAGAAACATTGTTACTGCTTAAGGGTTTGGAATTAAAATTCCTTTTAACATATCCAGCAGGATAACCAACCAGATCATAACATCTATCAACAGTGTGACTAGGTTTTTTGCAGTTAGTACATTTGAGATTCATGTTTGGTCCTCTGTTGTTTGAGCTGTTACCAGCATTAAAACCAGAAATTTTAAAATTGTTGTTGTTAAATCCTTTTTTATTATCAAAAAACAGAAGAACTTTTATTCAAACCTAAGCCTCAATAGTCGGCTTAGATTATATCAACAATAGTATCCAAAATGTTACAAGATTAGATTAATGTCAATGAGACAATAATCATACAAATACAAAGAATAAACAAGATCAGTGAAATGATCTAAGAGAAGAGAAGAATGTGTGAGAAATGACTGCACACACAAGTGTGTATAACCCTAGATTAAGGGACTTATTAAATAGGAGATTAAGTTACACAAAGACCCCTCTAACGGCTATAAAAGACTCATCAGCAGAAATGAGAATAGCTTCAGCAGAAACGAGCATCTTGGAACTTTAAACCTTTTATTCTTTGTCCATGATTAACCCCTGTAATAACCCTGCACTGAACATAACTTGAAAGCCATTAGCAATTGATAGAATGACATGTTTGCCACAGATTAATACCCCAAAATTTAACAATTAATAAGACCTAAAAATATAAATATTAGATGTACTTTGGAAAAATCACATAATCTAGTTTTTAAAATTATCATAACTAGATTAAGCAATACATAAATCCATATGATTTAAGAAACTCAAAATTCCTTCACTTGTGAACCGTAATCAACTGTGGCTGAACCGTAAGCAGCTCATCGGGACCTACATTTATACCCAATAAGACATCACTATGACAAATATGTCTTATTAATCATACACATTGATGTAGAAATCACTACAAGATTCGTCGCTTTCGCAGGCGACATTTCAGGGCTTTCTCCGGGGACATCTCCCCGGCAAAAGGTTTTATCGGGGACATGTCCCCGGCAAAAGATCCCCGGCAATACCTGCTCGGGAATTCTTTTGCCGGGGACTATGCACCACGTTTACCGGTGACATGTGGGTCCTGCAGCCGATTGTCTCCGGTCAAACATGTCCGACGTGGCACGTGTTTTTTCCGGGGACAAGTCCACGGAGAAAGTGTTTTGGGACTTCAGTTTAAGTCCCTAATTACGTAATTAGTCCACGTTTTGCAGGGAACATGTCCCCGGAGAAGAGTATAACATTGTTTATGTAAACTCTTTCTCCGGGGACATGTCACCGGGTAAAGTGGTAAATTAAAAAATTCTTGTAACACTTCACCGGGGACTTGTCCCCGGCAAAACATGCTGACCCACTCTGCAGAATATTGCTGCAAAATGGGTAATTTCCATATTTTTTCCGGAAATTTTCCGGAAAAAATCTACAACCTGTTATCATAATATGCCAATCCACAACCTGTTTTACCAATGTCACAACCTATTTTAATATGCCAATCATAACACAAATTCGCTAAACATAATATCATATATACAACATAGTTATCCTTTTCCAAAATTGCCAAAACGCTTCCTAAACCGTTAACGCATGATCATCTACAAACTACCTATCTGCAAATGGTCCAAAAGTATAACAGTATATATCAACAAGATAATTATAATAAATCAATAAATAAATAAACAAACAAATAAACACATTTAACCACTCGATAACAATTTCATTCAAATAATCTGCAGAGTTCTACAAATTACAATTAGAGATTAATCTTCCACTTCATGAACATAAAATTCAACATTATTAGTACTATCATCTTCATCATCTTCATTCTCGTGGCCATCATCATCATCAGATGCTAAATCATGAGGAACGTGATCATCAAAATCAATATCATCTTCGTCTTCCACAATAGTGATAATTGGTGGTGGTGCCTCAACTTCCGCTGGTTGAACATCTATATTTATAATGTTATAATCCAACTGATCCAACTCCGCAGAGAGTGTGATATGTGATGAGTTGTTGTCATGTACAACATCCTGGTTGTCTTCTACCACAATGATATCCGGGTTCCAAATCTTTCGATGATAAGAATCTTGGACGGCCTTCCAATTACCACGTTTACCCGAGAAATAAAGGTAAAAGACTTGTGTTGCTTGCGTTGCAAGAATGAATGGTTCGTTTTGAAACGATACACGATCGGTCATAATTTGCGTAATGTTGTTTCTATAGGTACATCGTTTTAGGCGATTAGTGTTATTAGTGTCGAACCATTTGACTTTGAACAACACAACATTGAATGAAATATATGAAAACTCGAGAATCTCTTCAAGCTGGCCATAATGCATTCCTCCATCAGGGTTAGGAGTTGAAATTCCGCTGTTTTGAGTTGAACGACGTAAATCACGGTCGTGTACTGTAAACTTCACACCGTTGACTACGCAAGAGTTGACTGAGACTGCAGTACATGATGGTCCACAAGCCAAAGCGAATAACTCGTCAGTACAAATTAGGTCCTTCTGTACTTTTAATTCATGAATCTATGAAAAATTTAAGAATAGATAGATCAGTAATAGTCGTTATTTATACAGGGTAATACATACAATAAGACTACCTTCATCTCAAACCAACGAGGAAACCCTTCTTCCAAGTCTCTGCCAGGAAATGCCCTGTAAATGTTCATGATATTAGAATAAGTCGTCGAATAACAAATTACATGAAACAAATTTTGAAATAAAACGCGTACCTCTTGTACGCGTTCATGTACGGGTCGATTTCATGACTGTTGTGTAGTACGTACCATACTACTTGCTTCATTGTGTCTGCTTTAAACCGAACTAATGATTGTTTACCATTCTTTTTGCAGACTGATCGAAATACCTCAAATCGACTAGTTGGCCTTGGACCGTCCTCATTCCGGTCAGGACGACTAAATCTCGTCTCAACACCCCGAAAATAATGCGAACAGAAAGTTAATGCTTCATCAGCAATATAACCCTCCGCTATTGAACCTTCAGGCTTGGCTTTATTTCTGACATAATTTTTGAGCTTTTTCATGTATCTTTCAAATGGATACATCCACCTCATGTAAACAGGACCGCCTTGAATAGCCTCTTCCGGTAGATGAATAACCAAGTGAATCATAATGTCAAAAAAAGCTGGAGGATATATTTGCTCGAAACTGCACAAAATATTGATCAGTTGATCTCTAGCTTTCAACATGTCATTCACCATCAAAGTTCGAGCGCATATTTGTTTGAAGAATGAACAAAGCTCGATTATTGGTGTTGTGGTGGTTTGGTCCTTCAAGTAATTTTGAAGTCCAGCAGGAAGCAACCGTTGCATCATTATGTGACAGTCATGAGCCTTCAAGCCTGTTATGTTGCAATCATTGTCGGTCACTTTATGCTTGAAGTTAGATCCAAACCCATCAGGTAGTTTAACACATTTGATGAATTAAGAAAAAAAATCAGGATATTAGAATAAGTTGTCGAAATGAATACGCGAATTAATTCGAACAAAGAAATTTTCAAATAAAACGCGTACCTTTAATGAATTGACAAAAAAGTTTTCTTTCTTCGGTTGTGAAAGAGTACGTAGGATGAGGCTTAGAGCACTTCCCGTTTCCTTTGTTGACGAGCCACAAGTCATTACGAATATTCAAATTTTGTAAGTCTTGTCTTGCCTTGTTGGTGTCTTTTGATTTGTCATTCATTAACAAAGTACCCAACACACTCTCACACACATTTTTTTCGATATGCATGACATCTAAATTGTGTTTTAGTGTAAGAAAAGACCAATACTTTAGCTCGTAGAAAACAGATTTTTTTGTCCAATTCAATTCGCTATCTTGATCACGTTTTATTTTCGCACCCCCGTATCTTGGATGTTTCCCCGGGACACGTTTAGGCAATCTTCTTAGTTGATCCAAGATGTCATCACTGGTAAATTTTCTAGGAGGGTCTGTATTATCTACATCTGTATAGAATGCCCTTCTGTTCTTCCGCCATTTATTGGTCATGCTTAGGAATCTTCTGTGACCAACATAAGCGGTTTTATTTAACACGCGCATAGCTGGAGTGTCTTCATTACATGTCGGACATGCCATGTAACCTTGCCCACTCGACCCAGACAAACTACTTCGAGCGGGAAAGTCATTGATAGTCCATAAAACCGCTGCTTTCATACAGAATTCGGTGCCTATAATAGCATCCTTAGTCCTGACTCCATCTTTCCATAAAGTATTTAGGTCATCAATCAAAGGCCTCAGGTAAATATCAATATCCTTCCCTGGTGATTTGGGGCCCGGAATTAACAATGTCAACACAAGAGAAGTCTCTCTTATACATATCCAGGGAGGCGTATTGTATGTGGTTAATATGACCGGCCACATGCTGTATAACTGACTAAGGCTGCCGTACGGATTGAAACCATCAGCAGCCAACCCTAACCGGACGTTTCTTTTTTCTTTAGCAAATTCCTTCGAATACTTGATGTCAAATTTCTTCCATGCTTCACCATCAACCGGGTGTTGTATCTTACCGTTCTCCATAGACTGCCCAGACGCATGCCAAGTCATATGTTTTGCAGTGTCTTTAGACTTGTACAAACGTTGTAGTCTAGGAATGATAGGAAAGTAACGCAACACCTTCTTAGGAACTTTCTTCCCCAGTGTGTTCTTTTCTTTCCATCTACTAGCGCCGCAGATAGGACAAGTCTGCAAATCTTCGTTACCCGCCCCCCGATATAAAAAGCAATCATTTACACAAGCATGTATCGATTCATATCCTAACCCGATAGTTTTAAATGTCTTCTTTATTTAATAGTATGATGATGGCATCTTGTATCCTAGAACGGGCGGGAAAACTTCCTTGAATAAAGTTAGGCACTCATTAAATGTGGTGTCACTCACTTTACCTTTGACCTTGATGTGCGTAATCTTTGCCATAAAGTCTAATGAAGACATCCACTCACAGGCTGGGTATAGTTTTTCGTTGACATTGGTAAGTAACTCCTCATACTCATTACGTTGAGGAATTGCATCGGTACTTGTCTCGCCGATATTTCCTTGAGTTGGATCATCTGGTTCGTTATTCGGACCAATATCATGAAGGAACTCAGCCATGTCACTCATCCCAGGGTGTCTTGTGTTGTGTATGGTTGTTCGGCCATCCGGCTCACCATGATTATACCATTTCGTATAACTATGGTCCCAGCCATTTGTGTGTATGTGGTCAAACAAAAATTCGGGCTTTATCCAGTTTACATTTAAACAAAGAGCACAGGGACATTTTATATTCCCATCAATATTCACCAAGGACTTGCAATGCTTGCAGAAAGCTCTAAGACCAACTAAGAATTCTCTACTGGTACGCGCTAGTGAGACCCAACTTTTATCAATTGGCATAACTGCGTTTTAATGAAGCAACAAATAATTATAGACTTAAAATGTTCACCTAATCCAACTATGGAAGGCAATCCTAACCCACTCTTTGAATGTTTCGTCTCATATATGAATGCGTATAATTGAATTTACTATTTGAGAAAATTTTGGCAGCATTTCCCCTCAACTCCCCAAATATGTGCATTAAAGACATATTCGTAGGAGTAAAGGGGAAACAATGTCGAAATTTTCACAAATACTAAATCAATTATACGCATTCATATCCTAAATCAGACAAAACATTCAAAAAGCAGCCCAAACAGGGGACTTGGGTTTTCTATAGGATGATTAACTTCGGACGGGGACTTTCCGAAATTAATCACTAAAGTCCTAAAATCATTTACAACAAAAATTAACAAAGTTACAACAAAAAACATACCGATTGTGGTCTTGGCTCTCGGCTAGCTGGTCTCGGGATGCTGTTCACGTTTATTATTCAAAAATTATTAATAAAAAAATAAATAAATAAAACAAGTAAAAAAAAACCACAAAACTTACCTGGGGCTGTGCTGGTGGCGGTGGAGCAGTGGTGGTGGAGCAGTAGTGGTGGTGCAGTGGTGGTGAGCTGTGGTGTTGGAGGTGGAGGTGGTGACCTGTGGTGTTGGAGGTGGAGGTGGTGCAGTGGTGGTGAGCTGTGGTGTTGGAGGTGGAGCTGGTGCAGTGGTGGTGGCTGTGGTAAAAGGATGTGTGTGATATTCGTTTTTTTTTTTTTTTTTTTTCCCCTCATGAATGAGACCAGATCTGTTAATAATTGAGGTTAATATTTGTTTTTGAGTTTCGCCGGGGACATGTCCCCGGTAAATGTTTCGTTTATCTTCTTGCTGACCTTTTACCGGGGACTAAGTCCCAGTGGAAAACAATGGCGGGATAACGCCAAAAGTATGGAGGGAAAATGAAATTTTATACAAAACTTTCCCAGGGGACATGTCCCCGGGAATAGATTTATTTATAAAATTAAAATTGTCAATTTAAATAATTAGAACTATGGTATACGTATCATGTCTAACGATCGACTATAGGTGCTATGGTATACGTATCATGTTTAACGACCGACTATAGGTGCTATGGTATACGTATCATGTTTTTAACGACCGAGTATAGGTGCTATGGTATACGTATCATGTTTAACGACCGACTATAGGTGCTATGGTATTCGTATCATGTTTTTAACAACCGAGTATATGTGCTATGGTATACGTATCATGTCTAACGATCGAGTATAGGTGCTATGATATACGTATCATGTCTAACGACCGACTATAGGTGCTATGGTATTCGTATCATGTCTAACGACCGAGTATAGGTGCCATGGTATACGTATCATGTCTAACGACCGACTATAGGTGCTATGGTATTCGTATCATGTTTTTAACGACCGAGTATAGGTGCTATGGTATACGTATCATGTCTAACGACCGAGTATAGGTGCTATGGTATACGTATCATGTTTAACGACCGAGTATAGGTGCTATGGTATACGTATCATGTCTAACGATCGAGTATAGGTGCTATGGTATACGTATCATGTCTAACGACCGACTATAGGTGCTATGGTATTCGTATCATGTCTAACGACCGAGTATAGGTGCTATGGTATACGTATCATGTCTAACGACCGACTATAGGTGCTATGGTATTCGTATCATGTTTTTAACGACCGAGTATAGGTGCTATGGTATACG